>JAJMJD010000003.1:0-332604 GCA_030568975.1 Australozyma robnettiae | reverse complement strand
TATGCAAAATGGAACGTTGCTGGGGGGTAAAAGATAAAGTTTTTGAAAATTTCCGGTCAATTTGTTGGGATTCATAGGTCATGAAACTGACAAAATCAACTTTTTGACTATCTCATATTCACGCCACATCAACTTACTGGTAAGATCAAATACTCAGAAAGCAGGATTTATTTGCTTCTGAAACCAAGAACTCTGTCTAAAGCAAGTCGAAGCTGGGCAAGCGCATGGTCTACTCGAAATTCCCACTCTAGAACGAAATATGCCAAGGGTTCTATTTCACATAGGGATTCACATCATTTGTCCATTAGCGTTCACACCAGGCTCTTCAGATTCCTATTCGGTTTTCTCTTCTGTCAAAGAACAAACAAGACACTTTATCTTCTAGGGTACATTGAATATGATTGTGAAGAGCAATGAGAATTGAAGCAATTTGGTTCCCAATTGCAAACGAATCAATCATTTTAAACTTAGAAATATCATTTATAGATCGTGAAAGCAAACTTCAAACTTGCTTTTCATTGAAAATGATTATTTTCCAGGTCAAAAGACGAAGCACTCTGGTTTGTCTGGGTTGGTTCAGTTCAAAAGCCATCTCCATTAGACCCACGATAAGTAGCCATATCTGACAAATAAGATTTACAGGATTGGTGGCTGAGTTTGAATTGAATCTAATATTGATCGAATTTCGATCTTTTCATGCTTGTTTTGAAGTGCTTGCAGGAAGAAGTTGCAAACAGTATCTCAAGTAGATAATCGGATCCAACTGGGTCAAAAACCAGAGAAAAAGTCTTTCTTTTTTCCAAAGCTCAAGAAAAGATACCGGGAAGTGTTCTGTTTCGAAAACACTGTTTTTTATCAACTTTTGGAACACACTACTTAAAGTCAATAGTTTGGATCATATAAATCATAACACCTTTTCTCAACATGCTTAAAATCTATCTGTTACTAGATTAAAAGAAAAAAAATACTGCAATAACAAGATGACTCGTAATAGTACAAGCACATCCTAAAAAGAGCAGTAATCGGCGAGTTTTTAGTGGAGCAACAGAACAAAGAAGTTCCTTCAGGCTGGGCATAGTGGAACGAAAAACGAATCTGCTTCATTCTGAAGCCTCTGATTGAAAATCCCTTGAAGCTCATTGTTTTCTCTCCACAAGGAGCTTGCTATTTTGAGTTTCTCCGCAATTATGATGCATCTACGCTCACCTTTCGTCAACAATATAAGTTATCATACCTGAACATAAAAAACTCAACAACAGAATTGCACTCATTTACACGAGGCAGCCAGAAAAACGTGTATTACTTAAGTAAAAGGAAGAATAATGTACAACACAAATGATAGCGTAGAACAGTCTACTTAGAAGACAACAACTCAGTAAACTCCTGGATATCAATTTCTCCATCGTTGTTAGTATCCGCCTCCTTAATCATCTGTTTGACTTCATCATCGGTCAATTTCTCTCCAATGGAGGTCAAAACGTGTTGTAATTCAGCCACACTGATCTTACCATCCCCGTTACGGTCAAACACCTTAAATGCCTCCGCAATCTCAGCAGCAGAGTCGGTATCCTTCATTTTCTTGGCCATCATGGTCAAAAACTCTGGAAAGTCAATGGATCCGTCGCTATTAGCATCGACTTCATTGATCATGTCAGTCAACTCGGATTCGGAAGGATTTTGACCCAAAGATCTCATCACGGTTCCCAATTCCTTGGTTGTGACTTTTCCATCGCCATCTTTGTCGAAAAGAGCGAAGGCCTCTTTGAATTCAGCAATCTGTTCTTCAGATAATTTTTCAGCCTGGAGAGTTAGTTTTGGGTTGCTTTTCGGAGAATTCAGAGAGACGCGTCTCTAACTACGCGTAAACAAAACAATTGAATGCGATTCTCGATTGTTACGTACCATTTTACTAGGAGTTTTGGTCTGGTTTTGGTGGGTTTGGTCTGGTTTATGGATGGTGGAGTCGCATTCGGAGGAAGATGGGTACGGTGGTGCATATAGAGAACGGCTCGGCAGTTATTGGTATAATTATAGGATTCCACGATCGTTTAAATTCAATAAATGTAAAAAATTTTTGATTTTTGAGATTGAGTTTTGGTGGCGGAAAATCTTTGTTCAAATTTGCTCCATTTTTGGCCCTTTTTGATATCCTTGCTGGGTTAGTATAGGTCTAATAGGATAATAGAGGTGAATGTTTGGTTAAATTGAAAATAGTGAAAACTGTAATTTGTTAAGGCAGTTTGGAATTTTTGTTTCTTGAGTGTTTTTAAAAATTGGATATTATGGGATAATATTGATTTAAATTGGTATTCATTGATACGTGATAGAATTGGAAAATTTCGGTCAATTTCGGTAAAATTCGGTCAATTTCGGTCGATTCTTGACAGAGTAATTAAATATCGATTGAATTTTATTAATATTATTCGAGTGACCTAAAAAATCTTAAAAGCTCTTGGGATTGTTCGAGGTTGCTCAGGATATCTGATGTTCTAAAGCAAAGTGAATGACTGCCACAAAAAAACAAGACTTTGAACGTAAACTTGACTTCTAAAATTAGTCTTTTAATCGAAATTAACCTTTTTGTTTTCCTCTTTTGGTCCAGAGATTCGTTAACTCTGGCTTATTGGTTTTTCAAAATTATTAGGGAAAGCAAATCTAGTGCTGAAAAAAAAGGAATAAGGATTTTCTGGTAAAGTATAGGAGAAAATTGCAATTCTTCTTTTGAGCTATAAGGTTTGGGGAAGTCATGGTTGTTTCAGTTCTGGATGAACAACCCCACCTTCCTGATTCGACTTTTTTGCACCCATTACTTCAATTTACGAACCCTATTTACGAGGCTGCCTAATTTACGGGGCCCCACATTTCACATACACCAACCAATGTCTCATGGATGATGAACCTCTTGATCATTTCCTTAAACTGCTTGATGATTCTCAGCTTGTGGCTCATATAAATAGTCTCAGCCAGGCTGCGGCTGGTCAAAGGTCCAAGGGTGTCCCCGATGGGCAAGATCAGATAAGGATGGCTGAAGGGATGGAATCAGTGATTTCTTCTTATGGCTCAGATCCTTTCAACGATAATCTTGATTCTTTGCTTTTGAAACTTGATCAAGGAGACCCAAATGGGTCAAAAGATCGGAGAGATGTGCTTTTGGCTTCTGCTAGCTCATCTTTCGAGGTTCATGGAAACCAGTTGGCTGCTATTCACTCGGATAACAGTACCGATGAGGATTCAGGATTTGAAATGGAAGAAAACTTGAACAGAAGACAGAATTTTGAAGATGATGAGGGATCTGTTCAGAAAGGTTTGTTAATGGGGAGAGGTGTATTGGCTACGTCTAGTTTCAACCGGGAATTAGATTCAGGGGAAATAGAGCTAAAAGAGCTAGAACCAGAAGAGCCAGAACCAGAAGATCCAAAGGGAATAGAAGAGGACCCAGAAGAAGACCCCGTGGTTCTAGAAGAGGTGGAAGACTCAGTAGATCAAGAAGAGGTTGATGATCTCGATGTAGCTGATACCTCTAATTTTGGCCAAGTAGGTGCTCAACACAAATTCGGAGATTTTGAAACCTATTTTGAAAACAAACATCGCAAACAACAACTTGCAGACCAACACTTGGTGCATTGGGAAAAACAGCGCCGTTTGGCTAACGGAGAAAGCTCACAAATCCCTGCCGTCTTCAAAGAATGTACTATATTTGTCAATGGAAACACAGTGCCGTCAATGGCTGTGATTCATAAACTTGTGGTGCTTCATGGTGGTCTATTCTTACACCATCTCAGCAGTAAATCTGCAGCTACCCACATAGTGTGTGACAAATTGACGCCAAAAAAGCGTGTTGAATTTCGGAATTTTCGTGTTGTTCGTGCAAAATGGATAACTGATTGTGTTGAATTGCAGCAATTACTAGATTGGAAAGAGTACCGACTAATTGAGGAGATTGAATATGATCAACGACGCCTTGGGTTTTCCAGAATTGCTGCATCCGCAGAAACCAATGAAAAGGCAAACTCATCATCGAAAACTTCAGATGAACCTGAATTCGAAGAAGTGTACCTTAATGACGAACTTGACCATAATGATGAAGTTGAACTCAATGATGAATTTAAACGCAATGGCCATCCTCAACTACTGGATAATCTTCTACATTCAAGACTTGACCATTCGGGAAATGATCAAACTGACCATACAAATGCAATTGCCTCACCTTATGACGACAACAACGACGCAGCCATTGATCATCAACAGATTAAACATAACGAAGGCAAAATTCCTAGAAAGACAACAGTCGATGGTGGTCTATCCCAATTCCAGGTATCTCGTCCAAAACAAGCTTTTGGCCAAATGGATGCAAAGCATCCCGAATTTCTTGCCCATTTCTTTGCTAACTCCCGGTTACACCATCTAAGCACTTGGAAAGCAGATTTGAAATCAAAATTCATCCGTCTTGTTGCAAATCGACCACAGGTAGCCAGAAAAGATCCCGCCGCAATTCGTCCGCTTATTCTCCATATTGATTTCGATTGTTTCTTCGCTACGGTCTCGGCGTTAAAGCACCCAGAACTTGATATCGACAAAGACCCTATTGCTGTATCCCATGGCGGAAAGTCTTCGGATATAGCCAGTTGTAACTATGTGGCCAGAAAAAAAGGGATAAGGAATGGTCTGTGGCTTGGGAATGCATTAACACTCTGTCCCAACCTCAATGTAATTGGCTACGATTTTGATGCTTATGAGAGAGTATCACATGCTTTCTATACTTATCTTATATCTTGCAACAGCTTTGACAAAATCCTCCCTGTGCTGATCGACGAGGCTCTTGTGGATGTATCCAGTTACTGTTCTGAAGAGGATTTAAACGTGGATACTTTCCTCCAAAAAATAAGAGACGATGTCAAACAATTGACCAAGTGTTCTGTCAGCATTGGTGCCTCCCAAAACGTTCTTCTGGCCAAACTTGCAACTCGCTGTGCTAAACCGAACGGACATTTTCACCTTCATGAGAACATTGACGAATTTTTATCTGACTGTAATTTGCAGTCTCTTCCGGGAGTGGGTTATGGGCTTTGCAAGAAGTTAAGTGAAAATACTGAATTACCTGATCCGGCGAACATCTATATCAGAGATATCAAGGGATTCTCAACCTCCAAATTAATCAACGTTTTGGGCGAGGCAACAGGCATGAAAATATATAATTTTTGCCGTGGATTTGATCCAACCTCAATAGATATGGATACCTCAAGCACCGAGGCTCTTTTGGGAAGAAAGTCCGTTTCCGTTGAAGTGAACTTCGGAATCAGGTTCGACACATTTCCTCAGGTGGAAACATTTCTTATGAATGTTGCAAAAGAACTACAGCACCGCATGATTAGCCTTAGCGTTTGTGGCTCACGTCTATCACTAAAGCTAGCGAAGCGACAACCGAATAGCCCTATAAATCCTCCAAAGTACTTAGGGATGGGAAAGGTTGATTTCTTTAGTAGGTCGTCGAATTTGGGCGTTCCTACAAACGACTGGGGGTTCATTGGCTCGGAAATGAAGGCACTTTGTCGTTCTTTGAACATTCCTCCACAAGAGCTTCGGGGTGTTGGCGTAACCATGTCGAAATTGGTGGATAGTGATATCGTAAGGAAAGAACAACAGCAGAAGTTGCAATTTAAGCAGCGGCTACGCGCCAAGCTGGCGCAGGCACCGGCACCAGCACCACCGTCTCAGAGCTTTCCATTTGCAGAGAAGGTTGTGAATAGTGAGTCGATAGATTGGGATGTATTCAATCTGCTTCCAGATTCAATTAAGCAAGAGTTCAAAAAAGAACTTTTGAGACGGGGAATTCCAGTTTCGTCTAAGGAGAAACGTTCCACGAAGAATGGCGGTGGAAGGGTCTTTCATCAGCAGTTATTTCCTTCGCAGCCCTTTGGAAGCTTTAAATCTGTGAAAGTCATAGAATCGCCTAAAAAGAAACGCAGAACTCGCGAGTCTCCCACGAAAGCTGTGGTTTCATTCAAGGAAGAGTCCCCAACTCCTTACAATGAAACGATCTCGTATGATGAAGAAGTGTTGAATGAAATTCCATCTTCAATTCGAAATGAGCTTCTTGCCGAGTGTGAACGGCGACAGAAGGATAAAAGGCTAGCCTTTGTTTCTATGCGTGAAAAGCTAGACTTGAAGGACCAACAGCGAAGGAATTTAGCAGAAGCTGCCGTCGATACCGACTGGCTCCGGGCCCAGAGGAAATCTCTTTTGCCGCCAATAGTCCCTGGAATGGCTGAAGATTATATGGAGCTAGTTCTGCAGCTCAAGGATTGGATTAAGCTGTCCCTTGCCGACCTGGGACCACATCCGGAAGACATAGCCCTTTTTGAAGCCTATATCCGAGAATGTACCGAAAAGGGAATGTTGGTGCGTGCAACTGGTCTTATTGACATCGTTGCCAAAAACGTGAAAATGGAGGCGATGAAATTGACCTTGTGTAAAGTTGAAAATCAAGTGGAAGCGCAACAAGCAATTGAAGAGTGGAAGGTCATTACTGTTAGGTTAAAAGAAACAGTAAGGCAAAGTTGGAGCGGGAAGAATGCAATAATTGAAATTTAGTTTACGAATTTCTTTTATAAGCATTCAAACCCTCTGTTCAAAAATTCGTCAGTTCAAATTGCATATTCATCTGCTCAATTAAATATGCTCCCAAAACGGAAAATCAGTTCCCAAAACGGAAATTGTTTTAATTCAAAAAGTATTTTTTTATAAATATTCAAAATATGACGTCATCGGATCAATCGATGCTCATCTCACGGCATATAGTGATAATCCCCAAACACTGACCAACTACAATTGACATTGTAGTAGTCATTTCCATAGATATCACATGGTCAATCTGCACATTGAAGCTTAAATTTTCCGAAATATTTACCTTCTGGGAAAAAATTACCCAAACCGGAAGCTGTACCCCGGATTCGACCCATCCATGACAGTACACCTTGCCTTCTCTCCAGAAACCACCCAGGTGACCGATTTGTTACCGTCAAATGGAGGGAGACAGCGATTGGTTGATACCCTCATTGAGGCGTATGGACTACATTTAGTTTGTAATGTTTATGATGTAGAAGTTGCAGAATCTGAAGATCTTCGTGTGTTCCATGGCCAGGAATATATCGATAGACTTCTTCAGATAAGAAGCGATGGGGAAGATAGAGAAATTGAAAAAATTGGAGAAATTAGAGAATTAGAGGGAAATCGGAAAGTTGGGAAAGAATCTAATGCTTCAGATTTACCAAATTATGGCTTGATTTATGATTGTGCTCCCTTCCCAGCCTTGGCTGACTATGTTCTCCATGTAGCGGGGGCTAGTCTTTCAGCAGCGGATATTCTTGTTAAGGCGAAGAGAAGGGGAACTGAAGATCGGCAAATTGCGATCAATTGGTATGGTGGAAGACATCACTGTTTACGGGATCGTGCTGCCGGATTCTGTTACGTAAATGACATTGTCCTAGCAATCCTACGGCTCCGGAGGCTGTTCAGACGTATTTTTTACTTGGACCTCGACTTGCACCATGGCGATGGTGTTGAAAATGCTTTCCGACATTCGAAGAACGTTGTGACGTGCTCTATACATCGTCATGGTGTCGGGTTCTACCCTGGAACCGGAGCTAGCTCTTTGCCAGGCTCATACAACGTTCCCACTGAACGAGGATTTAGCGATTCAAACCTTCATCATGTGATCAAAGACTTAGTACTTCCGCTTTTGGAAAGAGAGAACCCAGAAGTCTTAGTCATTCAGTGCGGTGCAGATGGTCTCGCTTCTGATCCCCATAAAGAGTGGAACCTAACGATTCCTGGACTTACCGAAGCTGTTATGAAAGTGATCAACTTCAATGAAAATACACATGTGCTTCTTTTGGGTGGAGGCGGTTACAATCACCGAGATACGGCCCGGCTCTGGTGTCATATAACCAAGACAGTGGCTGGAGTTTCTGAAGAGTATCTGGAGATCCCAAACCACCCGGAATTGGATTGTTTTTTTGACGAAGGTTTTCAGTTTTGGACAGAAAATGTTTCACGACCCAAACCGGGTCGAAAGGATGAGAATCACGGATTCCCTCTAGATTTGTTCCAATGCTAGTCACATAACACCGGATACAACTTTCCTTTCCAGTTTTCATCCCATCTCTGTCCACTCTCCTTCATGGCACCCTCCTTCAAAGTAGCTAACAACTGGTCGTCGCTCAAAAGTATGGATATACTGTCATACATTTCATCGCTGCTGCTCTTGATACCAGGTACAACCAAGCCGTTGACCCCGTGCTTAACCAATTCTCCAATAGCAGGGAACCTTAAGGTAACAACAGGCACTCCAACTCCGAAAAAATCAACAATCTTCATCGGGAGATCAATTCCACTCAGTGATGTGTGTAAGGATACGGCCAAGTCGGCACATGCCAAAATTATTGGGTAGTCTTCTGTAGACAACCAAGCGTTGCGGATAATTACCTTTTTCAGAAATTTCAAACTGACAATTGTGTCCATAAACTGCTGTTTAAGTGGTCCCTTTCCTGTGATGACTGCAAAAAGGGGAGTTTTCTCGGAATCATTCTCATCATAACGCTTAAGCGCCAGTAACAAGATCCCAAAATCTTCGTCCGGTGTGAAAGATGTTGCACTCACAAGAATCTTACAATTTTTGACATCTTCTATGTCGGAAAAGATCTCGTGATTGGTCAAAACATTGTCTCTAGAGATGCCAATACTTGGAAGAGGACGGAACTGAGCTCCCGGACGATCATGGAAAGATACAATGGTTTTCGGATCAACACGGAACTCATTGATAAGAAATTCCTTCATTTGGTCTGTGACGGTAATATTGACAGCAGCAAAGCGGGCCAAATATTTCTCGTAAATTCTGAGGATCTTCACTAAGGGATGCTTCAAGTTGTTGAACTTCATATTCAAAATGGTATAATTCAAATTGTGCCAATCGATAACCAATTTTGATTTCGGGCTAAAAACACGGATGAAGATAATCACCACGGCCAAAAGCGGCATTGAGGGAGGATTTTGTACCATATAATACCGACTTCCCTGCAACAGAATCAATAAGGCAAACAATTGATAAAGTTGAAGGACGACCTTGTATGCAGCAAACACCACAAAAGGCCACTTTCCAGGATTTGCAATGACCTCGATTGGAAAAATATCAATCATTTCGTTGTCAATGACATCCTCAGAGACTTCACTTTCAGTGTATCCACACAAATTAACCAGCATCTCTGCTTTGGCGAAAGATAGAGCATGATAATTCATTCTTGGAGAATGGCCAAGATCTCCCATCACAACAATGGTCACTTCTTTCTTTCTAAGACGGTTTCGAAGGCTCAAGTATGGAAACACATAGTATACTGAAGCCACAAGTGAGAAGAGATAGGCAAAGACACTGAGGGCCAAACTCCCGGAGACCGGGAGCTGCATGAGCTCCTGTAGCGACATCATGATCGGTCCGTTAGTGCCGGTTCGATTGGACTATTTTGTTGAAGAAGAACGGTGTACTTGATGAGAATGTATGGGGGTGGGGAGGGAAATTTATCAAGGCAAGGTGAGGGAGGGAGAAATCAAGAGGATTGTTTTTGGAGGAGTTAGATGAAGAAAATGTTTTATGAAATGTTTTGGGAATATTTCGTCTATTTTCTTTTGGTTGTGTCTTTGATAGTGATTCACTGGTCTATTGATGTTTCAATGGTTCTGTCTGTTCGATCAGTTGATAAGGGTATTGGGGTCACGAAAAACACGAGTGCTATTTATGAAAATACATAAGTTTTTCGGGCAATGGGATCAAAAATGTATGAATAATTGTTTTGGATTTCCAATATCTTTATTTTCTTTATCGAAATTGGACAATTTGACCCATTAGGTAAATTACCCCACGCGATGATCATCGCTAAATAATACATTTGCTCCACTGTGGCTATTCCACTGCCATGTTCAAGAAAAGAGTCATCAGAAAGGATCAACTAAGAAGAAAACCAGAAGATGACGCGTTACTGACAAGCCCTGGGTCGGAACCGTCCGTTTTAGGAAATAAGCGTCGACGGGTTTCGGAGTCAACCATACTTGAACTAAATAAGTCTATAGCCAGTGAGTCGAACAGTGAATCTTTCAGTGCAATTACAGAGATAATAGGAACAGAAGAGGCTAGGGAATTCAAGTCTGGAACAGAAAATAATGAGGCTTTGGTTGTTTCTCCCGGTTTGTCGCTCAGAACCAAGAAAAGGCCGAATGAAACGGTCAAGCCGGTTATTGAGGCTGAAACGGCTATAGAACCCAAAGCAAGCGGACCAAAGGCTCCTCCAAAAAATATCCGTGTCACCACCTTAACAGACTTCCAGCCAGATGTGTGTAAGGACTTCCAACAAACGGGATACTGTGGTTACGGTGATACATGTAAATTTCTCCATATACGAGACGAGCTGTGTCAAAAAAAAGTAATTGAAAAAGAGTGGGAGACGGTGCGTGGTCCCGTCAAACTGCTGGAGGCGGTCGAAGAACAGGTCCCATTCAAGTGCCCCATTTGTAAAGAGGACTACAAGAATCCAGTCAAGACACTTTGTGGGCATCAATTTTGTCGCGTATGCTTCATGAAACGTTTTAAAGAAAAGCGAAGAACGAAGTGTTTCATATGTAAGGCAGAAACCGGTGGAGTGGTACAACCAGTAAAGGAAAGAAACCTTGGAGTGAGTTAGGTGATATTTGCTCCTTACTTTCATTTTTTGTTCAACTTAAGCTAGTAAGCTCTCAGCTTCTGGGGATCTCGGCTTCATGTTACAACGTTGAGAGTTGACGAAGTCGTCATTGAATTGGATTGATTGAAGGTATGAATGAGGGTCTCCCTTGACAGGTAGATCATTTCCTTGCTGCTTTCTAAGAAGCAATCAAAGATAACTGAAATGGCTCAAGAATTATGAACATTTTGGAACCTAGTCGAAAGTGTTGAAATCAGTCTGGAACTGACAAACGCACAAAGACAGATCTGAATATGCTCAAAGTAATGAAGTCTGGAACTGACAAAAGCAAGAATATCTGGAACTGAAGATAGCAATGAAAATCTATGACTCCAACGACCTTCAAAATCTTCATTTTTCAACATCTTTAAGGGTATCACTGCCTCAACTCTAACCGTCCCATTTGACTTGCAATGGTTATTGGCTAGACCATATTGTGACAGTTCCATATTTGAAACGTTTGAAGATTTACTTGGTTGCTGAAGGAAAATACTTCTAATGTTTTGTTTTTTTGTCTGATCCAGGAGAAAGACAGACTAACTTGTTTTTTGAAGGCCCCAGATTGAACTCCCAATCCAGATGGGCTCGGAACGGACCTCCAATCAAACTGGATGGAAATTTAGTGGCAAATCATTTTCTGAAATTTCTTTCTACTATTTTTCTTGTGAAAAAGCAAAATCCCAAGCTTTACCCATGAAAACTGCACAATGGGTCTTGATTTGGCCGCTTCCCTAAAGCAACCTTCTTTTTCTTCCATGAACTAGCGTTGCTTGATCAATTGATGTTTGGAATTGATTTGAAGCGTTTTAATTGAATCACAGCTGTCAATATTTCCCTTTCTGATACTTCTACGATCAAAATTTGTTTCGTTTTAGCTAACTTGGGTGGATCTTTACTACACAAATAAGTGCTGAAAAATCACCGTTGAAGCTAACAAAACCGTGAAATTGGAGGCGAATCGGGCCAACATCTTCCTATTTTTCTATTTGAACAGGTGGCAAAAAAATCCCTCCAGAACTTATCGTTTTTGGGAACATTGTTGTTGAATCAATGAACAAACTACAATTCAGTGATTCATTACTAACAATAACTGAAGCTAAAAAAAACTGATATGACAAAAACTTAATAATTGTTCTTATCAATATCTTAAACTTACAATAACTTGATACTAATAATATCCCCATACTTATTATCCAAACTTGTTATAAAATGGCACAAATTGAAGAACAATTAGAAAATATTCCAGGTTGGGGTCTCATTATGGACGCATTTAATGAGTATGCCGAAGAACATTGGAACAATACGAATCCCTATGTAGACAAAGAGGGGAAACAACGTACTTTAGGTCCAAGTAGTACCTTTGAAGAACGTCAGGCTTGGAAAAGAATAAGGAATCAGGCTTGGGTGCATGATAAATGTTTTCTTGGACTGTGTGGTGTTGGATTAGACTGTGGTTTTGGCTTGGTTCCCTTGGCAGTCTTACTTCTTCCTGTGGCTGGTCCCATTGCCATGTATGTTGTTCATTGCCGTCTTTTGACAATTGCACATGAGAAAATTGCAATTCCACGGAAATTGGAGGCGAAAATTCAAGGCAATATTTTGCTTGATTTGCTCTTATCTCTTCCGCCTGTCATTGGGGCCTTTCTCTCATGGTTTCATGGTTGTCTGACCAGAAATGCGGGAATGATATACGTTTACATGGACTTTTTAGCTAAGAAAAGAGCTTCAGGCGATCTTCCAACATACATTGGAGCTGTGCCCAACCGACAAGCCGTTACTTCTTTGCTGATGAACCCAACTGTGCAGCCAAATTTAAACCAAGAAACCAAGACTACCAAGTTCTTTACCAGAAAGAAAATGGAAGATATTGAAATTGGGCCAATGAAACAGGGTGTTCTTTAATGTTGTTCATTACTATTACATTTGTTAAGGGAATGTTGTGTCAATATTGATGAAAATTGACTAACTTTGTCCAATAATAACCAGCTGTGACCAACAACAACCAAGTTTGAAAAATATTGAAACAGAAACAACATTACTTTCCATTTGACTCTCTACTAAGCCGAATGTTGAAACATGGGCTCAAATTAACAGATATTGGACATGGTCCATCAAGTTATGCTGGATTCTGTCTTAGCACACTCAATAAGTGACAACAGGGATGATCTTGCGTTTTGGTTGCAGATAATATGTCACTATGATTGAAGTTATCATTCTTGTTCAAGTCATTTCGGTAAAAGACTGGATCTTTCTGGATCTTTCTGGATCTCTCTGGATATTTCTGAATTCACCTGTCATTGTTGATTACAGGTAAGGTTTTTTAAGATGGAACAATGGATTCCCAAAGATTTTATTCAAATGAAAAATGTTCATGATTTGGATCATCCCAAATCCAACTATTCTTTTCCTACGTTTGTTCTTCTTCCGATAGTCATAGATACCACTAACGATCCAACAACGATTCAATTCGTGAGAACAAATGCCGACAAAAATTTCTAATTTGTTTTAATATGATTTTTAGAAAATTTAAAAGCCTAAGAATTGGAAAATTAGAAAATTCATAATATCGAATTTTCATCAAATACTATCTCGTTTCTGATCTACGCTATATTATTACCCCAGACCCTCTGGTGCACATGGCCCTTGCATCCCGTAATGTTTGAAAAGCCCGAAGGAATAGAAGAGTGCCGCATCTGGGTCGACGGATGTTTTGATTTTGCTCATCATGGTATGTAAGAGCGCTTAACCTACGCTTGGCCCAATTGGGTAATTCAATTACTGGATTGGGAAACTGGATTGCGAGACTGACTCCCTCGATCGGGCAACTGGATAACTTCCTCCAACTGTTGTTCCTCGACCTTGATAACCACATAAATACTAATATATTTAGGCCATGCTGGTGCAATGTTACAAGCAAGACAGCTCGGGAAAGAACTCTACGTTGGAGTCCACTCAGACGAGGAAATCCTCTTTAATAAGGGACCTGTAGTGATGAAACTAGAGGAACGGATGACGGCAGTAAACGCATGTAAGTGGTCAACACATGCTATTGCAGACGCTCCTTATGTCACTGACCCCGCTTTCATGAAAAAATACGGCTGTCAGTATGTGGTTCATGGTGACGACATCACTACTGACGCCAACGGTGAAGACTGCTACAAAACAGTCAAAGACTTGGGCTTATTTGTTGTTGTGAAGCGTACACCCAACATTTCTACTACAGATTTGGTCGGACGCATGCTTTTAATGAGCAAAAACCACCATTTCAACACCATTTCCAACACTGCCGATATCTCGACCCACCCCGTTTTCGCTGATGATGGGTTGGCTCGATTCAAACAGTATGCTTCGGATTCGACCGGCAGAAACGCCTATTCGGCCGTATTGGTTAATGTGGATTCATCAAAAGAGCTCACGAGCGTCGTTAGTTCTTGCCCAAAGGTGAACACTCTCTTGAATAGTTCCATTATCTACATAGATGGTGGATTTGACTTATTCAACCCGGGCCAGATCGAGGCGTTGAGGCTTGTACGCGAGGAAGCCGACCGGACCCAATCGGCCGTCGTTGTTGGTCTCCATGATGACAAGACTGTCAACCAGTACAAGGGCTTGAACTATCCAATCATGAACCTCTTTGAACGTTCTCTCTGTGTTTTGCAGTGTAAATACGTGGACTGTGTTGTTATTGGCGCCCCATATGTTCCTACTTATGACTTCTTCAACAAGCTTCCGGGTCCTGTGTTGACTGTTTTCCATGGCCCAACCTCTGTTGATGCTGGGGTGTACGATGACGTTAAGCCGTTAATGAAGTACTTGCCACCACACAAGTTTGATGATATGAATACAGAGTTCATTGTTAAGCGTGTTCTTGAAAATAAGGCGGCTTATGAGGAGAGACAGAGAAAGAAGGGCTGGAAGGGAGAGATCGAAAAGAAAATTAAAGAAGAGGAGTTGCAACGGGAAGCAAAATAGATTACAGGTTTTCGTAATTGCCATGATGTTTATTAATATTATTATATGTTGTGGGTTTGTATGGCAGTATTTGTTAATCATTTTATCGTCGTATGTTTGTATGTTTGTATCATCTTATCGTTTGATGATGACCAGTCAATCATTTGGTGATAAGCGAAACGTTTAGTTATGCTTTTTATCACTTCTTGGATTAGTGATGTGAATCATTGATCACAAAATCAATTGGTGAGTAAGGCATCACATTTATCCATAGTTTTGCGGATTTCAGCTTCATTGGCCTCGTGGTTGGAATTTCTGCGTCCTTTCGTACCCAACTCACGAGACTCTTCTTCATCCATCAATTCGTCACCAGCCTTGCCCCAATTGAACTTTCCCGATCCATGCTTGCACACCTTGTTAGGATCAGTGTTGGCATGGCCATTGTGAGTGAAGTACTTTGGTTCCGAAGCTTTTTCGTGAACGGTCCATTTGTTTGTTCTTGTCATTTTGGAGAAATATGTGTTGATGTCTTTAGTATTGGTGAAGTTATCTTTAATATTCGTGGAGTTGAAGTTGGATTCTCAGTGGAATCAGTTCTTGCTGAGGTTTGTTTCGTTTGTAAGTTGTGAAGTTCACTCGGAAGTTATCAATTGAGTTTGTACCTTTAAATGTGGTTTCTGTTTTTGTTGAGAAAATAATTTTGGGAGGGGCATACCCCCCTCCTTATATAGTTTTTGGTTTCAACGAAAACACAGAGTAGCGTGACCAAAGTGTGGGGAGACTTTGGGGTACGTCATCCTGCAGATAGTACAGATCTATAAATAAGACGATGTAGTCTAGAATGTACGAGAAGTAATACAAAGATTTAATATTTTTTTTTAAATTTGTTGGAAATATTTATAATAATAATAATAATAATAATAATAATAATAATGATTGAGGCTAGGAGAAAATTTGGCTTCATTCCATTGTTTTTCTTCACCTTCCTATTTGGGAAGAGGCTGCAAGGGAAACACACTCACTGCGAACATATAAAGTCATGGGTAATCCCACACATAAACAATTTTTTTCATACTACTTTTTTTCTTCATCTTCAGTAGTAATCACATTTCTTAGAGCGAGACATTTACAACGGCCAAGACACTATTTAGAGAAGAACCAATGGATGAAGATAGAGTCATGTATAATTGACATTGTTCAAACAGTTAAAGTTTGGAATTTACTTTTTTTTCTAATTTTGTGTTCATTTTTATTCCTGAAACGATTGAGTGATCATTGCGACATTTTTACATCCAAATGCGTGACCCTTATCAATCTCACTTCTACTCCATGGGTAATTGAACACATTCTCATTATCTCACACAAACATGTTCCTCTCTACCAAACTCAGTTATGTAATGAATTGTCCACTCTACTAATCATTCTCTGGCTACTGTTTATTTTAACCTATACAAACAAACAATCAATCAAAGCATAGAGCTTATTCGAAAAAACAATTCTTTGACACCCGCCACAAAACTATACCCGTCTGATTCTCTTCTTCTCTCTTTGTGAACTAGTGAGAAGCATGCCCAAAGATCACAATTACAATGGAAAGCGATGAAAACCTGCAGCTGTATGAGCTTGAATTGCTCAAGGCAATATTTGAAGACGACTTGGATTGTTCTCCTGAATCACTGAACGGAACAATCACTGTTTGTGTTTCGTTGCCTCAAGAAACCTTAATAAAACTCGTACTGTCCAACGATAAGGTATTACGAGAGAGTGTTGTTTCTCACGTGGCACCAATAATCCTTCGTTTTCTGCTTCCTGAAGGTTACCCATTTGATACAGCGCCTGTTTGGGACATTTCTTCGCCTTTAATCGAAGAAAAGGCCAGGACAAGACTCCTACGCGAGTTTCAAGACATGTGGGAAGCTCGTCAGAGCCCTGTATTGTTTGATGCTGTAGAAGAATTGAAAAGTAAACTTGAATTCCTGGTTCTGGACACGTTTGGGTGTCTGGTCGAGGTGTTCACAGACCCTTCGTTGTACGACAGCGTTGTTGGCTACGATAAACAAATCAAACACAAAAACTTTTGCATGACCACATTCTCTTGCGCCATCTGTCAACTGGAGCTCAAGGGAGACCGCTGTGTCGAGTTTGAATCTTGCCGCCATGTCTATTGTCGTGAATGCTTGAACAACTTCTACAGCTCACTTATATCTCGTGGAGAGGTAGAGCGGATCCATTGTCCAGATACAGAATGCTCCAAAGCCATTTTCACGAAGCGTGAACAGGTTTTGGGTGCCAATAATCTTCTTCATGAGAACTTCAATTTCGAAATTTTTAAGTCGGAACTTATGACACACCCAATTAAAGTGGATGTTCTTCAATCCATCCTTGGGCTCAATTCTAGCGGGAAACAGTTGGTACAGAAGTACATGAAGCTCTTCATTGACCACCAACACATGCTAATTGCTAAACTATTCCCGCATCGGTTGGTGGCATGTCCACGCAAGGGCTGTTCGGCAATGATCTTCAGAGAGGATATGCTCCAACGGCTAGTTATTTGTCGAACCTGTGATTACGCCTTCTGTCACATCTGTCGCAAGTCATATCACAGCGATAGCATTGATTGTACTAACTCTCGCAAGAACCAGCAGTACCTGGGAGTACCAATTGAAGCGTTGGAGAAGTGGTTACAAAACGACGACTCACGCGAACGTGACGATCTTCGGTATAAATTTGGTTTCGAGGTAATGCAGAAAATGTCTAATGAGTACCTCATGGACAAGTTGTTCAACGAGTTGCTTTCTGACGAGTCGCAAGACTTCTCAAAGTGTCCCACCTGTGATTTGGTCATTCAAAGGATGGATGGATGCAATAAGATGCGATGTTCTGCATGCTACTCGTTTTTCTGTAATGTTTGTGGTGTTTATTTGGAACTCGACAGACCTTATGAACACTTTAATGATAAAGGCAGCCCGTGCTACGGAAAGCTATTCCACGGAATGCCTGGAATGGATCAAGTGGCATGAACACACCATAATCACCATTTTCAGTACCTCTACTCCCATGGCTCAGACCTTTGTTGTCGCTGGCCAGGCTGCTTTTGCAACCCACTTGACTCTTACTGGGAGAGAACAATCATTTGTGGATGCACCCAATCAGTTTAAACAGTTTTTTAAAAACTGCGGAGCTATCAATTCTTTTTAACTTTGGTTTTTCATCAATGCTTTTTGACTTTGGATTTATCAATGCTTTTGCTCAGGTCAGCATTCTTCAGCATCTTGATTTCCACCTGGGGGGTCAAAAGACATTCAGTTACAACTGTCATAAATCCAAGAACTCGTCTTTCTTAGATATGAAGTCAGTAACAAAGAGGCATTGTTTGGGTTAATTTTCCTTTAATCTTCCCGAGAAGTCTCACTTACTTATCTCCGCAAATTTCTATGCTACAGCCGCCCACCGCAGGACCACCCACAAACCCCAGTCACTACAGTGAGAGTACCGCTATACCCACTCACAAACACTGAAATCTACTACATGAAGCTAAGGATTGCCGGCATCCAATATAACCCTCTAATGGGTCAAGTGGAGAGAAACATTACAAAAATCCATTCTCTACTTAGCTCCTTCAATCGTCCCATAGATTTGTTAGTTCTCCCCGAATTAGCTGTCACGGGGTACAATTTTAAGACCCCAGGAGAGATCCGTCCCTATTTGGAGACCCAAAATGGCCCTTCATTCCAATTGGCCAAGGATTTGTCGTCAAGATACCAATGCACCACGATAATAGGGTATCCCGAGGATCACCAGGGCACCACCTACAACTCTGCGCTTGTGGTGAATCAGGATGGTGAATTGGTGTACAATTACCGTAAAACACACTTGTACAGTGCTGATGAAGCGTGGGGGTGCTCTGAAAACCCCAAAAGGGACTTTGAAGCTATAGAATTGCCGTTGGGAAAGGGTCCCTCCAGAGAAGTGATAAGAACCAGTATAGGCATATGTATGGACTTGAACCCGTACAAATTCGAGGCACCATTCAATGATTTCGAGTTTTCCATGAGTGCTTATCTCAATGGTTCTAGACTCCTTGTTGTCCCCACTGCATGGCTCAATGAAGTGTCCCCAGATATTCAGGATGACCTTCTGAAGGAGCAAAAGGCGGAACGGGCAAAAGAAATTGCAACACAATTGGAAGAAAACACGTTTGAAAATTCTGCAAAGCCTCTCGGACTGTTGATTAATTATTGGATCGTACGGCTCTTCCCCTTTGTGGCCCATCCACTCAACGAATTACCAAAACAAAACAAAAAGGTCACAACCGTGATTTGCAATCGAACAGGAATCGAGCATGAAACGCTATATGGGGGCTCTTCATCTATTATACAATTTGACCGCTCTGGAGCCGACTCAGAACAGGTGGATGCTCTGAACCCAAGTGTAAGTATACTTGCCTCTGCAGGCAGAGCCACTGAGGAAGTGATCTATCTGGAAATACAAATTTAAATAGAACTATTTGAACAAAATTCAAACACAGAATAACAAACACAAATAACTTGGACCCTGTTTTAATGAAAAGCTTTGTAAGTATATAAACTACACTATTTTTATTTTCAATTGTCTAGGCCCTTCTGGCCAAATGGTTAAGGCATCCGCCTCCTAAGCGGAAGACTCCGGGTTCGAGTCCCGGGTGGGGTTGTTTTTGTTAATTTTCAAGAAATCAGTTCTTTTTGAATCTTTTCTTCTTGATATATTTGTTTTTTTACTTGGTTCAAATAAATAGTTCACCAAAATCAGTTCATCTGTTTATTGAACTCAGAAACCAAATGAAAAAGAGCTCATGTCAGGCTCCACAAAGGCAGAAGGTGCCGAAATGTTCTGAGTATGACCACCAGATTGATCCATTTGGAACTCCAGGAAAATGTCTTTCATCGGTGGAGCTTCCACTTTCTTTGAACTTTCACGAGCTGCAAAATGCCAGTTCCTAAGAACCATAAGGGCCAAGTAGTCACAACCCATGCGGCCATAAATGCTAGCAACCCGGACGACAAAATCAGATTCTTCTTCCGGCAGAACAGCCTTTGAGCCCTCGTAGTAACCTGCCTTGGTGCCCCGAAGTTTCTCGTATAAGCTCGCCAAGATGGGGTCGTCTCGAAGAAAGCTTTTACTCTGGGCATCCAATGCAGTTTTTTTCAATTCGAACTGGAATGATTTCAGAAACTGGGACGCATTCTGTGAAACAACTCTTCTGGGAGGTTTGATCAAGGCTTGGATCGAAATCTCCTCCAATCCTAATTCCCAAAACACCCAACTGGTGTACCACCGGTCGCCCTGCGCCAAAGCCCGTGGTAATACAAACCGCTCAATAATCAGCATCAATGCGTCTTTATCGCCGTTCACTTTGGCAATGGCAAGAGCCAATTCAACTTCATCTAGCTTGTTGCACAATGTAAGACAGCAGTCTTTGACCTTGTTAGCCAAAAGAAAGAAGTAAGCTGCGTCCATGTAACGGTGTTTTCCAAGCAACACAAAGGCATTTTTGAGTGCTGCTGTCTGCCATCTGGCCTCTGAGAAGTTTTTCCCCAAAAACGTCAATACCTTGTCTTTTTCCGAATGTGACGTGGTCTTCCAGAGACCAATAAGAAGCTGCTTTTTCTTGATTGCCAAATACAAAACGGAAACAAGACCAGACGCGTTCCTTTCATCAGCAAATTCACACTTTGCTACACTTTCAACTAGCTCTTTCAAACGATGTTCATCAAGCCAGTAGACAAGCCCACATTTCTTTACTACCTTCCAGTCCAAGCGCTTGTAGACATGTGTGACTGCAGCATATAAGACCTCCTTTTGGTCACTGTGAAGTGCCCAACTAATATCACGCATCGATAACAGCTTCTGTTTAGTTGATGACTGAAAGAGCTCGAAACATCCCAAGAACTTATATCCATTTTCATCTAGCGTTTGTCTCTGGGATCGGAGCTTATTGAGAATAATAACCAAGTTCCGAAGAGTACCTTGTTGGTGCCGTGTAAGTAACGGTAAGGACGTTGTAGCAAGCTTTTCTGCTAGAAGCTCAGCAGTGTGGGTGCTAAAGGTATCGAAAACATACCCACTACCAGTCAATTTTGCACCTAGAATGGAGCTACGACGACGCCCCCTATCAGTTTTACCTGTTGTAGCTAACAAGTCGAAAAAGTTGATATTAAGATCCCAAGGGATATCATCGCTTGATCGCAAAAATGCTAAAAGGCGCACAAGAACAGCCTCAACTGCATCAATCTCATTAAGAAAAAATGCTTGAATGAGGAATTGTGGATGATAAACTGGAAGCGGGCCGTTAAGGATCTTGACTATATCTGAGACCTGATATATCGAGCTGCAATTGTCATGTTTGTCGCCGTTAAGGTCATTGCATTCAGTATCATTACGCTTAGATCTCGGTAAGAGCTGCCGTATAGCGCTATCAAGAACACCAATAGTATGAACGCCAGGGTTATGGGGTCCCAACTCCACAAGTTTATTATCCACAAAGAATTGGTTCCCACTACCAATAACTAGGTTCAGGTCATCAAGCCAAATCAGATCTGCCACTTTCGACAGAGAGAAATGAGAAATATCAATCTTTTTCAAGACAGCAAAGGTAGGAACACGATTTGTATAGTCGTATCTCAATTGAGCAAACTGAAGCACAAACGTCAGAAATCCAACAGAAAGAAGAGCATTGGCCACAGTTCCTTTACTGCCAATAAAAGTCCAATCAATATCACGAACAGGGCCGTAATTCTCTGGGAAGGTCTCTTCAAACTCAAGATTGGCGAACTTGGTATCCCATATCGTTAGGCAACTGCCGCTCTTGTCGACAATGGCAACTTTATGGATCAACGAGGCTCCTCGAATGAAAGCGGCATTTTTGATTGAAGTCCTAAAGCTTGAATTTTTTGTCCAAGTCATGGTGTTGGAGACAATATCAAAAGATCCTGATAATAACGAGAACTTTCCGTCTTCATCAATGACAGATATATCTTTTTCAAGAAAGGTATCAACAGCCGAGATTTTGATGGATCCGGAGAAGTTACCAGGAAATGGATGTGATTCGACATAATGACAGGTAGTATTGCCTGCGTCCACATTCAATTTCCAAGCGTGATGGTCTGCAGCATCATATATAGCGACGAAGACGTATGTGTTGTCGCCAACCTTTTGAAGAAGCAAAGTTTGTGGATCCTTTTGCTTTCTAGTGTTATTGATACCAACAATTTCAAGTCTTTGAACTAACTTCACGTCGTTGTCGTCCATAGTTACTCCATCACAATCCCAGATACTTAGATAACCACCTTTCTCTACAGCTACAATAAGGTGATGACGGAGGTTTTTCACCGCAGGCTTGATGTCATTGATGATAATGGCATCCACTATCCCCTGATCATCATTCTCTTCTCGCTTCACGTTTAAACGAAATCTCTTAGTTATTGACATGGAGCTTTTGTAAGAATCCAACTGGAGAAGTTCCCAAATGAAATTGTATTCAGGGAAGTCCAGGATTGAAAGCATTATATTATTCTCGTGAGATGACGAGGAAGTGATGAGTTTGCGAATGGGTTTAGAATGGCCTTGGAACTTTTCTAGAAGCAGGAGTTTGACTGCAGCTTTGGCTCTAAAGGTCTGCAGAAGTCTGACTTTGACGCAACGAATGTTGTTCTTGACGCGGTCATGCATGAGAAAAGCGACGTCTGTTTGGTTGGACATGACGATGACGTTGCTGTTGAATATTGGGTTTTGGAGCCGGAGGTAGTCCGAAAGCAGAGTCTTTTCAGTGCCAGATAAGATTTTAGCACGGTAATGCGGAAGACATTGGATATTGGTTGGGAACATGCAAATCTCGTCGATTGAGATGGAACTAGGGGGGTTACAAGACACATTGGACAAACAGAAAAGAGCCGAGTGACCTTTGCCCATGACAAGTAAAAGATCGAACTTTCCAGGATGATATTTGCTCAAAACAGATTTTGCATGTTCATCTAGCTCAGTTTGAAGGAGAGTAGCTAATAAATCGTTGACATAACACCCTTCAATGATTATTGCCGTCATATACTCTCCAGGAACCAATCCTATCAAGTCCACAGAGTGCCATAGCTTTAAGTAAGTGTGACCATTGAACTCACAAGTAGCCCAGACGTGCAAATTATTGTCATTGGTGATGCAGAATAGGATATCGTTGTCATCAGAAGGTAGCTTGGACATGACCGTACGCATGTTTTTAATATGGAGCATAGATGCCAAAGCGTTTGAATTATCGTCAGAATCATCACCATCAATCTTCCTCGTCTTCTTACGCCATTGTAGACCCACTATGTACGTTGAAAGATCATGGTTAGCATATACAAGATCAAAGAGAGAAGAATCGTCGCCGTAGCTGATTCGAAGCCACACTTTGGCAAAACTATCGCAGTTGGAGTTGCAGTAACTGACGATTTTGCTTCCGTCATTAGTTATGGCCACCGTTTCCACCGGACTGGGCTGTTTCTTGGACCAGCGTTTGTTCCATTTGATATCACCATACTCTAGGTATAAATGGTACAAAGTGAGAGAATTCTGCGACCCAACAACCAACTCGTTTTCGTCCAATGCCCATTCAAGACAATTGACTCTCAGACCATCGTTTTCCAACCGTTCCCTCTCCAGCCATCTGAAAACAGAAGAATAGTCATCTTCAAGGCGGAAAATGACAATCAGAGAGTCAATGCCCACACAGATCAATCCAGTGGTATCATTAAACGTCACAGCAGCAATATCACTTTCGAAATTGCCTTCTAGACTAATGGTTTGGATGCTTTCCGGGCCGTTTTGGGGTACAGTGTATATGATCAAGTTGCTCCCAGAAGCGTACGTTACTACATGGCAATTTCGCCAGGTTGCTTGGGACAGACAATTCGGTGACAGGTTAGGATCTCCGGGCACGAAATTGATTGTCATGGTAGTTTTAGGGTGTTGTTTTTGGACAACACTTGTGGAGAAGTGTGGAGTGGTATGTGTGAAAAAGT
The DNA here is from genome assembly GCA_030568975.1 of Australozyma robnettiae. Taxonomy (NCBI): domain Eukaryota; kingdom Fungi; phylum Ascomycota; class Pichiomycetes; order Serinales; family Metschnikowiaceae; genus Australozyma; species Australozyma robnettiae. The sequence continues at coordinate 308,855 of JAJMJD010000003.1, read as the reverse complement.
TATATGGATTCGGAGACAGGAAATGAAATTTAGAGGATTTTTGTGAGGTGTTTTCAGAGATTTTTGTTGTTGTTGTTGTTGTTGTTGTTGTTGTTTGTTTGTTTATGTTTTGTTTATTTACGTTTTGTTTGTTTACATTTTGTTTGTTTGTTGGGGTGTTTTGGTTTGATTATTTATTAGCTTTGAAGATCACTGATATACAGACTTGCATAATCTGCAACTTTAAACTATGCACAACAATTGACAACAATAAACGCCGTAAGTTGTTATGAGCCCTGTTCAACGTTTACAGCCTGTATGGAATTGGTCCAATAGCCCTTCTGGCATTGGTATCAGTGTAAGTCTTACATCCATTCTAGCCCTTCTAGTTTTCGTCGCCTGTCTATCAGTTATTGCTTGGACTATTAGATATTCGATCCTTTTCCCAAATCCCTAATTCGGTCTCCTCCATTGTAGATTCAGGCATCAAGTCTGCTATATCGTCATCTTCTGGAACCGTAGTGTCGGTGATTTTAAAGAGAATTAATGGCGCTGCAAATATGAGCGACCCCTGGGTAAATGCCCACGAACTAACAAACATAGTCATAAACGAATGTTCCGTAGCATCTAGTCTCCATGCAATTGCTGAAAATGCACTTTGCAAGGACTTGTAGAAGGAAGCATATAAGGCAACTTTTCGTGGATTATTGGAAAACGTTCCTAGAATCCAAAAAATGAACGACTGAAAAATGGCATCTAGAATGCCAAAAAAAATGTACAATAACATGGGGCCAATGTAGTCTGGACCCTTGAAGTCAATCATCGGAGCGTCTTTCACGTTATACCTAGTGACACCCATTTGGAACTTGAGACAACCTCCCCAAGTCGCTAGCGAGAAAACAAATACCACCGTATATCCAATACGGGCTCTTGTGAGTCTCCGGAACCTTTTCCAGTCTAATACTTTGGCCAATGCTATTGACCCCACCATCTGAAACAACCAGTAGAGAAGTGAATTGAGAGACCGGGTACGAACATTGAACCGAGTAGCATTGATATCGTTAAATTGGTATGTGTAAAACCAATTTGATGCACAGAACATAGGAAATAAGAAGAAAAGCTTGGGCTGACGCTTTAAGACTCGAAACATTCCCCTGAGCTCTTCTGTGATTTTCGGATATCTCTTTGCAATCACACGAGAACCATCAGATCGATGTACAAGATCCATAGGGAGCATAAAGGCCGCCAAAATTATACCAAACGTCATCAAAACAATAAAAGCAACGTACGTACCTGCGTTTACGTTGGATTCACCAAGTTTGAGGTTTTGAATGAGAGGGATTAATGAGCCAATCACAGCACCAAAGTTAAAAATGACCCAGAATACCATAATAGCATTTGCCTTTTTGTTTTCCGTAGTATAAGACATGATCACAGAACCTTGTGCTGCCCAGGTAAGTGAAGCCGAAAAGCCAAGGTACGCCCCGGAGAATATACAGAAGGCGTCGATTTGTCGATAATGAAAAACCAAAAGAGAAATCGTATAAATAACATATCCTGTACTGCCAATCATTAGACACCATCGCACCCCAATGACATTGCAGATGACACCACCAAACGCTCCAATGGTGGCAAACGTTGAATATAACGCCACGTTGGCATTGTCTGAAACCTTAGGATTACTGATTCCAGAATTTCCAATTCCAGTAATGGCGTTAAAACATCCTGGCGTAAGGAAGAGTACAAATGACATTACTACTATCTGAACCATCGAGTGGGAATATGGCGGAATCCATCGAACCAAGCGACGATGATACCACTTGCCTGTTTGGGCAAGGTCACTCCAGGGATCATGAAAAGAGTCAGCTTGGGGAGAAAGTGGGATCACAGCGATCATAGAGTCTGACTGCTTGGACATTTTGTTTTGTGGGGAGGGGGTGAAACAGTGGGACTGTGATTATGTTTGCCGTCGGCGGGCGACCAAAGTAATAGGCTTGTGGTGTCTTTTACTTTAGTCAAGCACACCAAAGAGACTTGTGAACAAGCTTACAGTTGAAAACTCCTTATGGATTCTGTGGATCAAGTGGAAAAACACAAGTATATATGTTTCTATCCATTGGTGTCTGCAGGAGAGGTGTATCGATGACATCAAAATTCCTGCAGCCAAGATAACGCTGCAGCATTTTTATTTTTGTATGGTGCATTAGGGTGCATTGGGGTGCATTTTGATGCGTTACGGGTTATATGGGTACATTTGCGTTACGAGTTACATGGGTACATTTAACTGGTAAACAGAAGAAGGTATAGTTAAATTTCTTGACATTTTGAATTTCTTGTATATTTAAAGCGGATTTGTGGATCTTTATGTGTTTTGGACTTCTGGCGTTGGAATAATTGTGTGCTATAATATTTGTGAAAAGAATGTTTGAAAGCAGAAACAAGGAGCACTTGTGTTCAATTTTTCAGAAAAAATGATTCTTGCAGAATCATGAATAGGTATATTCAAGTTTCAAATTGTATTGGAAGTTGAATATCGGTCATGCCGTTGATGAAAGCACTTCGTTGTAACCTTATGTACCTTACAGTAGGGGTATTGTTTCTTCTCGCCAATAGGAGAGAAGTATTGGCAATATTGTCGTCTAAGCATAGCGGATAAGTTCTAGAGCGAAAAAAAAGTCTGTTCGCTGTTTTCCTTGATAGAATGACAAACTCTCAAGATGCAATTCAGACAATAGAACCTATGGCTGAAGATGATCACAATCTTTCCGTGGCTAAAATTCAAACGACTTTTCAAGAGTAATGTTTCGAAGAAATTCTGTTTCGAAAGAAATGCTGTTTCGGGTCAAGGAACTCCTTTTTGAGCATTTTAGTGATATCATTTCAAAGACACAATGCAACAGAGAAATCATTCGAAAATGAACAAAATACAATACAAAACAAAATCAAACAAAAGCTAAATGTCACCGGCCTGCTTTCTAATACCTTTCTTGTTGTTCAAAAAAGCATATAATTAGTATTGAAGGACCAAATGTCCGATATCTATAAGTCAATCTGTAAATATCTACCAAGAGTGTCCCTCAGCAGTGTCTATAATGCTTTGCACCAAGTTATCAATAATTGTGTCTGTCAAGATGGGCAGATTGAACACAACACGGAAGAATTCACCCTGGGTTTCGCTCAAAGGGTTGGTACTAAAGTCTACCAAAAACTCAGCTTTCCGATGTAACTCACGAGACACAAATCTAGTAACCTCGGTATAGCTTTCAGGTTGGTAATTCTTTGGGCGGTAGTAGAAACACACTTGCAAGCACTGAGGTTCTGGAGTGACCAAGGTGAACCTAGAGTCGTTCTTCAACTTGGCCACAAAGTAGTCAACTATTTCAAAAGCATGATCCACACGTTTCTGAAAGCCCTGGAATCCATAGTAGAGCCAAGCCAAGTAAAACTTGAACGAGTCAGCTCTTCTTCCACAACCCATGGTTCCATCGGCCAAATCCACATTTTCGTCTTCGTTCTCACGAGAATGGAATAAGTAGGCCGCCTCAAGCGAATTAGCCTTTTGAAACATCTTAACGTCACGTACTAAGAGGAATGAACAGGTGTTGGGAACACCCAACATCTTATGAGGATTAGTGGTGACAGAATCAGCATTTTCAACACCAGAAAGATACTTCCGCTTCTTTTCAGAGAAAATCACATTTCCTCCCCAAGATCCATCTACATGGAACCAAAGATCATGCTGTTTGGCCAATTTTCCAATACCATTCAAGTCATCGAACGAACCAAAGACGGTGGTTCCTGACGTTGCAGCAATAAACAAGGGAGTGTAACCATCGTTTTTTGTTTGAACAATTGTTCTGGAAAGTTCCGCAATGTTCATTGTTCCATCAGGATTGATTGGGATCTTGAAGACCGATCCTGATCCCATACCCAAGAGAATAGCAGCTTTCACAACGGAGTAATGGCAGTTGTCCGAAGTATACACTGCAAAGTTGTAGGTGCCGTTTCCCTTCACTTTTGTTTCGGGGAATTTGAGCGACCGAGCCATATGTAGCGCAGTGATATTGGACCAAGAGCCCCCAGAGAAGGTTAAACCACCACAACGGTCGGTATCGTTGGTGAAAAACAACGACGCGTATTTTTTACCAATGAAGTTCTCCAAAACGGAAAGAACCGGCGACACCGTATACACGTGAGAGTTCGTATTTAGCATGGAGAGAAGCAAATCTCCTACCACCCCAATTGGGTTATTGGAAGCGTACAACTTGTCCAAAAAACCTGGGTTCCAAGTATTGACCGAGTAAGCAAGAATATCATCAATAATACGGAAAAGTTCCGAATGAGAATTTTGGATTCCTTGTGCGAAAAGATGTTCGTGTGTGGTGAAATGGGCCTTCAACGCTTGGGGTTCATGGTAAGTGCCTAATCCGGACTTTCCTTGATCAACAGCTGCAACGTATTCAACCAATTTCGGGTGAAGAACGGCGAGAAGCTCGTCTAATTCCTGGGCCCGATTTGACTCCAACAGAGATTCAATAGTCATGAGTAAAGGCGATTAAGTAAGCCCAGAAAGGGTAAGAATGGGTGGTAAAGAAGAGATTGGTGGGTACCACACAGGTCAATTTAGGCAACACATGGGGGAAGCCACAGTTTGGACAAAAAATCAAGAATAAACTCAATGGCCGAGGTTTCGTATTTATATTTTTTTCTGGATCATGTGATTGTTACCACTGGTTAAAGGATCTCATCGGAAGGTCATCGGAAGGTCATCGGGGACAGTAGATTGGGAAGGGTGATTATAACGGTACCAGAAGGGAAAAAAAGGACGCACATGATTAGGGAATGGTTAAGAGGCAATAAAAGTATAAAAGAGAAAAGAAAATTGATCAATATAGGTTTGGAATGTCTTTTAGGAGAAGGTTAGGACCGTTTGCCGTAATATATGTACAAGTACTACTGAGCCTTCTTCTGCTCATCAACCTCTCTCTGCTTAGCCAAGTTCAGGTTCAACATCTCCAATTTCTTCATCTCGGCTCTTGCATCGAAGTTTCCGCTGGATAAAGCCTCAAATGTCTCATCGTACTTACCCGTAGACAAAGGAGCGTTTCCTCTCATACGTTTCCGCATATCAAAGAGTCCGTTTTTGCACTTCATGAACGACCGGAAGTTGGCGACACAGAGCTCGGGTAATTCCTTCTTCAACTCAGGATCAGTAAGACACTCTTTGGGTGTGTTTCTCTGTATTAGAACACACGGAGATCTCTGAAGACAAATGGCCAAAGCCTTTTTTTGATCTTGACAACTGAAATATTAGTAATGGATGAAACAACTAACTAGTAATAACTGAAGGGATAATTGACTAAGAAGGGATAATTGACTCAGAAGTGATACTTGACTCAGAAGTGATACTTGACTCAGAAGTGATACTTGACTTGTAAGTGATACCTGACTTAGCAACGAAACTACCAGAAAAGAACACCAATTGTTAAAACTTAATTTGAAGCTTATAAGATCGGATTACGTACCTTGCACCCATGATAAACTAGTTTTGTTTGTTTTTTGTTTGTTAAGGTGATTCAGGTTATGAGACTGATATGACCCGGTTATGACCCGGTTATGATATTGGTTATGATCCTGGTTATGCGACCGGCTAGAAATGGTTATGAGCCCTGTTATGCGGTGTTTGTGCCGTCCGTTTTTCCGTGTTTGTGGAAGTGGTGGAAGTTGTGGAAGGTGTAAGTAGGTGGAGAAGTGGTACCAGAAATTGATGCAGAAGAGGACGGAAAAGCGGATGGAGAGAGGCATTGAGCAAGTTAAGAGACGGACTTATCGCGATAATCCGGATATATTTCCAAGAAAGGAAATGGATCCGAGTCTTCGCTTCTTTATTATTTTCGTAGTCTTCTTCTTTCAGTTTGTTCAGTTAGAGAAGCTTGTTTCAAGATAGTCAGTTCAGCCATTAATAAATACCATTCCGGCCAAAAGGAGAAGATTCGAGTAATTTTTTATAACAAATAGTTAAAGAGACTCTTTCCAAAAAAATGTGGACATTGTCTTCTTTAGTACGTCTTTGTCCTGTCGTTAAGTTTATACAATTTTGTGCTGTTGTTACGTTTATACATCTTTCTATTGCCTTTAAGTTATACTTTTTCTTTACGTTTCTGAAAATCATTTTCATACAAGAGTTTAATTACTCTGTTTATTTTGTTAGAGTTTCTCTTTAGTTCAGCTGTTGCCATGTTTATTATAGTAACGGAGGAATATCGCAAGAAACTCCAGTTTTGCTTGGGTCTCCCTCTGAAAAAAACGTTGAAATTGAACTGGGATTCACTAACGAAATGAAAAATATTCCCTGATGGTAACCCCCCAGAGTGACTGTTAGAGAAGTCCCAATATATGGTAAGATAGATGTGGAAATGCTGGACGACCAGCTTCAACCAGTTTCGGACTGGATTCCTGGTAACCCCATCAGATCTATTTCCTTAGACTGTCAGGAAGGAAAACTGTAATTACAATGGAATGATCAAAAGGTCACCTGATGGTTTGAGCTTCGGTGAGTCTCGTAGGTGTCGAATCACTTTTGCTTCTCCTGAAAGTATTGACAATGTCCGTATTTTTTCCTTATTTTGTATTAATATGTATTTGAAACTAACCCCAGCACCATTTAAAGGGCTTTGAATTTATTCCAGAACTGTAAGTGACTCCAGGTCGTGTGTCAGTTTGTGTATGTTTTGGTGTTTGCCAAAGAACTTTTTCTTCTGAACACTCTGTCACACTCAACGTCTTGTGGGAAAATTTGCGTTTACTTTAAGCTCTCTGTCATCGATATAATTGATATAATGACAAAAGATCGTCCTGAAAACACCACATACTGATTTAGTGGATGGCTGCAAATCAGCTAGATGGCTGCAAATCGGATTCGGCGATGGATTTACCGGGTCAAAACATCAAACCTGCATGATTCATGGATTATTTTGAAATTTCTCTACCTTTAAGATATAGATGTCTCCTCTGTACGATAGTTATCATAAATTATTCTGAGAAACCCCGTTTTGTCTGGTTGATCCACTAACAACTCGCCAATCACTCTTTAGAGGCGTCACTTGTGATATCATATATCAAATTGCTACTGTAGCAATGATTTCTTGTAAGCTAGTAACTACAATAGATCATATTGAGTCTTTGTGTTTAATCATGACTATAGATGTTATGAGAGGAGACTGAGGAACCATTACTTAACAATTGTTTATAGCATATCATAAAGCATCAATTTAACAAATTAAATAAAAAAATTTGAAACTTTTGCTTTTATAAGTAACGTTGATCCTTTCTCTCGAGTCCTTGTTTTGTGTTACATTAGGTGAACGTAATCGAAAGTGAGAAAAGAGGAACACGATTTGTTTTGATTTTGATTGTTATGATTTTGATTGTTTTGATTTTATTTGTTTTGATTTTATTCGAATTTCACTCTTCAATCTTTTCTCTTAATCACTTCTTGCGTTTTGTACCATCTCATCGCTTTACTCCACATTACATTTCCAAACAGTAACAAGACATTCTTCCCCAGAACGGACATTTCAGGTCAATTGATCATTACCAGACCCGTTCTGGCCAATAGTAATCTGAGGAACTTCCATTAATCCCCACTTCCGCTAATCCGAACTTCCACTTTTGTCTTCCCTGTCCTTCCTTTGTATCACCCCAAGAACATCCTAGTCATCGGCCAAAATGCTCAACAATCCCGACTCTCTATGGCTATACCATCTTACACTCCGTCCACCATCACACAGCTTTGGCTCTGTAGTTGGGAATTTCTCTGGAAATAAGAGAATCCAGGAATTGGTGGTGGCTACAAACACTACGCTAGAGTTGTATAGACCAAGCCATGAAACTGGGAAACTAGAGAAATTACTGATCCAAATGGCATTTTCGCTTATCCAGAAAATCGACAAGATTCGTTTAGCAGGCACAAATAAAGATTTATTGGTGGTTACCGCCGATTCAGGCATGCTTTCCATTCTTCAGCTAGATCAATCATCCATGAGATTTATCCCCGTGGTACAAGAACCACACTCAAAGAATGCTCTCCGAAGACTTACTCCAGGCGAGTATCTTTCTGTAGAGCCCCGTGGCCGTGCCATCTTTGTAGGAGCTATTGAAAGAGATGCTTTGGCATATAAAGTCGAGATGGACGATAATCGAGACTCTTTGGCTCTTTCTTCGCCACTATCGATCTCCACTAAACATCACTTCTCCTTATATGTTTGTGCCCTAGACACAGACTACGAAAATCCCATGTGGGCCGCACTCGAGGTCGACTATGCTGCCTATGAGGGAAAGTCATTTGACCGTCAATGTTCGCCTCTTCAACTTGCATACTACGAACTTGATCAAGGTCTTAATCATGTAGTACGGAGAAGTTGTAAATTTCCATTGCCCAGTACTGCTAGTGCCTTGATTCCCATGCCAAGTTTCGTTGGAGGTGTAATGATTTGTTGCCAAAACTATTTGATCTACGAGGATGGCCCTGTCAACAACCAGCGCCTTTATCTTCAACTACCACTCAGAAAGGATAGTGAGGAAACAGTCATCGTGTGTTCTCTTCTGCATACTTTGAAGAAGAACGAGTTCTTTCTCTTACTTCAAAGCTCTTTGGGTGACTTGTTTAAGGTCACTGTAAATTATGATCAACAAAAAGAAAAAGTGATCAATCTCTCAGCCACTTACTTTGATACCATCCCAATTTGTACTAGTATCAGTGTGTTCAAGGCAGGTTACCTTTTCGCCAATTCTGCTTCGAACAATAAGATTTTGTACCAATTCGAGCTGCTTGGCGAAGAAAACAGTACAACTATTACATCCACCGATTCGACCGAAAACTTTATCGAAACTGAGAAGTTTAGACCCCAAGACCTTCAGAACTTGGCTGTTGCTGACGAAATAGAATCTCTTGGTCCTTTGCTAGATAGCACTTTTTTCGAGACTATCAGCTCAGGTTCTTCTGATCCTTTGAATAGACTTGTGACTACTTCTTCTGAATCGTACTTAAAAACCCTTGACTATGGTCTTTCTGTGCTGGAGCTTGTATCCTCTCCCCTCCCTATGACACCAACAAATATTTACACCACCAAACTACGGAAAGACGCAACAAATGACCAATATTTGGTTCTTTCCTCTTCTTCGAGTGAAAAATCCTTGGTGCTCTCTATTGGAGAGGTAGTAGAGGAAGTCACCGAATCAGGTTTCGAAACCAATCAACATACTTTGGCAGTACAACAAATCGGTGCTTCCTCTTTAGTCCAAGTTCACTCCAACGGTATAAGGAACATTCGTCATATACTTGACAAGGACCTGAATGTTACGTCCAAATCTATCACGGATTGGTTTCCTCCGGCAGGAATTGTGGTTCTTCATGCAGCTTGTAACAACGAGCAGTTAGTGGTTGGTTTGTCGAATCGTGAAATTGTTTATTTTGAGATCGACGAGACTGATGGCCAACTTTTGGAGTATCAGGACCGGTTTGAGGTTGCAGAAGGTTCAATTACAGCCATTGCAATAGCTACATGTCTCTTGACCGAGCGTCGGAGTTCTTTCTTGATAGTGGGTGCTTCAGATGAAAGTATCCAGGTCTTGTCACTTCTTCCTCACAATTGCTTGGAAGTCCTCACGCTTCAGGCCTTATCGTCCAATTGCAGATCACTCCTCTTATTGCCAGTTGACAAAGACACTCTTTATGTACACATTGGTATGGACAATGGAATCTATGTTCGAGTTAGCATTGATCCTATATCGGGAAAACTACATGACTCTAGGCTCAAGTACTTGGGCACAAAACCCGTTCACTTGCGCAGTTTGAAGCTTCCAAATATGAAGAGCGCCGCAGTGTTGGCATTCAGCTCTCGCCCATGGCTAGGATATTTCAACTTTGATAAGAATCTCAAGTTATTTCCCTTGTTGAACTCCAAAGTAACAAGCGCTACATCATTTTTCTCGGATGATATTGGTGTTGAAAGTGTGGTTGGAGTTCATGGTAATACCCTTTCAATATTCACCCTTGGAAACGAAAATGGCTTGGATTACAATTCTGATTTTGTAATTAGTCTGTTGAAGCTTCGATACACACCACGAAAGTTGATCAAGGCACCGGCTAAGAACCACTTCTTTGTCTTAGAAGCTCAAGCTAATACTGTTTCTGCATTTGGAAACGAATCTGTAGCAGAAAAACAACTGTGTGACTCTCTCACATATATTCGTAAAGCCAACTCTTGGGCGTCTTGTCTCGAGGTGGTTGACCACAAAAATGAGGATATTGTCCAGACACACGAATTTAGCGACAACAAACATGCCATCTCTATGGTAGTCGTTTCTTTGGATGACACACCACATCTCATAGTAAGTGTTGTTCAAGATTCCCCTAAGAGAAGCTTCTCTTTGGCTACATTCAGGATTAATTCCGACAGCTCGATAGCCTTGGTACACGAAACCAAATTAGATGGACCAGCAACTGCATTGGCCGCATTCAAAAATAGAATTGTGGTGGCCATAGGAAATCAAATGAGAATCTATGACATGGGCACCAAACAACTCTTGAGGAAATCAACAACGTCGATTGAAATGCTTACTCGTGTAAGCAAATTGGAATATATCGAGTCTGGATTATTTGTCGCTGCTGACGCTAGTTCATCCGTAGTGTATCTCAATTACGACGCCAGAAAAAACCACTTTGTGCCGTTAATAGGTGATACCAGTTCACGCTCTGTTACCACCTTTGCTAGTTTGGACAAGCGGACGATTGCTGTTGGAGACAGATTTGGAAATATCGTTGTGAATAGAGTACCACAAGATGTTGCAGTACAAATATCCAACAATGTGTTATCGCAATTCCAAGACGAATTCCTCAATGGTCCCAGCTTCCGACTTTCGAAACTGTGTGAATTTTATGTGGGTGATGTCGTTACATCTTTCCAAAAAGGATCCTTTGTGGTTGGTGGTACTGAAAGTTTGATCTATACTGGTATCCAAGGTACTGTGGGTTTAATGCTTCCGTTAGGAACTATACAAGAGGTTCAATTTTTGCTTAACTTGGAAAAAACCATGCGTAAATACTATGAACGGGAGCTTGACGACGTTGTAAAGCTCAAGGACAGATTCAACCTAGTGGGACGTGAACAATTGAAGTTCAGAAGTTACTACAATCCAGTGAAAAACGTGATCGATGGTGACTTTTTGGAAAAGTACTTTGAATTGGACTCTGGCCTTAAGATTAAGATTGCTAGTGAGTTATCCAGAGTGCCTAGAGAAGTGGAACGGAAACTTTATGGATTGAGAAACAGAGCAGCTTTTTAAGATGCTTTTCAGACTTTCAAGGTTTGAATGCATAATCTCATTTCGAAAGCATATTAGATAATCAGATGAGCCAGCAGATTGCACATTTCTTGTTGCTTGAACCAGGAAAGAATGGTTGAAATTGCAGAAAAATCGTCAATCGTTCAAAGAAGACACTCGGTCTTTTCCAAGTCGAGCAAATATTTCAAACGGGACAAAGTTTGAGTGGTTTGACCCTCTAAGTTCCATTTCGAACTGTACTGTGTATCTTAGGGTGATCAAGTTGGTTAAGATGGATACCCATCAACTCATGGTGTTGTTGATTGAGGTTTTCGAGTTGTAGACGTTCTAGTCATGACTTGAGAATCTAATTGTCTGGCTATTGGTTACTTGGTCAAACTACCATGCTCATAATCATGCTCAAAATCATATAATATCCTCTGTTCTCCAAACTTCGCTAAGGAAAGCGATTTGTCGAAAAATTGACTTATGTAGTTTTGTTATTGTCGCTGTTGTTACTGTCGCTGATAATGATGATGATGATGATGAGGGTTGTTGTTGTTGTTTGCATTACTATATGGTCATCAACCGTCAGCAACTTATAAATACAAATCGAAACAAAGACGGAAAGAGAAGTAAAAAGTAGGCTTCATCAGAATCATGCAGACCCATTCAATGGAACTTCTTCAATCTTAGCCGGGGTGCGCCTGGTCAACGTGGGACTTACTTGTACATTGCTCTCGTCGCTATTTTTTCTACCAGGAGTTTGTCCATTTGGCGTGCTAAATTGGACAAAGTTCCAAAATGCTGGCGATGACTGATTGGTTCCATGAGGGTTCTTAGCACCCGCCTTAGAACCCCTATCAGGTGTAAAAGCTTCAAGTGGCGCCACTTTCGTTGGTGAAGTAAAACCAAGCCCAAGTTCTGTAGTATTAGAAGTCGTTGGTGCAGTAGAATTTTGCACGGACTCACTAGTATTGGGTATGTTGGAAGTATTGGCGAACGATGTTTTTGCGGCATTCTCTTCAACATTAACGTCGAAATTAGGGGGTTGGGTCGTCTTACCCTTGTAAGAAGCGCCTGGATCATAATTAGGACCTTCTGAAGGCTGATTATTTGTTGGGGGCAAATACATCGAACCATTTTCTTCTTGCTTCAAAACAGTCTTGGAAACACCATCACCGTTTGATCTTGAAGGCATGGTGGAAATTTCCATATGTTGATGCGGTAGAATCGAATTTTGCTGCATATGAGCACCATTTTGAGGAATCATGTTGGGACTGGCACTGATGGCTCCGTTAAGAGCAGAGTTTGTAACCTGGACAGTACCAGGAGGACCGCTAGAGCCCGTATTGACAACTTGATTCGGACCCTGATCAACTTGATTTGAACCACAATTTGGCCCATAAATCATCATTCTTTGCTGATACACTGGATTACTGTATGGAGTCAGGTACATGTTTTGAGGAGCCTGCTGACTCATATATCCCTGTTGCATCATCATAACGGGTTGTTGACGAGCGTAATTTTGTGGAGCACTAACTTTATTAGAGTTCATGGGCGGAACAGAAGGTGGGTGTGGGGCCTGGTACATGTTGTCCAGTTGTCCCGGGGTTGAAGCTATTGGCTCAGACTTGATGTAAGGGCTCTGCTCTGGAAGGTTTTGATGAGTAGCCAAATGAATTTGGAGAGTTCTAGACACCGACAGACCGCGGCGAGATTTCAGAAGGGTCCCGTTCTGGATCTTCTGTAAGAACTCTGCTCTGTACAGTTCACTAATTTGCCATTTCATACCTTTTCCTGGTTCATTAGGTCGTCTTGGAACTTTCTCAAACGCCTTATTGAGTGATAAGTTGTGGCGAATGCTGTTTTGCCATCCAGTCTTTGAGTATTTGTAATATGCGTAATGAGATGCAATCCAATCGTAGATCTCTGAAAGCGACATCACTCCGTCAGAGTTAGATAAGATAGCTTGTGTAATCATTGTGGCATAAGAATAGGGGGGTTTAATGTCCTTTGAATCTTCTTTAGAAAGATCCTGATCTAAATTGTTTTGCAAAGATACTGCAGAAACTGAAGATGGTGAATGAGCAATCTGACCTTTGTCAAACATCTGAAAGCTTGAATTGGGTTGGTAAGCACTTTGAGAATACAGTGGCATTGGGCGGGAGGAGGAAGGACCATGACTCGCACCAATTCGAGGGAACTTGTTCTTTTCAGGTCGATAACGAGACATGCACTCTGTAAGCATTTTCTGCAGAACCGAAGGAGGTGCGTCAGGCAAAATAAACATCATTTGAGTTCCTCCAATGTCCAAAATGGCACCCAGATGCAATGGAGCAGCATGTTGTGCACCAACAGCCATTTTCACACCATCCATTCTGGCACCATTCCTTCCGAGAACTTTGAGTTCCCAGCATCGTAAATCAATGTTATATGTGATAACGGCATGTTGCCGACTGACTACTTTGGCCAGACCCAAGTCAATATCCACAGTTTGTTGCGGGGGAGGGTGACCGGGAGCTTGGGGAGCTACATCGGTGTTACGGCCAATGGTAAGCAGTAGAGTTTTCACGTAGTAAGTCCAGTCACATCCAGCAATTTTTGCATAAGCCTGAACTTCTGTGGCGACATTTTTTTCGTTGGAGTAAGTATTGGCAACGTTTGTTCGTTCCTCGGGAGCATTAAGCGTGGAAATCACTGCATTGACCATATCCATAGGGTCTTCAAATTTGACAGTTTCCTCGAGCGGACGTTTGTTTTCTGTCATGATGTGAGAAATGAAATGTTTGCGGGTGAATGCAGAAGATTGTCTTTATGATTAAGATTGGCAACACGCCTAAAACGATCACGGAGTGATAGTAGAAACAAGTCTGAAAACGGGATCAAATAGAAAGCTGGATCAAAATGATAAAATAACCAAATTGAGAAAACAGTCAAATTGATGAAAATAACCAAAATGATTCAAAATGACCACAATGATACAACAATGTCAGAAGTAAGATGCCCTTAGTCACAATGTAGGAGAAGGGGAACCAGAAGCCAACAATGGAACAATGCAAAGGGATTCCTGCAAAAGAAAAAAAGAAAATTAAAAGACCCTGACGTTGAAAAAACTTTGTTTTGTGAAATAATCAACAGATACACTCTTCTGTGGTGTCTGGGATAGCTTTTGATGCACCTCTAGGCGATGTAAATACAGCAAACAGGTGAGAAACACACACAAAAAAACCGGCAGGGGGAAAAAGGATCGGTCGAACGGAAACGCGGATCACGTGCAGCGTTTGAAAGGTAAATAAACAAACGAACAGTTCGCGGTTGCTTGACTTCTAAGTAGAAGATGGGTTTGTGTTTGGAGTCAGATTGGTGAGAAGTTTTCTGTTCTTAACGGAGAAAACAAACGACCTGCAGGTAAGAACGGCTTTGGTATCAAGGATAAAATAAGTTCCACACAGGAAGGGGCATATTTTTCAGGATGAAAACGGAAAATTCTTAATTTTTTCAAGTTGTTTTTTAAGAGGAAAGTTTTCTTTTTTCTTATTTTTAACGTGTTTGGCTGAAAATGGACATTTTCCTTGACACATGTGGTCGTACCAGGATAGATGCAGGGTCTGGGGAAGGCCTAATTGGGATATTTCAGGAACGTTGAATGAATTTTTTCAAGGAATGATCTTTTTTATAGAAAATGGTTTTCTTTTCAATTTTGGTCTTGGTCGATTTTTCCTTCTTTTTTGTACTTCGGTTGTTCGCTTTTGGTGTGTGTGGTGTTCTTGGTAACACTAGAGTAGAAATTGGCAAAAATGGTCTAATTGAAATTTTTGGGAAACTAATTCTTTAAGTGATGAAAAGTCTACCAGTTCTCTTTGGGGGATACGTTTATTTTGGTTTCTACCTGATCTTGGGCTTGATCTATTTGAGGAAGGTATGATAACTTTCAATTTCAAGGAATTGTCTTTTGTTTTTCTTGTAAGAAACTGTTTTTGATGAATGAAAATAAACTGTAACATGTTGAAGATGACCATTTGGGTCATTCATTCATAATAGTGACCCAAGAGCATTGGCGCATCGTTCAAGGCTTATTGGTGCAATGACATTAGGAAGTAGTTTTGGAATATTTCTTTGCGTGATTTCTTGCGGATGTCCTGTTAAATTACTGATTCAGTGACTCTAATCACTCTTTTCTGTTTCGTTCATGTCTCTTTCCGTAACATTTCTACTGGCTTAACCAGATAACCGGTCAAAGTTCAGTCAAGCTTCAATCAAGCTTCAATCAAGCTTCAGTCAAGCTTCAATCAAGCTTCAATCAAGCTTCAGTCAAGCTTCAGTCAATTATTAACTCAATTATTCACTCAATTCATCGGATTCCAACGGAATCACTGTGTCTTTGGGATCGAAAGAATCGATCTTTGCTCGATTTCATGTCGTATCTGATTGAATTGTCACTTTCAAAAAGGACCTCAGATTAGTCTCTAAGAAACATACCACTAAAGTCTCGAAACTTCTTTCTATTATTACTATAATGTTTCTAAACGTTGCTAGTTACCTATATGTGAACTACATGAATCAATTTCATCAAATATCATCTATTCTGTAAATGATTAATAAACCACTATGTACTTGCTTAAGATCATATGTTTTTCTTTGAATTAATTTTCTCTTACTTAATGTGATTTCAATATTGCTGTTGTCAATTGTCCTAAATCTCCTCTGATATATTTTGAATAGCTGCTCTCAATTGTTTCGAATCTCTCCTGATATCTGAAACTGACCAACATTACCGCAAAGCAATACACGGCAATAAAGATTTCAAATAATTCGATTCGCCTATAATAAACAACTTTCTTTTACCTGGCTTTTGAGAAAGTACTTACACAACTTGATTTTCGTCTGGTAAACTGTATCACCAGGACCACTATGCATTTATCAACATAAAACAATTTCCAAGTCTTTGTAATCCTTGAATTTGTAAAAATTCTATGAAAAGCAATATTTACCTTCCAAATCTCGATATTCTCTGGTCGAATCTCTTACTGAATCTGAAACAGTTATCTGCAGGTGCGTTGGAGTGTCTTTTGTCTAATGATCAATTTCTGCTTACTTGCTTTGAATGGTGTTTTTTGATTTGAAATATTGAAAAAGAGAGATCATTTTGGATTCTTGAATATGATTTTAACGGTTAATTCCCATTTTAGTTCTTGATACAGTGATAGTGGTTATCCTAACCACTGATGCAAATTCATCATGTAAAAAGATAAAGAATTAATCGTTCAGTATTTCAAAAACATGAGAGTTTGATTTCATCTATTGGAGTACATTCAATATTTTCGAAGGTAAGTCTTAGGCTACCTCGGTCATGGGACACTGCAGTTATGAGACAGTACAACTTTACATGTCATCTTAAAGATGCCTTGAATATAAAGGCACCGATCGGCTGCTAAAAGGAAGTGGTTTATTTTGACTTTTCTGTAAAGCGAAAAATTGTCCTTTAGAATGAAGAGAAACAACAAAAACAGTTAAAGTGAAACGGAAGAAGAAAATCAAGTTTAAAGAACAAATGGTGAAGAAAATATCCTTGCGTCTCCCGATATATGCCATAAAACTTGGAATTGAAACTAACTTTGGAGCTCTAAGAATGTAGAAGCTGGAGTTAATTCGGACTCTTGACACGTCAGAATATCCCAGAAATGAACATAAGGTTGCAACTATAGGTCTACTTCAATTGCAGGAATGCCATAGGAAACTCACAAGAAATTCTCTAAGGTTTCAAATAGGAAAGATTCAAAATTTGACAATTATGTCTTTTGAAACACAGAATTGCCTCTCACTACCTTGGCTGTGTCAAAATGTTTCCTCTAATATCATTTCTGAATGTGATACCATTTCTAAATGAGTTTTACTAAATGCAAATGGTTAAATCTTATAATCCTAAATTCCTTCTCTCATAACTTAGTTGTTCCTAGTATCGACACCTCCATTAATGATGTAGATTCTTCTAGTTTATCAACTCGCTAGCTTATCAGCCAAAAGTTGATATTAACAAACTGCCCGAATCAGCCAATAAGAGAAAAAAGCATTTTAATAGAATCGACGAACAGTGAAAAGCTCAAAATACGGTCAATAAAGACATTATACAAGCTTGACCGAACGAGAGATACCCTTCTTGATACCGGTTTTTTCTCCTCCATAAGGTCCAGCATTGGACTCGTAGACTTGTCTGACAGATTTGAGCTTCTTCTTGGCTTGCTCGTACTTCTTTCTCTTCTTGACTCTTGCGTTTCTGTTTTCGTTTTTGCGGTGAGGCGTAAGACCTTTGTTTTTCAAGATTTGGAAGTTCAAGGCCCTCTTTCCATCGGCATCTGCTGTCTCTTGCAACTCGGCTAACTTTCCATCTCTTGCTGCACGCTTTGCATCTTCATGTGCGGTTGCACGGGCTTGCTTCTTGTCTTTCTTGGCTAGTCTAATAGAGTCATAATAGTCTGCAGCATCCTCATTGATTCCCTTAGCTGCAACATCATCATCAGAGACAAAGTCTGCGTTATCAAGGTCCTCGCCCTTTTCCAAACCTCTTTTCCGAGCCTCTTCCAGTAGACGCTGTTGTCTTTCGAAGAGACGTTCTCTGTAAGGTAAATCAATATCACCGGTAAATTTTTCGTTACGAGCGTTCTTTTGAGCTGCTTGATCGATCTTAGAGGTATAGAAACGTAACGACTTCTTGCGTCTTTCTTTCTCTTCACGATCGATCTTATCAGGAAGTGCGGTTTCTGTGTAATCGCCTGCAACAGGGGAATTCTTGACCTTCTTGATAGTTCTTTGAGCCGAGAGATCAATTTTAAGCTCTTTGTCAGACTCATCGGCCTCGTCTTCTAGATCTTCAGACATTTCATCCTCGGAATCAGTCTCTAGTCTCTCCATGTCATGATCAGGAGTAGCAGAGTCTTCGGATTCTTCCATTTGGGGTACATCTTCTGTTGCTGCGAATCTATCACTCTTGCTATTGGACGCACTGGCTCTGATTTTCAAGCCATTAACTTGTCTCCAAACTTCCCTGGAACTGAGAAGTGATTCCATGATAGAGTGTTCCTTCAAAGAAAAGGTCTCCTTGGCGTGTAAATGCTCCATGAGAAGAGAAAAATAAGATGAAATACAACTGAGATATGCAGACAAAGCAGAGATCTTGGTGTTGACAACGACATTTGAAGCGTGAGTCTTGAGTTCTTCAAGTGTCGGCAGCAAAGCCGAGAATTCTTTGACGAGAGGCAAAAATTCCGGATACTGGCCCGATAAGTGCTTGAGTTTGTCGCCATCGTCCATAGCATCCAAATCAACGTCCAAGTCTTGGTCTATCTGTGGTTCTGCTTCTGTAACTTCGGCCTGTTCGGCCTTTTTCCAGTCAGCCATCATATCTTCGTCAACATAATCCTCCATATTAAGATCCAGTAAGTGTTTCTTTTGCTGCCTGAGTGCTTCTTCGACCATTTGTTTCGCGTCTTCATCGTCACTGGCATCGTCACCACCATAGTAGTTACGTTTAGATCCCCAGCCACCTTCTTGATCTTCTTCTTCTTCTTCTTCGTCGTCGTCGTCGTCTTGGTCAATTTCACTCTCATCATCGCTTTCTTCCTGGTTCTGGTGCTTTAAAGCCATCACCTCTTCATCAGAGGCAGAGTCGTCTGAATCGTCTTGATTAAGGTAATCTCCGGCAGCATCCAATAAGACTTTTTCTCTCCTTGAGTCAAACTGATCGATTTCATTTTCAGAAAGGTTATCTGGGTCCATTTTGGTGTTTTTCTGAATGATGTTCTGATAATTACTTTTCCACTGTGCCGTCCTACGATGGGGTAGGAGATGAGCATCTCATGAGATGAGAGGGAGGAATGAACCAGGAAGTGATAGCGATGTAGCGCGGGCAATCAGAAAAAAAAACTGTCCAATTAAATTTTATTATTTTTTATAACCACCAGAGTAACTTCCCCTGGGGTTTGAAAGCCTTGTCAGTTTTGTTTATTTTGGTACCTTTGATGATGTAAGACACTCAATGTAATAAGGTTATTGAAAAAATCAAGTATGAATGACAGGAATTAAATTCGTATTCTTTGGAATTGTAATTATAACTTTGGAAATGTGGATTCCCAATTAGGAACTCGAATAGCCTTATTTGGAAGCCTCATTCAGCTTCACTTCCTTAGAACTCGCAAACTGTCCTCTAATCCAACAAACCAGCCAATTTCTCTACATTTGAGGAGTCAAGATCCTGAATTTAATCAAGTTTGAAAAATATTTTCTTGAATGATATTTGTTTTCATTCCTTTTCAAGGAAAAAAAAAATATTGCCTTGTTTTGATCTCCCTATTAGGAGTGTGGGACTTGTGATGAGCATCTCATACATCATATAGATCATAAACCATAAATTACAATCCAAGGTGAAACAACACTAGCACACTCTCTGTGATATTTTCGAGTTTAGATCCTGTAAGTTGTGAACTCATTGTTTTGAAGATTCATTTAACTTTTTGATTTTTTGACTCTTGGCTGTTTGACTCTCTGGTTTTAAGTGTTTGGCTCTTCTGCTCTTTAATTGTTTGACTCTTACACTCTTCAACTCATTGATTCTTTGAAGATTGACTCTTTGGACCTTTTCCTATTGATATTCTAATCTTTTGAATCTCCCGCGTTTGGTCTCTCTGTCTCTTTGTATCAACAAATGTCCAACAGACTAGAATCGCTCAATTCCAAGACGGCGAAGCCCGCCTTGAAGTTTAAGCCCAAGGTGGTCGCTAGAAAGAGTAAGGAAGATCGAGAAAAAGATGCTCGGGAGATTAAAATCGAAGAAAAACCCCGTGTTCCTGCCACTCGTGGTCGTGGTGGAGCTCGTGGTGGAAGAGGTGGCCGTGGAGCAGCACTAGCTGGAACTCACATGGTTTCTGCTGGTCCCTTGTCTATGGGTTCCGTTGCTTTGTCTGAGCTGAAATCAACAAGAATGTCCTATCATCAACAAGGCACATTCAATGCATCCGATGAGCTGGGAAGCACCGCCGTTCTAGCCAAAATGACCCTTAAGGCTCGTAGTAATGTCCCCTCTGGTGATGTTGACTCGGACGAGGAGGATCATAAAGCCGCTCGTATCAATATGAACAAGGCTTATTCCTATGAAGAGTCTGAGACGATTCTCTTTCCTGTCAGACCTGAAAAGGTAGTTGAGGCTACTCCAGAAACCTTTTCTGTTACATCTGAAAGTGTTCTGGCGGTTCTGACTGCTCCGCAATCACGAGCCCAGACCATTGACTCTGTCAAAAGTGAACCGGTCGATCAAGTGGCTCCTCAGCTCCCTCCAGTTGCTGACGTTGCTGGTGATCTTGCAATTGCTGAACATGATAGGCTTATTGATGACCAAAGGTCTATCATGGACCTTCTTTCCTCAAAACTTGGAAGCATTAAAACGGAAGAAGATGAAGGAACATCAGTAGATTCTAAATATTTGCTTCTTCAAATGCCCCAAATTCTTCCTGTTGACTACAAACTGGTCGAATCAAAGTCCCCTTTTGCAAGTAAACAGACTCTTGTATTTGACGGACAAGTCGGTAAGTTGAATTACCACCAGTCTGGAAGAATATCTATTACCATGAATGACGGTTCAACTTTTGACTGCTCCAAGGGAACCTCGCCTTCTTTCCTTCAAGAGGTTTATATGCTTGACTCCCTCGCTGCCAAGAAGACTGCCGAAGAATTGGAAAATGACAATGACGTATACAATGCCAATAATGTTAAAGTTGGCGGTGATATTTATCGCTTGGGTCAGGTAGCAGGCAAGATTGTTGCTCAACCGAGTATTTAACCGTTTCCAAGCTATGAACATGCTCAATAGGAAACTGAAGTCAATTGCTGTAATCCTTGGTTGTTTTGTCTCAATTCTTGAACTGTGGAAGATTTCAATTTCATTTGGGTGTTTATATGGAGTTTCATTACTCTTGTACAAACCATACATAACCCCACTGAAGGTCCTACCACCCCTTCTGGCAACTATCGATACCAAAATTGAGATACAATTTTGAATATCGACTAATACAGAGTCGTGATATCGAAATATCGTTAAAAAAAGAATCTGCATGGTAGATTTAGAGCTTGTACGTTTTATTACTATCATGTCTTGTCTATAAGGTCAATTCCACTATAATTCAATAAATAATGACGAATCTATTAAAGCTCTTACTATTTTGACTATTTTTGTTTCATTAATTAACTTTTGCGATGTTCATTTGTCACGCTTCAGTGATATTCTATTCATACAACTGAAAGTGCCCTTGAATAACGACAGAAATCACTTATGAGAAAGAGAAATCATGTCATCTCAGAGAGTCTCTATTTGTTTCTGTTTATGATTTTCCTCTTCCATCATATGCCAAGTTCTGAGACAGTGAAGAAGCCTTCTTTATAATTTCACCGAGTCAGAAACTCTTGCCCCCAATGAATGCAAAAACTGAACTTTTCAGTTGCAAAATTTCCGCCAAATCATTAGAATACTATTTGAGTCCTTCGAATTACTCAATTGTTGATCAAACGAGAAGTCAAAGCTTCCAAGTCCTCCAAAGTTTCAGGTGCATCAAGCTCCACAACGCCGCTCTCTTCAGGCTCGTCATCCCGAGCATTCTTGTGAAACCATTTAGGTTTCTTCTCTGAAGGCTCTTCGTCAGAGTCATCCAGATACTGGAGATCTCTGTCCAAGTCTCCAGTTCCCAAGGTGACCACAGTCTCTTCATCGTCACTGGACTCGTCTTGTTCGCGGTACTTCCTCTCTGCTTCTTTTCTCTTTCTCTTCTTTTCTTGTCTCTTTTCACGGGCCAATTCCTTGTCCTCGACATCGGCATCTTGCATTGCCATTTTTTCCTTTTCAACATATTCTTTCTTTTGGGTGGTTGCATCTCCTTTGCTCTTGAAATCCTCTTCGTCCTCAAGCTCATAAAGTGGATGAGCTTCTCCGTCGTCATCGAACTTGAGCTTCGTGGGCAAACCATGATTGGCAAGCGACAATTTCTTAGAGAGAGCTTTCTTTGCGGATCTTTTGGAAACTGGAAGAGACAAGTCCGGAAGATCATCTTCAGCAATATCGTGATCCTTTCTCTTGACTTGCATAAAATCATCTTCTTCATCTTCATCTTCTCCGTCTTTCCGAATCTTTGTTCCGGTCATATTCAAGTATTGCTCCGAAAGAACGGTCTGATTCTTTCTATCAAACATTCTATCATATTTTGTTCTCATTTTCTTGGTGCCTTCAGCACTGGCATCTTCTCCGTCAGGGTTGGCCTTTTCTAGATTCAAAAGTTGTTTAGACATATTCTTCCTCTCCTTATTAGCCTCACCACCTTTGATCTTGATCTTGGGTGCACCAGGCAATCCCAACGATGCAGCGTATTTCTCGGCAGGGAGCTCATCAATCTTAAATACCTCTTTATCCTTTTGAACGTAGATAGATCTGTAGTAAGAAATGAAAGCGCGTTGACCCAAATTTTTCATTTTAGGATCCTTAAAACACAATGACTGTAACTGTGGTCTAATGGTCTTCTTGTTTTTCTGTTTGATGTTCATGAATTTGGGTTCAATCTTATGTCCTTTCAATCTCTTTAACATGGCCTCTTCTTCAGAGGGTAGCAACATCAAAAGAGATTTGCCTGGACGGCCGAAACGTGCACAACGACCAACACGGTGAACATAGGTTGCTGGATCTTCTGGACAATCAACCTGGATGACCCAATCGATAGCTGGGAAATCTAAACCTCGGGCAACAATATCGGTAGCAAACAAACATGCGAATTGAGCATGAGAGAACTTCGTGGTAGTTTCTAGACGAGTCACTTGCTTATGACGACCGTAGAGCTTCATAAGCGAGATACCAGGTTGCAATGTCCTAAATGATTCATAGGCGTATTGTACCTGTTTCAGCGAAGAGAAAAAGACAAGAATTTTCGACTTCAAATGCGATTTAATGAAGGACCAGAGCATGTCGAGCTTTTCTCCTAAAGGAATCCGGACGTAAAACTGTTCCAAAGACTCTGGGGTTGCCGAAACAGTATTGTCAGCAGAAACACCGATTCTTTTCGGGTTTGTAAGTGATAAACGAGCTAAGTCGCTAATATTATCCGATTGGGTAGCAGAAAACAAAAGTGTTTGTCTGGTTGGTGGTAAATGGCCCACGATGCTATCTATTTGCTTCTTGAATCCCATGTCAAGACATCTATCAGCCTCGTCAAGAACAAGAACTTGCAAGTTTGAAGTATCCATGCCCACAGTTTCATTTAAATGCTGAGATATACGGCCCGGGGTTCCAACCAAGATATTCATACGGGCAATTCTGTCTTTCTCGAATTGCACTTCCTTTCCTCCAGTAACCAAACCAGCAGAAAAAGAGTTGTATTTACCAATCTTTAAGAGGACTTCGAAAATTTGAACCGCCAACTCACGAGTTGGAGAAATGACTAGAGCGGCCAAACCATCGAATTCGGTGATTTGAGCACGAATAAGCGCTTCGATTACTGGAACCAAGAAGGCTAATGTCTTACCAGAACCAGTCTTTGCAGTTCCCATGACATCATCTCCTTTTAAGGAAACACATATGGTACGCTTTTGGATATCGGTCATGGTGACAAAATTAGCCTCTTTGAGACCCTGGAGGGTTCCTTTGGAGATGGGAAGGTCAGAGAAGAGGGAGGTTTTGGCACCATCGACGGCTGGATCGAACTCCTGGATTTTTTTTTCGAGCAATTGAAGTTCTTCCTCTTCTAACGCCTTCTTTACTTTTTTATCGACTTTCTTTTTTCCTTTTCCTGGTTTAGCCATTGTGGTTGAAATCGTATAGTAGAAGGATTTATGAGAAGAGCATCGGAAAGTACATCTCGATCCTGTCTGCAGGCAAGAAGAGATGAAACATTAGTAAACGGAAATGGCGTGAAAAGGAAGTTTTGGTAGAATTGACTGAAATTTTGGAAGAAATCAATTTTCGCTTCGATTTTTTAAATCTTCCAAAGAGATTGAAATCTGTGGCCTGTTGTAAGAGCGGCTTGGAGGGAGCTTTGAAGGAGATATAGTCTTGAATGAGATGACTTTTGGATGAAATAACTTCTTCTTAAATCCAAAAACTTGTCTAGATCAAACGGATACTTCGAAATCAAAGAGACTCATCTAGAATGAAAGAATTTCGGCATATTGGAGAGCCAAATCAGCAAATTCATCATAGTTATTGCTATCAATCACCTTGTAACAGATATTTCCTTTCGGAATATCATATTTGGAAAGTAGATCCTGGAAGATCTTCTCGGGACTATTGGAACCTAGTTTGGTATGGTCCACCTCGATCTGGATCAAAAGACCACGGAAATGTCCATGGAGGGAAATGTTTGCAGTCCGAATGACCAAGTTTCCATTTTCTAGCTCATAAATTTCACCTCCATCGCCCTTAATGACTTGTCTCTGGGTCCAAAGACTCTGCATTCTCAGAGCCACTACGGTATCCCACAGATCATTGAGGCCATATGTGGCACCCATATGAAGATGATTGTTGTTAATAGCAAACGGGAAAGGCTCAGGAAACTCTTCCTCTACCTTATGGCAAAATACTGCGGCAGTTTTCTTGTTGATGAGTGTTACACATGAGTCATGGAGATAGGACGGTACCCAGGTATAAAGAAACATATTTTCTGGGGCGGTGGATTGAGATTCAGCCAATTCGGGCGGAATTGAGTAAATGTTGTTACGGAAAACCTTGAAAGAAAAGTTCCATTTGCCCTTTAGCGTTGGAAGTTGATTTGAAAGTTCATCATGGAATTGGAGGATTGTCTGGGGGGTAGCATCATGGACAAGTAAGACCCTGTAACGTTAGAATTCTGTTGGAACGAATTTTACAACAAGGTTTAAACCTGAAGTCTTGATACATACGCAGAAACCATTGATTAGTTGGTAATTGAAAGATGATAGGTTAGAACTTGATGAATGAGGCGTGGAGTATAGTCTTGGATTGAATTTCTTTGATTTGTTGGACTAATTCTTTGAATTGTTGGATTATTCTTTGAATTGTTGGACTAATTTGTTAATGTGTTGGAGTATTGGAGGTTGGAGGTTGGAGGGTGGAGGTGATGTGTGTATAATGATCTGGATAATTAATTGGTCTGGGGTGAGAATAAAGTCTATACAAGAAAAAGTTTGGAATGTAAGGGTTTATTTCCGCGTAATATTTCCCGATCCGGTAATTTCTGATTCTTTGTTTGTTTATATTTATTCTGCACTGTGTGTTTTTTGTAATGAAAGTGATTTTTCTGTACTTACTGTGAAAGTCAGGAATCAGTTACCCAGAGGAGAAACAAAGGAGGAACAAATAAGCAAAAATTGCAAAATTTCAATATTTAATTTCCAAAATCATATTCCATTCCCCATATTTCTTTATTTCCTTTCGTTTCCTTTCGTTTCCTTATTTCGTTCCAAGTTTCCCTTATAACCCGTGCACCAACTACAACCTCATCGAGATGATCATCGCTACTCCATCTGTCGCCAATGGACTCTCCTAATATCACCCAAGAAGCCGTATTCGTGGGTGTAAATCGGTACGGTGACATCTGTGATTACGACAATGGTTTGGCTGCTTTTGGCGCTGGAAAATCCGTGGCATTATGGTCTCCCACCAAGGGCAGTGTTGGAGTGTCAGCCACATTGAATCACCATGCAAAGAATGTCACTGCCGTGAAATTTGTTCCTGGAATGAATATGATTGTATCAGGAAGTGAAGATGGTCAGCTTTGTTTATGGACTCTGGACTCTGACTCTAGTAGCTCCTATGACTCTAGCTCATACTCTTTGACTAGCAATGTTGAAAAAGATCTTGGCTCTGTAACCACCATTGCCGTTGCTTATGGTGGGATTGTCGTTGTAGGCTACTCGTCTGGAAAGATAGTGATCTGGCAAATCAATAGTTGTAACTTGCAACACCGTTGTGAATTCACAGTCCAAGATCGCTTTTTGCCAACTTGTTTGGCTGTCCAAAAAATCGGCCTGACTTATCTATTAGCTGTTGGAGGCACCTCTTCCAACATATTCGTATACTCGTTCTCTTTTCAAAGTCTCGCTTCTTGTGCCTCTTTGCCAGTTCTACAGGCTACTCTCCCAGGACATGAAGACTGGATCAAATGCTTTGCATTTGTATGCGAAAAATCTGGCCTCGAATATATTTTAGCTTCGGGCTCTCAAGATAGATTCATCAGGCTCTGGCGTTTGCGTCTTAATGAAGCAATCGACTCATCCGATGAAGATGAACTGAAACTTCAGCTCCTCTCGAATAAACAGTACAAATTCGCAATCGATGAAGGCGCAGCTGCTTTCAGTTTCGAGGCACTTATTATGGGCCATGATGACTGGGTCACTGGCTTGAAATGGCACCCTTCAACATCCAAATCTGACCCTTCTAGCCATAGACTTCAACTCCTATCGCTGAGTGCCGATACTGCCTTAATGATTTGGGAGATGGACACTGACTCTGGTGTGTGGGTCAGTATTAGTAGATTGGGTGAATTGTCCATTAAAGGTGCATCTACCGCGACAGGAGCTTCCGGTGGTTTCTGGTCCTGTAACTGGTTCTCAGACCCAGAAACAATGGACCAATACATCCTTGCAAGCGGAAAGACTGGTGCTATTCGGATTTACCGCAGCAATGATACCGAAAATAGAAAGTGGGATGCAGTTTTGGGTGTCACTGGTGCCATTCGTGATATTACAGATGTGGTATGGTCTTCTGAAGGCTCTTTCTTCTTCTCTACATCTCTTGATCAAACAACAAGATTGTATGCACCATGGAGCAAAAATAAGTTGGCCGTTGATACAAAGGACACATGGCACGAATTTGCTAGACCTCAAATCCATGGTTACGATATGATATGTTTGGACAATCTTTCAAGCACAAAGTTTGTATCTGCCGGAGAGGAGAAGATTTTGAGAGTTTTTGAAATGACTCAATCGATTTATAAGCTCCTAAACCATTTCTGTGATATTGGTCCGCAAGAGCCTACCGCCTTACCTGAGACTGCGTCGTTACCTGTCTTGGGTCTTTCGAATAAAGCAAACAACGATCAATTAGAAGCGGGTGAAGCTCAACAGAGAGAAGAAGATTATGAGAATGAGACAACGAATGAGCAAAACGAGAAATCTGATATTCTTTCTGGCTTTCAAACTCCTCCTCTTGAGGATCATTTGCAGAGATTTACCTTGTTTCCAGAAATTGATAAACTATATGGCCACGGTTATGAGATCACTTGCTGTGCATGTATGCCCAATGGTACACTTATTGCTACTGCATGTCGTTCTAATTCTGCCAAACATGCCGTCATAAGGATCTTTAATGCAGCAAAGAACTTCCAACTTGTTGAAACAGTCTTGGAAGGACACAACTTGACTATCACGAGCATGGAATTCTCTCCTGATGGCCAGTATCTACTTGCCGTATCCAGAGATCGTCAATTTTCTTTGTGGCATGTTAAAGACGAACAGGAGGGCTTGTTTGATCTTGTGGAACTCAATGAAAAAGCCCATACTAGAATCATTTGGGATGCTACCTGGCTCCCTGGAACGCTTAACCAATTCATTACTGGATCGCGTGATAAGAGTATCAAATTGTGGCTGGTCAAGGATGAACAAGTATCTTTGGAAGGTCTGTTGAAGACAGAAGCACCAGTCACCTCTGTATCAGTGCATGCTTCTCTACTTCAAGATGGATCTGCACTTTTGGCAGTCGGTAATGAGGAAGGACACATCTATTTATATTCTGTGAATTGTGATACAAACGAGAAGTTCCTGCAACTTTGTTCTGTGGACTCTTCCTTCCTTCCAGCCACACGAGTCAGCAAGCTTGCATTTAGTCCAAAGCCTCTTTCTGGACGAATTCAATTGGCAGTTGGAAGCACGGACTCTTCAGTCAGAGTACTTAGTATCTGTGTTTAATTTCTTATTTGGACACCTTTGTCCAATTAGTCATTTCTTGCCTAATTAGTGTTCTATTTGAGTCTACTGAACTGGCTTTCCAACTCGTCCATTGAAAATTTCGGTCTCAATGCTCTCAGAAGCAAAACAACAACAAGTTCGATCTTCTTTAAAAAAGAGAAAACTCTCAAAGCTCCTCCACCACTTTCAGCACAGCATATCCTAATGTTATAGAACAACAAGAAGGAGTACAAATGCAAAGAAACACGAAACAAACAAAAAACAAAAAAGAAAGAAGAAAACTGAAAGATTTCAAATTGCTAAAAAGACTAATTACCTTCTCTCCACTTTCCAAAATTGGAACTTTGCACCCGTTCCATAGATTCTCCCCAGATATGGGCCACGCACGACCCGTTCCACTCTAAACTGCCACAACCCTCTCCCAAAGCTACTACCAACAACTGTAGCACAACGCAATGGCAGACAAATTCCCCGAAATCGACGTTTCTGCCGAGGTCCAAGATTTAGAAGGTGACTTCATCGCCAGAGAAAAAGTCCTTGTTGGTGACGAATTCAGAACCGACGAAGATCTTGCCGCTTTGGAAAGTGAATCGGAGGACAACGAAATCCAAGAGTTCAAGGAGAACTTCCCCGAAGTAGGCGATCCTGTACTTGCAAATGATGTTCCTGTTGAAGAAGATGACGCCGAAGACTTTGAAGATTTCACTTCGAAGCCTGTGGTAAGCCAGGAGGAATCACAGCCATTGAAAGAATGGGCACAACGTCGAGCTTTGGAGATTGAGGAGAGAGAAAAGGCCAATGCCAAGAAAAAAGCCGATATCGTTTCCGCCGCCGAGAAAAGCATCGACGATTTCTATGATAACTATAACAGTAAGAAGGAGCAACTGGCAGAGGCTGTTGCCAAGGAGCAGAAGGAATTTTTGGAGAAGAGAGATGGATTCTTGTCGAGAGGAACTTTGTGGGACAGAGTCAATGAAATCATCGACGAGGTGGGCGAATTGAGTCTCGATACTCGGGATAAGTCCCGCTTCAAAGGCTTGTTGACCAAGTTAAAAGGGAAGGAAAATGTGCCTGGCGCCGGCGGCTACACCAGCTAGTTGCGTATAGATATTCTGATCATTGAAGTTATGTGCTTCAAATTGTCATAGAAACAAAATGTAAATGAAAGTTTTTTTTGTTAGAGGGAGTAAATTCACGAATAAGGTAATGGTAGATAGTACTGGACTTTCTCATAAGAACTTTAAGAGAACCTTCAAAAGAAACTTGTGGGAATCTTCAAATCTGGAAAATAACTTTAAGAATAATCTTGCTTTGAGGAATCTTGTTATGAAGAATCTAGTTCATACTGATTATTAAGACATGATTTTGTTCACAACTCTCATAAGACGATCATCTTTAACCCTTCGACACTCAACAACTTTATCTGTCTCTATATTTCCATTGACAAAATCATTCAAGTTCATAAGTTCCCACATTAGGTAACACAAGACCGCAGATTCAATTCTTTGCCATGTACCTACCCTCAAGACCGTGAACCATGGATGATTCTCTTTCAAGATACGCCATTTAGAGAGTGCAATGAGGTTGAGAAGATATCCGTTAACGCCATTGAAAAAGGACGGACCAAGGTAGCGCAGGTGTGACCAATTGGCCGGTTTGGAGCGTAACTTGCTTATCAAAAGAGGCATGGCCAGGTTTACTGACATCATAGTCAAGGCAGACAAGAAACCAACCAATTTAACATAGATCTTGATAAAGTTTTTCGCTTCTGCCTTGTAAAAACGTTGAATTATCCCACCAGCTGTTAGAATAGGCAGCGTCACTGACAATAGTAGCATAGAGGTAAGACATGTAGCGTACAACAAATTGGCAATGGCATTTCCCCTGTTCAAAGAAAAGATTAACCACGAGCCGTACCATTTGCGGAAACTCACGCGGTTGAAAGGCAGAAAAGTAGAAAAATCAAGCTTGGAGAGGACCTGGCCCTTGAAGTTGGTTAGTAGCATGTACAACATTAAATAGGCATTATGACTGGCATAGGAAGCGGCGATTCCAGACCAATTCAAATGGTTTTTCCATCTGCCCATGTGGAAATTAATCCATATTGGATTGAGTATCCAATTCTTAATTGCCTTGGAGAGATACTTTTGGTTGAGTCGATATTGAGTGGGTGTCAAGTAATTAGACAACAATTGAGCATAAAGAAGCGGAAATATCAACATATGCTTATTACGATAGAGGGTATGAACCCATCCAGATTTGTAATAATAGTCCAATTTGAATATTTTGCCCGTTGTAGGCGATACCAGCATAGGAGACTTGGGAGTATTGAGTGTCCCATAGTATCTTTCCATAATATACAACAGGATGTAATCTTTGGGCACCGATGCATTCAGAGAAATAGCAGCATATAGAAAACATATGGAGATGAAATTGGAACTCTTTTTGATTCTTCTATCGACCGTTTCTTGGTCCTTTAAGCCTGCCCGAACCTGGTTTTGCACTATGGTCCGAATATGTCGGTGAAGCGTCAAAAACGCAGTAAGTGACGCACGATTTTTTACCCGGAGTACATAAAGTATAACATAACAAGCAAGAGACTTGGATAATCTCGGTCCTTTATCTAGGAAGTACAGTTCATCCATGGGAAATTTGACCTAGGGTCTTAGTCTGTCTGAGTAAAGGGAGAGATTGGATAAGGAAGATTATGACTTGAGATAGGAGAAAAATGGGAAAAAGCTCAATTGCAATATAATTGGAATAATTGAATCACCTTTATTTTTTACAAAAAATCGTATTTTGGATTGTTTTTATCCACTTATGGGTGTTTAGATAGAATCAAGTTCGTGATAATATAGGCTACACCCGTACACCACAGAACATCCAAGGACTATACTAGATTGGTATTCTAATTAATATCACAGTAATTCCATAAATAAATGGTTCTTTTTGAAAACGCGACTTTAAAATCATTTTTTGCGAGAAAATCATAAATCTAAGTCAAAATACCACGATAACCAGCTGATGTGCTCCGTTTATCGACAGTTACTTCTCTCATTTGCAGCCAAAGTGGGCTCTTAGATATTCATTAGTGAGTGATGGGAAAGTTTAAGAAATACCAATAAAAACTTGTCGAGTCTATCTTTGGACAAAAATTAAACTTTTGAATTTATAAGTTGAATTAGCTTATTATATGTGATCTATTTGGTTGATGTTACTTCCTGTTCTTGTTGATGAAAGAACTCTTTTGGACCTCCTCTGGGTCCGGTATCAGAAATTGAAGACGAAAATTTCTCATATGATCATTAAAATTGGAAATGATGGTTTCTGGAAATATGATTGGTATATTGTTTGTTTTAATTGATCTGATTGGTCAAAGCTACCGTTACTCACTCTTCAGAGTGAGCTCAGTTTCATGAATCAACTCAGTAAGGAAAATTATATCAATAAGTTCCACATAAGGGTACGTTAAACACTAGAATTTCGGTCGGTAGCTTCTGCGATACCGCTATAGATGCTGCCAATATCTTTGTATCGCTAGAAGATCACATTTCAAGAGAGCACCCATCGAGACCTGCTGATGAGTTGGGGTCTTCATAAATTGCACAGAAAATTCGTTGTATATTCTAAATATTAATCCAAAGTGGCTTTGGCTATCATAAACATGATTAGGCTTTGTAAGACAAAATACAACATGACAAACAAGAAAACATTCCCAAAATCAAACCCGAAAACTGTGATCTTTTCAGATTCTATTTTTCCCTAGTTTTAGTCCGAGAATGTCCAATGAATGTAGTCTTGTCTCGGTGTGGTCTTTTCTTTGTTTGGCCAGCGACAACTCCAAATGGAAATTACGGCATAGATTTCCTTGAACTCTGGGCAAATAGAAAGTATCTTCAATAAATAAAGGCTGCAGCCTTCACTTTTCGTGACACTAACAACAAGAGTTTCTTCATACAAACTTGGCTGCAAATTATCTACCTCAGCCTCCAACCCAACACAAGCAACAACGACCAACTCTAACCTATTAGCTCAAATCACTAAACTGATTCTGAAACATGACAACTATCATTTTGCTGGAGTATTTTTTGTTTTTGTGATCATCTTGTTCCGCGTTCAATTGGATACTTCTAACATGATACCTGATCGGGAAAAGACAGAGAGTAAGAGTGAGAAAAGCGAGAAAAATCAAAAACGACAAGCAACGCAGAAGAAGTTGGAGCTCAGGCAAGAACTCCTACCCTAAGTTGGAAGTGCTTGTCGAAGAGATATTGCGATACAAGGAAGATTCTTAGCTTTCGATTTGCTCAAAACTGAGGAATTGGCTTTACAAGGAAAAAGGTCAATAATAGAAAGCCTGGCTCAGTTACTGACACCAAAGCGTTCAAGATCCATGTGCTAAGAATGAATCATTAATAGACAGGTTGGCCGAACGAATTACCTAATTAAGAACCCAGGACTGTGTGAAGGCACAGCTGAAACAAGGCTGAAACAAGGCTGTGAGCTCGGCCAATAATATAAATGAGTATTTCTATCGTCTTTTCAATGGAATACAACTATAATCTAATTATATAGCCAATGCATTCAAATAGAGAATCAATGCATAGCAGCTTGTATGAAGAAGCAAGATCATGCAAAGTTTAGAGAAGATTATGCAAAGTTCGGAGAAGATTATAGTGGGAAGAAGCTTCTTGGGAGGATGCTGCCATTGAGATAAGAACTAGTGAAGTTAAGAGGAAAATGTTTAGAGGAGAGGAAGCAGCTCAGATGAAAGCTCTTGCCAATTTCATTCCCGCAAGCCTTTCCGTTATAGCTGAATACGGCGGAGACTCAGAATTTTAGATCTTTAGAGAAGAACTCATGAGTAATTCTGACGCCTTGGAGCCACATAATTCAATTGCTTCTTGTTTGAGTGTCATTTTCGGGAAGAACTCTAAGGGAACAGACCATCTTTCTAGCAAAGGTGACTTTGACCCAAGGAAGCAATAAAAGTCAATAGCTCTCACAAGCAGAAGAAAAGGAAAATAAGTTATATATTTTTGGCCCGTATCTGTAGTTCTGTAGTCCTGTAGCTCAAAGTGTATGTTGGCTCTCCAGCTTCGAGAACAACACCTGTCCTCGTACTAATCAGAAACTAGATTGATTTAAAAAAAACACTTTTTTATTAATATATCTGCAATACAGACTGTAAATATTACTTCCAGGATTAACTACGATGGTTAACTGAGATAACCACTGATGGACAGATTACCTCAAGTGGACAAATGAGACTAAATAAAATGGAAATATGAGGTCACGTAAGAATATCAGGCCAGTAACTGTTTGGTTAAGAAATAGTCTAGGACTATACATTCTGTAGTACGTTATGTGTCCTTTGGTACATCCTTTGTTAGAGACAACCCTGTAAGATCACTCCTGAAGTAAAATTAACTTGAAGGATCGATCCAATGAACATCAATCGCATTTCTGCAAAAATAAGATGACATACATACTTTACTGCCTCATATATATCAGAAATAGTCCAACAAATAGGAATTACGACGTCGTTTGAACCATCAACGAATCATAAGATCAAATTTCACCTTTTCACTCAATTTTTCGAAATTGTTTAAGCTTTATAAACCCGCTTAACTTTTTGTAAGTTTTAACGTTTTTTATTATTTGGAGTTCTTACAAGAGTTTTTGTGGAACAAGGTAGAGGTTGCAAATCCATCAAGGTTCGAGATTTGCACACTCAAAGTGAAAAAATTGAAAAACTAAAAGGGAAATTTACTATGAAACCGAAAAAAATGTTAGATTCTTTAAAAAAATTCTCTTTTAATCCCTATAAATCACTTTTATCTGTCCCCATTGGACCCCCTGTGGTGTCACGATACCACTGTACTAGACTGTACTAGACAGGCTTGAAAGTTAAAGAACCATAGAACGCGCCCAAGAAGTAAAATAAGAACTTCGGAAAGATCTCGGCAACTTCGGTAAGATCTCGGCAGCCTCGGAAAGGTCTGCATCTTCTGCATCTTCTTCATCTTCTGCATCTTCTGCATCTACTACCTTGTATCTTCTGTATCTTCCCCAAAATCTTCCCCATATTCACTCTAAACCGCTTTAAAAGACCCTGGAATTGAAAAATATCCTGTAACTCTTCGATTATCGGTTTCTTCTCTTCATAAACTCCTACACATGAAATGTCTCTGCCCAGTAACGGAGAATTGGATCATTTCCAAACGGTTGAGGCGAAACTTCACAAGAAAACGTCATCTCTTCGCTATAGCTCACGATCAAAGGGAATTAACCTCAAAACGGTGTCGCCGTTACTGGCTACGAATAACTCGGGAATTTTGACTCAATCGGGTAATCCTCTTTGTGGAAAGGAGAATATGTCTCTGTTACTGTATCTGACCACTGGGTCTAGTTGTCAAGCTTGCCAGGGTTGTCAAACTTCTGAAAGTTCAGATCAAGCTTCGGGTAAAAACGATCAAAATTCGGTCCAAAATGATCTAAGTTCCAGTAAAATAGACCAAACTTCTAGAAAGAATGATTCCCATGCATCAGGAGAATCTCTGACTCAACAAGGATTATCACCCTCATCACACCTAATGGATTCTGCTAAGATATCTTCTAAACAAGCTTCGAAATTTAGTCTTAATGAACAGCTACGAATATTGGCACTAAAAGAAATGTCTCTCGTTGAACTAAAAGATACAATAGCTAATCTCAATGTACAATTACGACAATCAGAGAGAGAGCTACAAGCCTTTCGTCAGACTGTTCAAAGAAGCCTATATCGTGAGATGCAAATAGCATCTGAGGATCTTTTGGGGCACAAGAAAGAAAAAGTACTTTCTAGCCAACATACAAGTTCCAAATCAAACACACATAAAAGTGCAAACCCAAACACAAATAAAAGTGCAAATCCAAAAACACATAAAAGCGCAAACTCAAACACGCACACAAACCCAAACCCAAACACTCATACAAGCGCAACTTCAAGTAAAGAGAAAAGCGCTTCATCAAGACCAAAAGCGACTCATCTGACCAGAGTTCCGCTTAAGAAACCAGCAGTCAACCAAAAATCACCACGAGAAAGAACAAGGGATCCCCCTTCATCATTGAAGCATACTAAGACTCCAGAACAACTCACTATAGACGAACCAACGTCTCTTTGGGCAAGTATTTCCAAACCAATCACTTTCGTACAGAATTTGGAAGACATAATACAGCATGAAATGGGAGTTTCAAGAACAGAACTACACCATTCTACGCAAAAAGCTCTTCTTGGCCAAAAACATGAACTCATAGAGAAAGAAACAAGCACACTAGCTTCTCTCTACGCCAACTCGGGCTCCTTGGAGTCTTTGAAGGATACTATCGCGGAGACGATACCCTTCAGAGACCCCGAATTAATGCTTCAGACCGTTTCAAATTCTCTCTGGGCATTTGTGAATGAAGTCAAACAAAATGTGTTGGCTCCAACAATGAGTCCTGAACAGTTGACCAGATACGATCAGGAATCAGGTTCTGAGTTTACCCAAAGCGATAAAGATGAGCCCGTTGACTTGTCAATTTACTCCAAAATGAGACATTGTCAGGAAAATAAACCTTGAGTAGTGGGCTGCGTATGTTCATCATTTGTACATTAATAGATCAAGCAATGATTGCAACGATATAAACAGAAACGTATAGTCATGTCTAGGTATGCAATTCTTCAACCAAAGCTTCACCAAATGCTTTTTTTTCTTAATTGCTTTCTCTCTCTCTCTCTCTACCAAGTGCCAGGTTTCAGTCCATCAAACTATAAACCTTGCAAACCCTTGATTAACTCCAACTGTTTGGTTTCCTCGGCCCTTTTCTCGGAAACATCACCTAAAGTTCTTAAATCCTTTAACATAATGTCCTTGAGTTTATCAAAGTAGACGTCCTGTAACAAGTTACGAATATTCGTCTCGCTCTTCTCTACCAATTGACCCAAATTGGTCAAATGGGACCATTCAAGCGATTCACCTTCAGTAGAAAGAGTCTGTATAGTTTCCGTTTGTCTGGTCATATTACCTGCCAACGATAAGATGCTAGAATTCTGGGAGCTTTCCAATCCCAAGATCACCGACGTAGTCAACTTGTATGTGGCCAGTGTTGGAGACTCAGGCTCGACCTCAAATACGTGAATTGAGTCCCATTTTCCCATCCCGTCATCAGTCACTTTCTTAAACAACACCACACCTGCAAAACCCTCCTTGATGCTGTCGGCACCTTCTTCGCTGGTGTCCCACAAGTACACCGAAGACAAGCCAGCGCCCTCGTAGTATAAATCTCTGTAGATTTCAAAGCTCTCATTTGCCTTAGCCTCCAATCTTCTCAATGCAGCTGAAGGAAATGGAGATTCGTCATCTTCTGTGGGTGGATAGTACTTGTTGGAGTATGGAGACCGGTACGAGTCCCCATCTCTATTGTAGTCACAGCAGAGATAAGATTTGTTCGAATCTGCGCATTGTTGAACTTCCAATGGCTTATCGACAGATGAAAGTAAGTCCTGGGCCAATTCTTCACCTTCTTCCTTGTTTTCAAGCTGAAGAAGGGAGCAGATGGCAGAGAGGTTTTCCGCAACTCTGCGGGGACTAAGTCTTCGTAAAAGATCGAGCGAGGCGTCGAATTTCTCTTCGTACAGCATTGTTTCAATTGGGCCTGTCGTTTGTTATGGGAAGAGGAAGTGGTTCGTTTCTGTAATTTCCGACTGGTGCACTGGTCTGAGGGTATGGGGGACGATAAGGAGAAAGAGAAGGAAACGGAGAAGTGAGGATTTATGATGTGGGGGAAATTCAATTCTACGAAAGAGGAAATTTTTCATCCGCAGGAAATTTGCTTTTGTTTTTTTAAGGAATCGGAAAGAGGAGCGGTAGATGTAGAGGTTCTAAAAAGTTGCAGGTAATCACTAGGAGATCAACTATGGGTGGTGAAACTCGGTAATAAATGATTCGAAATGGGAAAAGATGAAAACAATGATTTTATTGGATTGAAACCTTTTTGTTTTTCTTTTCTAATCAAATGTGCTTTTGTCTGTTCTCTAATGGCTTTCTCTCTCGAGTTCTGTGCCATGTCCACCAAAAAGGCATATTTCAGAAATAAAAAAAAATGGACTTCTTTAGTATGAAATATAAATTCCTTTATTAGAATGAATGATTCTATTGACTTGTCTTTGTTCTTTTGTTCTTCCTTCAACGTTTGCCATGTTCCCAAACGAAACGAACCCAAAAAATACAACTTGTTAATAAAATTTCAAAAAACCACATTTCAAAAGTATCCAATACATAAAAAAATATAGATATAAATTCCTTTATAAACTTTTATTAAACAAATACATACATTATAGTCAAATTATACAGAATTCAAAAATTAAGGAGTTGGAACGTACGTCACACCGATACGAGGAGCGTTCACAATGATAGCAGTGATAAGACCAGAAATAAGACCAGCAACGGGCAAAGTAATGAGCCATCCCATGTAACACCAGGCAACCATTCTCCAGTTGACGGCCTTGAAGTCCAAGTTACAGAAACCAACAAACACAGTAGCACCGACAGCACATTGGGTGGTAGAAATAGGAATAGCCAATTGGGTAGCCACAACAACAGTAATTGCAGCACCGAACTCAATAGCGAAACCTCTAGATGGCGATTGCAAGATCATCTTATTACCGAGAACACCCATAATCTTGTAACCGAAAGTCCAGACACCAAGAACCAAAGCAGCACCAGTGTATGCAAGAATCCACAAGGGTGGAGTAGCCTTTAAACCTTGGTTAGCCCAAACAAGGTAAACTGTAGACAATGGACCGGAAGCGTTGGAAATATCGTTGGCACCGTGGGCGAAAGACATGGTACAAGCAGTAATGGCTTGCAACAAGGAAAACAAGTACTCAATTCTGTTATCGTAGAACTTGGATTTGGAATGCATGTCTTTGACACCATGACCCAAAACACCACCCTCATTGACTTGGTTAGAAATAACATCGACAGTGAAACCGTGAGAAACAACCAACCACATAAGACGAGGCCATTGCTTGGGACCGGACTTGAGAAGAGTCCACCAATATTGTCTGGTGGTTTGTTGTGGTTTTCTCAGAACAACCTCAGACTCGCTGTCACTGATCATGGTAACTTTCTCTTCATCGCTCTTCTTGTCGACTTCGTCCTCGCTCAAAGAAACTTCGTCCATACGACGGCCTTCGTAGAAGTCAATAGTCAAGGTTTTTCCAGCAGGCAATGGAGGAATGTTGTCGGTAGACTTGAACCAGTAAATTGGACCTCTGAAGATGTCGTACCATCTGATAGTCCAGTCCTCGTAGTAAATCTTTCTCTTAATAACTGGGAAAATGAACAACATGTAAAGGAAAAGAGCAACACCTCCGACACCAAAGATGGCACCCACTGTGGTACCAGTAGACAAATTGTTCAACTTCAACTTTGGGGAACCCTTCCAAACGATCAACATGGTCAAGACACAGAAGGTGATGAAAACTAAGATAGGAATAACAATCAAACCGTTTCTAATGGCTTTCTTGATGTCTTTAATTTCCAAGACAGTGAACTTGACCAACAAGAAAACTATCAGGGCGAAACAACCAGCAATGGCGGGAGCGATAAACCAAGAGGCAGCGATTTGTGCAAAACCTTTCCAACCCCAAATAACATGGTCAGCACCTTTGGTAGCAATACCTACACCGATGACGGCACCAACAATGGAATGGGTAGTAGAAACAGGCAAACCAATGGAAGTAGCGATAGAAAGCCAGATAGAAGAACCAACAAGAGCCATGGCCATGGCCAACATAAGAACAGTTGGATCATTGGCGAATGTGTCAGGTTGAACAATCTTTTTTCTAATAGTATCACTGACTCTGTTACCGACCAAGAGGGCACCTGTGAACTCCATGATGGCAGCCAACACCATGGCTTGCCAATACTTCAAGGAACGCGAGGAAACTGAAGAAGAAAATGAGTTGGAAACATCGTTTGCACCGATATTGAAAGCGTCCAAGAACGCAAAAATCATTGCGATTGCAAAGATATAGTCAAACTGATGAAAGTAGGCCATTTTGAATTGATCTTTAGAGAAGTCTCCTTTCTAGCAACGGGTAATATTCAAAGAAGAACAAATGAAAAGGTCAAAAGGCGTTAAATTCACAAAAGGTTGAATAATGCAAATTGAGCTTTGGTAGTACTATTCAACTCGAATTGATCCAGACACTATGATTTTCCAAGTGTTGGTAGTGAATGATAAGAGTAAGTGATTTAGTTGCAGCCAAATTCGATTGGAACAAAGGAAGAGTCAGAATCGAACACCGTTGAAGCTTGTTGAGTGGAAAAAACGGGATGAGGATTTACTTATATAACATTCAAACTAATTTTTTAGGATCAAAAACGCCATTACGTTTAATTAGTGAAGGACATGTTTTTTAGGCTCAATTACTTAATTAATCTACTGGTTCTGTAGTTACTGGACACAATAACCCTTGGCATCGTCGTTAACTTCTGGGCAAGAAGCACGTTTTCCACAACGCGGGAAATGGTTGGAAACAACGTCGTTCTTCGATGGAAAATCAAAAGGAAGTAATGAAAATGTCTTTGTATTGAATTTCGATTTTGATTTGATTACGTATCAGAGGTTTTTTGAACATTTTGACGATAAGCTAGCGTCTGAGTCGTGAGACTGA
Organism: Australozyma robnettiae; assembly: GCA_030568975.1. Taxonomy (NCBI): domain Eukaryota; kingdom Fungi; phylum Ascomycota; class Pichiomycetes; order Serinales; family Metschnikowiaceae; genus Australozyma; species Australozyma robnettiae. The sequence goes on along the minus strand of JAJMJD010000003.1, from coordinate 268,876 downwards.
AGGAGGCTGATTAGAGATAATTTAGAGTGGGGCGGTTAAACACAATTTACATACTGCAGGAAGGTTAATGTGGTGCAGAGTGGTGATGTACCTGTATCTATATAAACACTAGGATTGTGTACACACTATTAGGGTCATATATTGAATGAGGTATGTTCAAAGAGTGTATTATATACACACTTATCTAATTGCACTCCGTATAAACTTTTCACCACAGGGCTACTGTGCATCCTTGCTGCATGCAACGAAAGTGATGCTTCTAGTGATGGTACGTAGCACTGAAAAGGTGAAGGAAAGGACACCCAGATTGAATTAGAAACTTGGCGTAAAGTAAAGTTTTCCTGTTCTTTGAAATTGATCCTGTTTCGTGAAAATTATTTTCTCTTGATCGAAATATTAAGCTTTTACGTCTCCAACAATGGGGCTAAGGAATCTTGCGATTAAAATTACCTTGTGCATTTGGACTGCAGATAAGTAAAAACGGCTAAAACTATCTTCTCAATATACACTCCTATATCCTGCCCCATCTTATCTTGAAGAAAACCTACAGGATGCCAATGTTTTTTTTTCCGATCTCTGAAATTAATATAAATTCACTGATTCCCACGTGGTGGCTAATCTTCGTGAATTCAACTGTATTGTATGGAAGGCTGCAATTTTACCCATTTTTGACAGAGAAGTGGTTCGAATGTAATAAGGATGAGATTAAAGTAATATTTAAAGTGGGGATTGCAAAAACACAATCAAGAAATTAAGAAATGGAAATTTTTCTAAATTAGTTAATGCACTTTTTCTGTAATTCCCTTATTTCCGTCATTTTTCCCACTTTAAATTTGTTTTAACTTAACTTTATTAGCCAAGTAAAACACTCCCCAGATTCAAACTTGATCAAGGCGGGCAATCACCAGCAAAATAATATTTCTGGAAAGTTTAGACGGTTGCGTCGAAACTAAATTGATTATTCCGAGGTCCGGCGAAGACCGCCTAGAATCGTTGTGCTTTACTTGTGGAAATTTCCCTAAAGAGGGAAATGTACCTTTCAAAACCGAATTCGTCAGTTGGGTAGGATACAGATGTAATTAATTAAATTAATAGCAATGTTTGACCAGAAAATCTTATTTTCGTTTTCAATTTGTCAATTGACTTTCGTATTATGAGAGGATACTAACACGATATTAAAGGAGTGCTGGGAACTATGAAAACTGACGAACACGAATACCAACTAATAGTAAAACTAACTAATAGCAATACTAGAAGAAATACGTATGATTTCCGGTTCGTGATTATGCCCCAAAGTATGTATTAACTAACATCATTAATTGACGTCATTATGTAATCAAATTTCGATCCGGAAGGCCGTAAAATGACCTTTAAGACGCCTTTTCTACTGCGCCCTGTTTCAAACTGGTCGCAATTTCTGGAATCACGCCTTGAGGCTTCTATTTCCAAAATGAATAACAATTCTTGTAGACACAACGTTCATAGTGTCAATTGCATTATGAAATCTATGAAATCTAAGTTGAGGTACATAATTAGATTGAAGTGGGAAACTTATTCTTCTTTAAAGTATTTATTCTTTGTATTGTGATCGTTTTGGCATCTTGCTGTTCATTTGAACAACTAGTTCTTTGACTTTACTTCAGTCTTCAGACTTGAATTTGCAACATAGAACAACTTATGCAGAAGTGATCAAATAAGAGCCAAGTGACCAGATTAAAAGCAAGTGACCTAATTAGAACCAAGTAGTTAATTGGAAGGCACTTCCGTACTGCATGAATTTGCTTTAAGGGTTGTTTTTTTTTTTTTGAACTCCCTGACTTCAGACCTAAATCGAATAATTTCTCAAAATAAGAGAACTTCGAATTCTTCTGTAATTCTTTGTATATCAAGCTTAGAAAAGATGTCTCTCTGTTATCCAAGTGACGGAACTCTCTCTGTTTCTGTTTCATATCCGCATTCCTTTTGACTGTTGACTATTGGTTAGAATTCAACTTTCACGACTACCAGTTCAATCATAGAAAGTCTCTCCAAATCTGGAGAAAATAATTTTTGAATCCATTTCATTGATTCTTGGTTGGATCAATTTTGACTTCCGGTAGCTCCATCATGTTTGAATGAACAATTACTGGAAATTTACCAGATCCACCACTCAAACACAAAAATTAACATTCTAACAGAATAAAATTAATTCGAAACAAAACTTTAGACGAAAGATTGTCGATATTTTTATTTTCTTAACAAAACTCACTTGCTTGTTTGTTTGTTCCGATTTGAACTTTTCGTATTGCAGCCACACTCTACTTCTTTTGTGTTTCTTCCAAAACACATATTTTCGGCCAAAGATCCAATGATTTCAACTTAAAACCAGAAGAAATTTTCAAAACATCCGTTCATTGCCTGTTCTGAATTCCCAAAATTCAAGCCCATACAAGTACACAAAACCCTACCGTTAAGAATAACTTATCAACTTCTCAAGCTCCAAATCATTCTTTTGTAATTCAGTTCTTCTTGAAAACACCTTTTCCTGTATCCAAGAATTTCGTTATTAATTTCTTGGTTTCAATTCTTCATTCCAATTGATTTCAATCTCCTGCAAATTTCATTCGCCAGTAGATCCGGTCCAACTTTACATCCAAAACGCAGAACAATGCCACGCAAAAGGTAAACAAAAGGGATGTGTTCAAATGAAATTATTTTCTCGTTTCAAATTTTGTTTTCAATTTGTTTCCAGCCAATCACATTTACCCTTTTACTAATACTCTCCCTCTCTGTGTCACGTGATGTGGGGTTGGCTCCTCGATGTGCCCTCCCATCAATTTGTCATCTACATACAACTCATTTTAACACGAAATTAAATTTCTTCTATTCAGAGTCATCGCATCATGTGGAAACGTCTATCCTGTACCCTGCGTTGTTCCGTTCGTCCTTTCTCCTTCAAAACTTATCCCACACCAAACCCAAATGCCCTCAAGTTTGTGCTGCCTGAAATAGCCATTTCTCCCCTGAAAACATCAACTTTCGAATTTGGATCGACTCTTCAAGCAGTCCATTCTCCATTGGCTCTTAAGCTTTTTAAGCTTTCGGGTGTAAAGTCCGTGATGATTGGTCACGACTTCCTTACAGTAAACAAGCAAGATCACATTAATTGGGCCAACCTACGCCCGGAAGTTGTTGATCTTTTGGATCAATTTCTCACTTCTAATCAAGAGCCTGCTGTGACCAAGGAATTGTTGAGCCAAAGTGATTCTTTGGCTGCTTCCACTGAAGACTCGGAGATAGTGTCTATGATCAAGGAACTCATAGATACTCGTATTAGACCTGCTATTCAAGATGACGGAGGAGATATTGAGTTCAAGGCTTTTGATGAAGAAACAGGAACTGTGTTTTTGAAGCTTCAAGGTGCATGTAAATCGTGTTCTGCCAGTGAAGATACCCTTAAGGGAGGTATTGAGTCTATGCTTATGCACTATATCGAAGAAGTGAAGGAGGTGGTTCAGATCTTGGATCCAGAAGAAGAAATTGCCAATAAGGAGTTTGAAAGATTGGAGCATCGTTTGAAGTCTCGTTCTAAGTCCTCATCTCCACCTAACCTCTGAGGTGTATCTGACAATTGTCCCATTAGTCAGTTGATTAAAACCTATAGAGCTTTCCATCGACCACCAATTGTCAAACTTCATCTCCTATCACACTCACATCGTACGTGTTCCATTTGAAACTCGTCACTTGCATCTAGTATTTATCGCCTTTTTTCTCGATAGTATTTAATCGTAACCTTCGGGACTTCCGTAGAAGTTATTCATTGACCATCCTGCTTGTCGGCAGCATCCAATTCATCCAAAACTTGCTTTTTAATCTTGGCAAGATCAATGGCAGCTTCATACCTTGTATTGAGCTCCTTCAACAAGCCTTTATTGAGACAATCTTGCAATAGAACAAGACGTGCATCTTCATACAATTCACTCAACCAAGAGCTTGTGAAATCCAGCCAGTCTTTAGATACCTTGTTGAATCCAAGAACCCAGCCCAAAATGGCAATGGCACTAGCAGTTTGTGCCTGGATTCCGAAAAATAAATACCCAACTATCGAAAGAACCGAAAGTGGAAGTTGGTAGTATACTAAAGCAGACACTAGGATCGTATAGACTGTCTGCTGTACTTCCTCAGGTACTCTATAGTTGATAAGGTTAGACTTATACTCTTGTAGGGGGTTATCCAACCGAGTTTTGTCTGTATCCGAGTAATAGGCAAACTTCTGTTCTTGTAACCTAGCCACGAGCTGGCCCTTGGTATAGTTATATGAATCAATACTTTTTGGCATAAAGTTTGCTCCGAAATAGTCTTTGAGAGCGTACTCAACATTGTCGTTTTTGAAATATAGCATCCACCAACTAAGCTTCGATTTGAAAAAGGCGTTAGTTTTGGGAATAAACTCTTTTTGTAGCTCCGAGTGCATGGAACTACTGGATTGTTCGAGCGAGTTGAGCTTCAAGTCGTGGTAAACAGTTTCAATCCGAGACTCGGAGATACGATTGGTCGATATCTCCGATTTGATAAGAGCCAAGAGCCATTTGCGCAATTTGTCAGTTCTCAGAAACCACAGAAGATACTTGGATACATGCAAAATGTTGCTTTCTTGAACAGAGTCAAAGTACTGGGAGGCACCTTGGACATCGTACTGGTAGAAATACTTGATTCCCTGGTGGAGTTTTACACTATTGATCTTAACAACGTGTTGAGACAAGTCGGGCCGAAAAACCACAGGAGTTATTTCTGTGGACTTTGGAGTGAACTCTGTGTTATCGACGACCGTCAAGAGAATCTTCTTCTGGATATGGTTCGGTAGCGTATTTTTTGACAGGGAAAGATCTGCAGTGACGTAGATATAGAAGTGGCATACCTCTATGAGCTTCAGAACTTCTTCAGCCTTGTTGATTTCCAAAAAAACAATGTTGTTTTCAGCAGGTGTCTCGTTCGGAGGAAAGATACTGCTGAACTTGGAGCGAGTCACCCCAGAGAGCACTGGTGAAGGAACAGAATATCTAACGATACTTCTTCTGAAAGACTCGGGAAACTGTAGTTCTCTTTCTTTGCATTTAGGATGACATATGAGATTATTCTGTTTCTGAGACCTGCTTTCCAACTGCTCAAACCATATCTGGCTTCCACCAGCCAAGGGGTCAGCAAGGAAAGACAGTAGCAATTTAGAAGATTTCTGGACCGTTTCATTTTCGTAAACGACACCTATGAGCAAATCTTGCGGTCTAGATTCGTTCCGAGTGAGAGACAAGAAGTTTTCGATATTTGAGCCAGTAACCTCGTCTTCTGGGTACCATCTGATGTAATTTTTCAAGCCATTTTGAATTTTCGAGAAGGAAGAAGAATAATTTGGGGAATTTTGATTTGATTTCCCTGTTTCGATGGGCATATTACTTAACATACTAACAGATCCGGTGCTTGGAGTAGACGACCATCTCAAGCCAATTTCGGTCAGCTTCCGGAAGAACAGCCTCAATTGAGTTGCCAGATGTCGATTCCGGAGACATTTTGTCCTAATAGCAGCAATGGCCATTCTTTTGTGGTTTTTCTAGGGAAGAAAACTGGAGTTAATATGGTGTAACTTACCAAGAGACAAGTGAGACAAGGTGAGGTGAAATATAATGTGACGGTGAGATACAGTAAGATACGTTGAGGCCAAGGATCGCAAAAAAGGGGGAATTTCCCAAAGGGGCAGTTTTTCCGAGGCTTTGCGATCCTTTCGTCCGGATTTTTTTTTGCTTCTTCCGTTACTCCGAATCACATTCCTTTAAGTTCTTACTTAACCCTCAGGACCAATAGAATACAAGGATAAAGAAAAGAATAGTTAACACGGAAAAACCGATTGGATTGATTTTTTTGACTGCAGATAAGTGTAAATAAAGTTTGTTTTAGTTTCTCTGTAACTATGATAGATGTGCTTTCTGCTGATGATAGTTCTGTAAGAATGTCCGACAGGCTTGGTCCGTTGTGTGGTTTTTCCACCAACAAAAAATGGCCTTATTGGGAAATATTTCTGCATGAAAATCGCCGTAATTGAGCCGTTAGAGAAGACACCGTTAAAAAAGCTGGTTATGTTTCTCAGTAGTATCTTCCAATACCCGCAAGAAAAGTGACAAAAAACCATAATATCAACAAAAGATTTTTTTCTAAATAACTCTTCCGAACCTTTTTCATGAGTTGCAAGTATTTCCAGAGAGAAAAAGTACATTCCTTTTACCCTTTTTGCACCCGATTTGCACCCTATTTGAAACATGGCCTCTCTTCGTGGCTGCAACTTCTTCCTTCAACCACATAAAAACCATCAAGACTGGCTAAAAATTTGGACAAAATTCTTCTCAGTTTAACTGAACTGATAAATCAATTAATTCTAATTCCTCAGACTTGGTTATTGATCCCGGGTGTGGCCGAAATGACAATAGTCCTGACACCACCGTGGCAAGCCAGAATGTTAAATCTTTCAAGCAGGAAAACAGCCATTATCTACCAAAGAAACAATTTTTTTTCTCAAGAACTTACAATAATGTTTCTTTGATTGAAAGCTGAATTCACACCCAACTAAATACCAATCGACCTGGCATATTCATCTTCTCTGCACCAGACCGAAGGCGATAACCCTCCTCTTTTTTAAGACTAGTGGTCCAAGAACTTTTCCAATTGAAATTTCATTTCCACGTTGGGAAGTAGATGGAAACCATGGACTTAGTGGAAGCACTGTGCCAGATTCAACCTGCTTTGAACTAGACTCTAAGTATCGGAAGCAAGTCAATCTACTTCCTTAGAAATTTGTGGTCTTTTCAGTAACTAAGTATAACAATATTATAATTGAGGAAGAAAATTCAAAAGATTCCCAACTGTTTTCAGAATTGTTGACACTCCTGGAGATCGAGTCTCTTCCCAGGCCCTTGATAAGATCAAGTAAGTTTTCTTTTCACCCTGATATTGCAAGATAATTTATCATGAGTTTCTAATATTATTTTTTGTTTGAAACTAACTCAAAAGCAATTCAACGGTCTTTCCTTCCTTTCCGAGAAGAATAAAGACTCAGTTTTGCAAGTGCTGTTGGAAAACTCAAGACACCCATTTCTCTATCTGATTTCCTTTTGTCATAATTAATATTTTGCAGAATAAATTGGGTTCTCTTTTTGAAGTTTCTGTCTCTCTAATATGTTTATCAAACAAATCGGTAGTGTCTGGGAATGCACTGCTAAAAGACGTCAAAACAGCTTGGCTCAAAAAAGCTTGGCTTGAAACAGCTTAGGCAAAATTTGTTGTTAGAGTTTCTAAATGGATATGATATAGATGTGGTTACCTTCTCGATGGTTTCCTAGGAATGTGGACGTCCGTTTTTGCTCCGTTGTTCCATTAACTACTGAATCACTGTTCTTTACATGGCCGACTTCTGATATCATGAAACATATATATATTGTAAATTTTTCTTCTAAGCTTATAGCAGCACTTCGTCATCTTAAGTACTTCTAAGACCATGATGAGTCTATATGGGCTTTGGAGCTAACAGGAATCCGAGACGAAACAAGCTCTTTCCAAGAGTATCCAACTATAGTAAATAAGACAATTTAGATGAAAAGTTGATCAAAAGTTTTGAAAAACGGGATTCCTATTAAACCCATTACAATGAAGGTGTATCCCAATATAGAAGTTGTATGAAGAAACCTAAAACCTATCAATAAGAGCTGCAATTCTGACCTCTCAAGACCAAGAAATTTTTAAACTTACAACAAACAAGTATACTCGCTCTAAATCTGTCACGTTCAGGACACCATAATTATTACAACACAATAATTACAGAATACTAAGGAACCAGTACTCAACCACGTAACATTACACATAGACATCAGAGCTTTACTCTGAAATAGAGCAATTTTCGTTTATACTGCCATTCTTTAAAAACGTCTTTGTTGTTTCTTTTGGTGTTTTTCTTTTTTTTTGTTACTTTCTAGTGTCTTTTCTACTTTCTTCCTTTCTGGACAAATTTGTCCACCATGGATTGACCCAAAATGAGAGGTAAATAAACAAAAAAAGCAGAGAAATATGAAAAACATAAAAATCAGGAAAACATAAAAAAACATAAAAATCAAGTATTACCAATAAAGCAAACCTGTTCTCTTATCCTTGTCTCACTGAACTGTATATTACATCTACACCTTCTCTTATATCTCCACATTTCAAATTTCACATTATTCACTTCACCTTTTTCCTCCATTTTCCGGCGAAAACCGGCAAAAAGATATCAGTCCCATATCACGAGACTACTATCTGTGAATATTTGTTATAACTCCTCTTTTTCGTTCGATAGACTTGAAAAAACCGTGGGGTTTCTTGCTTTTTCGTTCCATAAGTCCTCTAAAAGCATAGCCTGAGACCCTCTAAAAATACCCTGGAACCAGAGTTGGTCCCTTACTGCCCCTGACAAGAAGCAGAAACTAGGGCATTTGATAACATTTAGGAGCTGATTTGTTCACCGTTTGTTTACAAATTTTTCTTTCCTCCATCCTTGATCACTTTTGTATCTTCTACTCCCCTTTTATCGTCCAATACTTTTTCCTCTCCCTTCTATCTCTCGTATCCCTTCTCTACAATTCAAAACAATGTCCTTGTCTTCCCCAAAAAGTACCCGGTCAAAAATTTCATCCGCCCTTAGAAAGTATGGCTCGTTTATTGGCCCTGGAGTCATGGTTTCTGTCGCTTACATGGATCCAGGAAACTACTCCACAGCAGTCAGTTCAGGTGCCGATTACCAATATAAACTCTTGGTGATTTGTTTTCTCAGTAATGTCTCTGCTGTAATTTTACAGTGTCTTTGTGTCAAGCTTGGAACAATCACCGGCCTTGATTTGGCAGAAATGTGCCGTATGGCTCTTCCTCCATGGCTCAATCTCCTCATGTATATCTGTGCCGAGATTGCCATCGTTGCTACGGATCTAGCCGAAGTGGTGGGAACCGCCATAGCATTGGAGATCTTATTTGGAATCCCTTTAATTATTGGAACTTTCATTACCGTTCTAGACGTTCTTGTTGTTCTCTTGGCCTATCACAAAGATGGTAACATGCGCCAAACTCGTATGTTTGAAATAATGGTATCCATTTTGGTGGCGGCAACATGCGTGTGTTTTGTAGTCGAATTGTTCAAATGTGATTTTGGCCCAGGTGCATTCAAAGAGATCGTAAAGGGCTTTTTACCTCTCAATCCGGTCATTTTCAAGGAATCAAGAGCCTTATTCTTATCTTGCGGTATCGTTGGCAGCACAGTCATGCCACACTCTCTTTACTTGGGCTCTTCGATTGTCCAATCCCGATTGAAAGATTATGACTTGAAAAACGGCTTAATCGACGGCCAACTCAATTCTGAGGGCGAATACTGTAACCTGACCTCAACTCAAGAAGACCCATATGATTCTCCCCAAGATTTTGCCATTGCAGACGAATCCAACAACTCTACCGGTGCCATTCCCAGAAGCAAATTTCTCGCTTTCTCGGATTCCACGCATTTGGCCCGTAAATATCGTCCCTCATACGCCGCCATTAAGCACTGCTTGACATACTCTTACTTGGAACTCATTTTATCCTTATTTCTCATTGCAGTTTTTGTGAATTCTGCTATTTTGATTGTTGCTGGCTCAACATTGTATGGAAAACCAGATGCTGAGGATGCCGACCTTCTATCTATTTACAACATGCTTTCTCGGTACATTTCCCCAACCGCGGGTCTTATTTTTGCCTTGTCTATGTTGTTTTCGGGTCAGAGTGCTGGAATAGTTTGTACAATGGCTGGTCAGATTATCTCTGAAGGTTTCATCAACTGGTCCTTCCAACCTTGGGTGCGTCGTATTGTCACTCGTTGTTTAGCCATTGCCCCCGTGGTGATTTTTATTACGGTCTTGGGTCGTGAAGGTGTGGCTACAATCATGAACCTATCTCAGGTTGTTCTAAGCTTCATTCTCCCCGTGGCCAGTGCTCCTTTGATTTACTTCACGGCATCCAAGAAGTACATGACTGTTTATGACGCCCGGTCTTCTCCAGAAGAGCCGGTCAATGAGTCATCTACCTTATTAACTCGTCGTCTGTCAAGATCCCATATACGAAACTATGATGAAGAATTCGACTCTTTAAAAGGAAAGGCCATTTCTTTTGAGAATAGTGTCTGGTTGAATGCTGTGGCGATCACCACCTGGGTAATTATCACATTTTTGAATATTTACCTAGTGTATTTGTTTTCCATTGGTATTCAAGTCTAGTCATTTGAACTCAGAATATGAATTAGAAATTGTTGCTCCAGACAATTCGTTAGATTAATTTACCCATCTTATAGATGTCTTTCGAAACCAGGTTTGGTTCGAGACAGAGAGGCAGAGAGAATTTGCTGTAGCCTGAACGAGAAACTATGTCTTTATAGTTTATCTTAAAGATCCAAAAATAGCAACGAAAGCTGCTCATATCGTCATTTCTGACGTTGCCACAACCTGGCAATCCATGTCTTTTATGCGATCAGTTTCTGATATCATTCTTATACTCATGAACCTTTCGACAAGAAACTGTTCCATCAATTAATGTTACTAATATGAAACCGTGATTCTGATCCTCTCGCAATTTTGTTGAACTCGTGTTTTAAAGTAGCACCAGTGTCAAGCTTGTGCACTGACACATTGAATTTGAGTACATCGTTAATATTAATTTCGAAACAATTCAATATTGGAAAGGATTTCAATTTAATAACTTCTTCGATTAAAAGCACTTGTATGTCTTCAATTAAGCCCCTTCGTGCCAGCAACAACAGTTGCAAACTAGCTCAAAAAAGCAAAAAATAGTTATCACAATAAAAGGTAACGAAAATAAATTAAAATTTTATAAAAAAAAGAAATCGAACCAGAACTCTTTGAAAAGATAAGTTTCAAAAAGAAATGGTCCCTAGCAGGATCGAACTGCTGATCTTGGCGTTATTAGCACCACGCCTTAACCAACTGGGCCAAGGGACCTTTGAATGCAAAGGAAAATATCAAGTGAAACAAGTTTCGTGGGTTTGTAATTGACTAAAGATCTGCCAGCAATCTTTTTTATAGGACATCTTGCTTCTTTCGGACAAGGGCAGTATTGTCACCATGAATTGAGGCCTCATATCTCGTTAGCTAAGGGTTACAAAGACAACTATTCCTAAAGTGTATGAAAAAGACCCAATTCCTTACAAATGACCAGAATTTGAGCATAAATCTCTTCAAAAAATATTATTGTTGAAAATAATTCCATTTCAAAAACTTTTTACCCTTAAAAAATTCCTTAACTGACAAAAGCAGAGTTAACACGAGTCTTTGAATCATCGAGTTACTCAGAACAGGAAATAATTTCCAGCTTAGAGAAAAAAGTCTTCTCGAAGAAAGATCTAAGTACCAACTTTGGCACGGGCTCTTTCAAAACCTCCTTGAATTCAACAATACACGACTCTGTCCGGGTGAAATTTTCACGATTCTTAAGCAACTAGAACAAACAGAAAAGAATGCTAATAATTGATAACACTTCCGATGTCAAAGAGTTTTCGAGTTGAGGCTTATAGGTGGATTTGAAAAAGTCACAAGCGCAAGAGCAAAAGAGCCAACAGGTGAGGTACCAACAGGTTTGACCACTGAAATGCCAGAAACACTGTAAATCAACAAAATAGTATTCGATGTCCAAGACACTGGAACTGGTTTCTGGAAAGCAGAACAATTGACAACAGAGATATCGGCGAAATTAAAAACGACAGAAAATATCTATCCGCTGCTGTTATTGCAGCACTTTACCAGGTTGGCTTAACTTCACCATTTAACTGCCCTTCAGCTGCTACATATCAGCAACAGAATATGTCAAATGAATGCAAAAAGTATCTTTTCCATTAAAACTTTGCATGTGACGAAACCCATTTCTCGTTGAATACAACTGTGATCGACCTCAAATTTCGTAGAATGGTAACCCGAGCCAAATGACACGGAAAACAACACAAAGTAGGTATTAACCGTACCCTCTTTCACTTGAAATCGTATTCAAAACTCTTGATTGTTTTTAGAAATCCCAATTCGGCCCAGTCACCAAAGGACTTCAAAGTCAAAGAACCACCACCAGTACCATAAGTCGGGTCCATAGAGAGGTAACTTGATATATCTGCAATATGGAACTGTTGAGAAACGTCGATTCCAAATTTATAATACACACCGGTGCGTGGACCGAACACAACATAACCATCACCAGTAATCTACATTGGCTCCAGGTCACTTCCTTTAAATAAATGAAACCGGAGTTTTCCCATGCCGGACCACCCTGATTTTAAATCAGAAAAACAAATCATTTGATAATAATTTATTTCTAAAAGACATGATTCTATCATCTTGAAAGATGTATCAGCGGTAAGAAGTAGTATTTGGTCTAAGATGTTCATTGGACGTTATGACATCTATTCTTCCCATACTGGAGAGAACAGTCCCATCGACAAGAAATTGAATGAAATTACCTGAAATACTTGACTCGAACTTCAAAATTTCTTTGTTGTCAAACTCTCCTTTTGCGTTGAATCTCACTTCACTGGCATCGTAAACATTCCCTAGTCAACAAATGAGAAATTGACGGTAAAATTACGTTCTTGGATGGCAAATACTGTACCAGGATGGACTACAAACAAGTTGAGTGTAGTAGTGTCACCATTTGTTTCTTTCAATCTCTTTTCATGTATTACGTATGGGAAGCTAGATAGACATTGCAGAGGCAGAAATGTCCCAAAAGAGACAGATACAACACGCCAAACATGTTACATACCCAAGAAAATAAGAGCGAAGCAGCAGTAAAAGAAATGTTATATGATGTCAAATTGGTTATGATGTTTACTCCATTTACTGTTGCCTGCATACAACTGAATACTGCATGATATATTGTTCTATATGCAATATACGACACGCATTATTAGTCCTTGCGCATGGGATTGCAGATGGTTCTAATCTGAGAATTGCACTTGAAGTCGACTTCATATGGTATGAAAACCAAGTTGGGACATTTCCCGAAGAAAAGCCTTTCATGGATGTACAAACACAATCTGCTTTATTATAGGACTCAAAAATATTTGATATCCTTGAGCCCAACGGCTGATATCCTTAGATGTAGAGAGTTCTCTCTATACAGACCAAGGCCAGTCCAAGAAATTCTCTTTACCATTGCCATAAGAAACCATAATAACAACTATTTTTCAAACTGGGGTCTTTCCCGCTCTATGCCAAGTCATTGGTCTCTTTGTTGGCCTGATGATTGTTCAATAGACAGCTACTGGAATGACACTTCTTCAGTTCTAGAAAAAAAGTGTGATCCTTGAACCTTTTGCAGCATTAATTTATCGGTACTTTAAGAGGCATTAAATTCGCTTCGTACTCCGACCTATACTTCTCTGTATGTAAGTTGAAAGGGCGAAAAGCAAAAAGACAAATCTCGAATGCGCCTAGCCTTCTATTATCAACACATAAAGATATCCAAAATCAAGGATATTCCCGAAGTTACAGTGATTGGTTTGTTCAATTGTTAAGCGTAATGCCCGCCATTTCCCAATTATAAGAACCGGCTTTTCTTCTTATAAGAGGCACGGATACTGGCCAAACGACCAGTCTTACCATTGGAGATGGATTTCGTCGAAACAGATCCAGGCAAAACACCGGGATAGTCATTGAGAAGAACAGGAAGTTTCTTACTGATGGGAAGTTCAATTTTCTTACCGTTAGCAGCTTTCAGATTGATCAAGATCGTAAATAACTTCATTGTTTTCTTGTAGATTATCATTTCGAAAGCAGAAGCAGGTCCAGCATTTGTGCTTTGTAGGAATCTCTTCTGTCTAAGTTTCTGTAGCTTCAGCAAGTTGTAAGAAATGATCTTTTGCAAGTCGCGAGCGGATTTGATCTGATCTCTTTCTTCCTTGAGTTCTTGTAACGAAGAAAGAGCTTCTGGTGTAAATGCGACAAGGTTTGCGAGCTTAATTTCGTCAGATTTAGGTTCAAGTAAAGCAGATTCAGTAGCTGCATCCAGTATAGCACTATCAGTCAGTTTTTGATCCACAAGAGATGTTTTTGATACCTGTACAGTTTCAGTAGAAACAGAAGAAGATTCAGCAGCAGCAGCAGCAGCAGCAACCTTTTCAGATTCATTTACATCTGGACCTTGTCCAAGAGCCTTGAGTTTCTTGTAGCCTATGTCGTTGAACCAGACAGACAGCTTCAAAGCTGTGCTTATTACAGCATTTTTCAGATCACTGGTTGGCGCAAAAGATATCACATTACTGCTTTTCTCAGACATGCGTAACTCCATAGAGTCAGCATTTCCCGTGAGAGAAGAAGACTTTGGTGGAGTCAAAGTTTTCTGTTTATAAGTCAACCACACAGGTGCCTCGACAGTGTACCAATTGGGATGGAAGAAGCTATCCAATACCTGGATAGCAGGAGTTGCAGCAGGCATACGAGTAGCTCCATAACTAAAAGATTTCATCACACCGGTTTCCAGAGCAGTAGCAGATCCAATGACCTTAGCCACCAGATAAGGATCTGGCACCGTAGTATTGCGTGTATCAAGGATAGAACGGCCAGTCAAGCCAGAGAATAGAGGTTGTGTGATCACACGGGCTGGAGGAGGCGATTGGCCATGTAAACCGTTGTATTGTGGGACGGCTGCTTCCTCATATTTGTAAAGATATGTGACACACTCTTGGTTCAGTTGAAGGTGACTTTTCGACATCCGATCGAACTCTTCGCGGTATGCGTCCAACATATCTTCCTCATCGTCACGTTCCTTCTCCTGAAACACCGCAAGCCCCATTCTTTCCACTTCTTTCAACAATAAGTTGGCTGAACTATGGAAGTACTGGTCAATCTCACAGTATACTTCGGAGCCGACGGCGTGCTGGACAATCTCGACACCACATGCCAACTTAAGGTCATGATACAACTCATAAGGCGCGTGATAGTCGAGTTCTTTCAATTTGGACAATACTGATGTTTTCTTTGAAGATGGGTTCTTGTCGATGTATCTTTCGTAAGCACCGACGATTTGTTCGGGATCGGCCTCGTGAAATTTAGGAGGAATCACGTCTTTTTTTAAGATATTATGCTTGTCTTCATCGTCGAATAGCGGCGTCAAGATCAGTAGTAGTTCTTCGAAGGCTAGGAATGTTAGTTTGTGTTTTGGCGATGGAGGGTCTAACTCGATGATAACTGTTCCATTTTTCGATTTGAAAAGACAAGAGTCGACCTCTGACGTTCTAGTATCCAAAAATATAGCGAAATATGTAGTCAAACGTACCTTTGGTGTGTTTCATGGTTGTTGGAGTCGGTTGCAGTTGTTTTCACACTGGAGACGAGTTAGGTACATGTACAGGACCGGCAAAAAAAGGACAAAATCCGAAAAAAATACAACCTCGAAATAGAGATGATTTATTCGAAAGTTGGGCATAAGAAACGGTTTTCTTGTGCATGTGATTTTTGAATTGTCCTTTTCGCGTTGTTGTTTGTGGTTTATTCTGGAGTGATGGTGATCATTTGTCACCATCAAAAGAACCAACCAAAGTGATAATGAAGATCACTTTGGGAGATATCTGTATTTTTATCCGGTGAATCATTGGTAATTGTTTCAGTGACAAATCCAATCAATTATTTTTCTAATCCAACTTTCCCAAAAACAGCCACTTTCATGTCTTTAACCAATCTAATCATCAAACAACAACTTAATCTCCTCGATTCGCTGTTTCCTTCTTTCTTCTTCCTCAACCTCAACAGCCTCACCCATCATTCTCTTTCTCTCCTGAATCTTAAGCATCTTGTTTTCAATTGAGTTGGACGCAATGAACCGAACAACCTTCACGTTCTGGTTTTGTCCAATACGATGAACACGATCAATGGCTTGGTCCTCAACACTGGGTGACCACCAGGGGTCCATCATGAACGCTCGATTGGCACAAGTCAAGTTAAGTCCCACACCTCCAGCTTTCAAAGAAAGCAAAAGAATTACAATTTTTCCTCCGGTCTGCGTTTGGGTAGTAAACAGCTTCAAAACCTTTTCTCTCTCATTGAGATTCAAACGTCCATCGAATTTGAGCACAATAAACTCATCTTCACCGTCCTGGCGAATCTTGTTCTCTATAATATCCAAATATGTCGAGAACTGCGAAAATACCACAGCTTGCAGTCCAGGACTCGTTTCTTTCAATTCCCTTAAATGCCGCAAAAGAGCATTGATTTTCGAAGAGTTCTCATTTGGATCATGGTGATAAATCTGAAAGGGGTACAGCTCCAATGGGTCATCCACGGCCTCTTTTGTATGGAAGCGAACCTCTTTCTTCGATGTTGAGACCTTCCGTATCTTGAAAAGTCGATATTGTGATATTGGGTGTCTGCAATCGGGGCACAATGGATCGGCATTGTTGGTTTCTGTTTGAAACGAAATGTGATCCATCAAACAATGATAACAATACTGGTGACCACACTCAGCAAGTGTTAATTCACCAAAGGGAATTGGCGCCTGGGTGCAAATCGAGCATTCTGAGTCTTCTATGTTCACCTTCTTGTATAGAGAGAACATGACTTGGTTCAACTTGGTATCCAGGGAAAACCGTTCTTTATCAACACTTTGATTGAATTCTTTCAACTCTTCCTCCCACGTTCCTTCAAGTTCTGAACTAGAAGATACCAACTCTGAGTGGCAGCATATCTGCCTGAGACGTAAAATGTGCGTCAAAATTTGTGTATACTTCTTCATCAATTCTCCCGACTTGAGCCCTTCCTTGAAAGTGTTATAAGCCCTTGATTTGTAAAAATCGTACAAAAACCGTTCCCGCTTTGACAACTCTACTTCTTCAATTACCACTTCCTTTTCGGGCAAGCTGACTAATGGCGTACCATCTGCTTGCTTCATACTTTTTGTTCTGCGCAAGAAAATCGGTTGAAGGATCGATTTCACCACATCCAATGTCTGGGTGAATCGTTTCTGTTCGAATGGAAGTGTTACAAAAGTCTTCCAGTAAGAAAAATTGCTCCACGGGTCCAATCGAAGAAATTTGACAAGCGAAAAGATATCATCGAGTCGATTAATGACTGGTGTACCGCTTAGAACCCATCTACTTCTCAGTTCAAGTTCATGGATTGCCTTTGCAGTTTTTGTAATTCTGTTTCTGATGGTATGGCCCTCGTCTAACACGACGCGAAAGAACTCCACCGAAAAGAGTCCAATTAGTGGCAATCGACCTTCTTCATCTCTCAACTTATTTAGGCGAGCCCATTCATTTTGCACTGTTCCGTAAGTTGTCAAGACAACAATAGGAATTTTGGTCTCTCTGTTGCATAAAACCTGAGCGAGATCGCCTTGAACCAGATCGCCATAGTAAACATAACATGTATGGTTACTGTTATTGTTACTTCTGTTAAACTCGTTTTTCCACTGTGACAACAAAGACATGGGCACCACTATAAGCGTTGATTTCGAAGCAAAACGTTTATAACCTTCACTCAAGGAGCCCAGTTCGTACGGTGCTGAATGAACCAAAGCGAGAGTCAGAATTGTTTTTCCCAAACCCATCTCGTCCGCCAAAATACCACCTTTAATGAAATTCTTCACAAGGGGCTTTTCGGTAGAGAATTCTCCGTTGTACAAATTTGCATAGAAAAACTCCGAGTCATTGGAACAAGACTCTTCAAGTGGGTCCTTCGGCCAGCGAAAGATGCTCCACAATGGATTCATGACATCATCGTCCAGATTTCGGATGGCGGCCCGTTTTTGTGTCAGACAAACTTCATCGGGAGAAGTGGAAAGAAGTTCCAAAAGATCTGTTTCCTTCTCCCGAGCTAACATCCAAGACAAACCATGCTTTTGATATGGTCGGAGCTCCATGGAGAAGTTCTCTTGTGGTGGGGATGTGGTGTCAGGTAAATTTTCGTAGATATCCGACAGTTGGTTGGTTGTATAAAAGTCCTTGATCTGTTCGAGATTAAGTTCATCAGTAGCAGAGATCTGGTCTGGAGTTGGCGTCTTCTGAGTAGATCCCACAGCATCAAGATCCACAGCTTCTTGTTCTTTTGGATCATTTCCTGACACTAAATTGAGCCTATCGAAAAGGCGCAGAATGGACTTCTGTTTGAGTCTCAATGCGGTTTCTCCTTCGGTTTCCTGAGCAAAAGATGAGAGTCCAGACTTGGCTACCCGTCTCTTTTTCGAAGGGTTATCGTTTTGAGTACTTGTCTTGGCCAACTGGGTTGGATCAGCGAAAGTGTTACTGTTCAAATAGCACCTGATCTGTAGATAGAAAGGATCACCGATTGAAAGGCGCTTAGTAGTTTCCATAACAACACAAGCTTGAAAACTGGCAAGCTCCAAATCGATCAAAGGCGAGAGAATCCGGGTGATATCTTCAGGAAGTCTTCCTATCTCTCTTCCCTGGGACTTTGTGTACAAGCGAATAATAGAAGAGTCACCAAACTTTGAGGCTACAAAGGAAGATTTCTTGATTTTGTTTGGAATCAACCGCTTCACCTCCAATTCTTCCTTGTATTGTAAACGGCCCAAGTACGGACGTGTGGCCCAAGCCTGGACATCAAGTGTTCCAATATACCGTTTCCAGAAGCGACTCTGCTTTTGGATCAAATCTATTTCAGCTTGTGACTTCATGCGTTCCATGATTTGACTGAATTCAGCCTCACGTCGTTTCTCTTCTGCAGCTAACTCTGCTCGAACTTTTGCTTGTTCATGCGATTGTTCATGTGGTTCTTCGGTTCCCAGACAGACTTTACTTGGCAAACTGGTAAATCTGATCCCGTTAAAGTACTCATTAGATGCCAATTGCAAGTAATTGGGCTGATTGAAGTATTTGTCGTGAAGATACTTGATAATGGATTCTGGAGCATTTCCAATGATAGTATTGATCTGACTGCGGAACAAGTCGAGTCCGATCTGTGAAAGTGTTTGATTTTGCTCCAGATTGCTTAGTGGATCACCATTACTAAGTAGCCTTGGATGGTCAGATCTGAAGTCATCGTCAGGATTATTGGCCAGAACAGGCAAAATACGTTCTGGTTTCGTAGATTCTGCATCATTGTATTCTTGTAAATCATCATCATCGCTGTCCTCATTTGCCACAAAGAGCAGCTCTTCTGCTTGACCCTTGATTGTGGAGTCCATCTCATCCATCTCCAGATGCGGAAGTGAACCATTGTCCAGGGGAGGTGTATTTACAGGATCAGGGACAGTAGGCCGGAAAAAGCGTCGCTTCTGCGCCATGAAGTGGAGAATATATGCGCTGAGTGTGGCGGAGGATAGCTGGTGTAGCTGAATGTGGCTTGTGAAGAATTTCCACCTAGCTATATCTGAGTGCGTATAGGGTTGCTTTAGGTCCCCCTCCCCAACGGAGGTACCAAATAAAACTCAGCCGGAAGAATTATCAATCCGGAATTTAAATAAGCAAAAAGCGTTTATCAAGCATGGTGCTTAAAATTTGTGTGTTGACCAAGTTTTTTTCACACCACTGCTGAAGTATAGCCATCAGAATCAGAAACTTCACGTCAGGCACAGTGTCGTCACGCTTTGACTTTTCCGACTCGTTATCGAGTTTTTGTAGTCGAGAAAAAGGCAAGTAAAAAAAATTCCCCTTGGATCGGTCCGTGTCGTTGCGAGAATGTTTGGTCATAGAGTTATCATCGGCCTGCTCACTACTTGTGTGGTCGATGGTACTGAGAAGTGCCATATTTTCAAAAGCAAATAATAGATCTTCTCTTCGGAAACCCGTAGCAACCGCTAGGTCACCCAAGGTTATAAAATCTGTGTTTTTGAAGGTGTTGAAGAGCTCAAAGGCAATTCTCTTGCCCCAGTAACGGAGATACAATTGCTTTCCGTATGGCGAAAGCGGGAACTCTGGTCCCAGAGGAAGCTGGCCAGCCGCTTCTGCAGCTGCATACAGAAACTCTATTAGAAGAGATCCAAGATGAAGACGCTGATATGGAGGGAAGACACAGATACATGCCAAGTTATTATCGGGTTCCCAAGCCGTAACTTCTTTCGAAAAGAATCCCATAGGACGATAAACGAGTTTAGTATCCAAAAGCTCGCTTTCGGAATGTTGTTTGCTTTCTCCGTAAAGAATATAGTAGTCGTAAGCTTCGACATTGTAGTATATTGACTTATCGTCAAGGAAAAGTTTGCCAAAAAGACACAAATTTTGACAAAAAAGTTCATTCCGGAATCCTCTAACTTTCTTAATTAAACGTTTTGATCGTGTATCGGCATAAACCAAGGTTCCAAGTGGTGGAAATGGCTGGTTATGGGAACAACTTGACGAATGGAGGGCCATTTTGGCCCCGTCAGAGGAATATTTGAAGCAGAATTCGCACACATAAAGCCGTTCGAGCCAGAATCCCGGGTTAGACGGCAGACTGCCTCTTTTCCGTGGAACGGAGCTGGCTTCGGTGCCTAACTGGCCACTTCTAGCCCCAACAAAGTACGCTCCGTTACCGTACCAGGTATCAAAGGTAAACTGGCCAAAAGAAACTTCTTTTATGTTTCTAGAATGCAAAACACCGTACTCATCTTGGCCTTGAGTGGATGATAATGGAGGACAACTCATCGAAGAGGAAAATCACACTTATAGAACGCCTTAAAGTGATTGAAATAGTGAAAAATCGATATCAGAGAAAATTTCTTGGCTTGATTTTAACAAAAATGTAATAAGAAAACAAGAAATTCTACCGCCAGTTCGTTGCTTTGTCAATAGGTTATCAGCTATTGAAGAAAGGGTCAAGAAGCGGTTCTTTCAGCACAAGAAAGGGAACAATTGGTCAATATAACAAACGGATATCAACCAGAGGAATCAATTATATCACCGAATAGTTTTTTTTTCAAGCAACTATTGCAGTTCACTGTCTTGCCTTAGAGGGATTGGACTGTGACACGACTCCACATCTCAGTGAGTTACGGTCCATCCAGAGAAGATGGGATTCAACCGGCCTACCGAATAAAGTTGCATTGGTTATGAGCACGGGAAAACTTTAAAAACGTTCTTATGTGCAGGAACAAACTTTAAATTTACGAAGTTTAATTCATGACTTGCGGTACATCCTCACCGACCATCTACATGATTGTCCCTACAATGCTATAATTACAGCACTGTAATATCCGATTATCAAGTAACATAATAATTAAAAAGAAGAGAATAGAAAAAGAATATGAATAAGTAAACATTACATAAAGAAAATTAATAAGAAAAACATTTCATTTCCTTTTCTATTCGCTTTTCCTTGTTCTTTTTCGATTTCTTCTTCTCTCTCAAATCTCGCTTCCCATCTCCTTACCCCAGATTTACATCAACAACATCTTTTCTTCCCAAAATGCCACCAAAAGGATCGAAAAAAAGCGCAGAACCGACAACCCTTCATGAAGAAGTGGATCTTGTATCAATAGATGACATTTTATTCCCAAGAGCCACCATCCAGAAGTCTATTCGGGCCATTTTGGACAATGGTGACAACGACAAGATGACCCTATCAAAAGATTCACTTTTGGCGATCCAACGTGCTGCGACTATTTTTGTGTCACATTTGCTGTTTCATGCGCGTCTGTTTGCCAAGTATTCGAACCGGAAAAATGTTTACGCGTCGGACATTCTAGCGGGTCTCGAACACGCCGGCTTCGCCGGTTTTATTCCACGTGTCAAGCAACTTCTTGCCACATACGAGGAAGATGTGTCGCTTGCGCGGAAAAAGAAGGCCGAGGAAAAGTTGTCTGGTTCCAAGAGTTCCACGGGCGAGGAACCGGCGGTGAAGAAGGTCAAGGTGTCTGAAGAGAAGATGGAGTCTACGACAGGAAATGAGAAGGACAGTGCTAAGGATAGTGAAATTGCGTTTAAGGTGAAGCAAAGGCCTTACAAGAAATCCAGTGGTAGGAGTGGAAATGATACCGCTTCCGAAGGTGAACTAGATGAGGATGATGATAATATCGCTGTAAATGCCGGTAACGATGCTAAAGAAGAAGCCGAGGATATCGAAGATATTGCTGATGAAGAAGATAATGATAATGAAGAAGTGGACGCTACGAAGAATAACCCTATTGCTCTACTCAATAGGGAACAAAGAGAGTTGGAAGGAAATGATTCTGCCATCGATGTTGAAGTGGTTGAGAGTGATGATGACGAGTCATCTTAGATATATCATCAGAGATTTGCGTCATATTTGCATTCTTGATCTTTGTATCATACTTTTATGTTTG
Source organism: Australozyma robnettiae (assembly GCA_030568975.1). Classification (NCBI taxonomy): domain Eukaryota; kingdom Fungi; phylum Ascomycota; class Pichiomycetes; order Serinales; family Metschnikowiaceae; genus Australozyma; species Australozyma robnettiae. The sequence goes on along the minus strand of JAJMJD010000003.1, from coordinate 246,592 downwards.
ACCGTTGCATCACACTTGCATATTTGATTGATCTTTGAATGCTTGATAGATCTTCGATTATTTATCGACAGTATGCTAGAGATGGAATCTTGCCAAAATGAAAAGGAGGGCCTGGCTTTCACATTGATCTAGGACCAGACCTGGTCACCTCAACCATCGCCTTTATCTGTGATATTAGTAACGTTACCGTTAGCGTTACCTGATTATCACCACTATAGACACTTACTTTTATCAGTGGCATGGTAACTATTAACCCTCCTTGTCACTGTCACAGACACTGTTATCTGCACCATAGTCACCATCACGTCTGTGGCCCACATCATTGCTAAAAACACCTCAATGAAAACATACTTGGAAGAAAGGGTAACCACATTCAACCCCTAAAAACAAGTACAAAATAACAATTGCCACTGCGCCAAGCCCAGCAAAAAACTTGATATTGGCCCAGCGCATGTTGCGTTTAATTCTCCCAGCGCTTTTCTGGAACATCACTGATGATGATTGAAGTCTCTCTGTTTGATCCACCAACGAATTGATTTTATCACCTCTTCCTAAGATCTTGTTCACATTCTCAAGCATCAATTGACGGACCTCTCCTACCTCTTCGTTTGCAGCCACAAGGCTATTAGGTGTGATGACGTCGCCAGAGTCATTGTCAGAATAAGGCTCATTGTGGCCCATTACACCATAACTATACATTCTACGGTTGGTGTCATATTGCATTTCTTCAAACTTGATGATCTGATTCATGTACAACTTGAATTCGCCCAATTTTGTTTGTGCCAATTCTTCAGATCCTGGTTGAGGATGGGCTGGATCGGAGCCGTTACCGGTTTCTGCTATGGTTGAACCAGTTTTGGTTAAATCTGTCCGGAACTCGAAGTATTTATCCATAATTTTTTTTAGTACGGAGAGAATGAGAGCACGGTTGACGTTTTGATGTGCCAATGTCACCACAGTGATCAACTCGGGAACCCCATCGGACCCATAAAGTGTTTTCTTCATGAAGTATAGGAAAAGCGTCGCTTTTGTCACTTTGGAGTCTGAAAACACAGGAAGCAGGCCTACGAGCGTTTTGCTGGAATTTATGATCCCTAGTTCCTGGGATACTAACTCCGAGCAATTTAGATTTGGAATTGTATGAGTCAATTTCCCATTTTCCGTTATGTAAAGCGTGGTTGAGTTTACCGTTAATGTGGTATAGATGACTATGGTTAGTATACGGTTGAAGGGTAGTCATTATACCGAAGTTTTTTCGGATACTATGTGAAAATCAGTAACATACGGTGTTTGTGTATGTCTGTTGTTGACATTATGAGGTTCTGATGATGGTTTGGAGGAGTGATGGTTTGGGGGAATGAAGCTTTGAGAGAATAGTTGCCGTTTGGTAGCCAGGTCAGAACTGTTTGAATTTAGATTCGAAAAAAGAACTATGTCAAGTCAGTTTCAAGAAAGGACCAGTGGCAGCCTGAAAGGTATATTCAAACCGAAGAGTGATTGTATTACTCTAGTCAATATCTAGTGACTAGTGAATATCCAGTGACTAGTGAATATCTAGTGACTAGTGAATATCAAGTGACTAGTGAATATCTAGTGACTAGTGAATATCTACAGGACCAAGAATTCCTTGAACCTTTTTCAGGTATTGATGTTGATGCTGTCTGACGTCTGATGTGGTTAGTTGTGGAGACACCTAGTGATGTATCCTGCCTCAGGCAGGTAAGTGGAGAAAGATGACCAGAGGTTGGGTGAGAAAAAATAGAGCGGACAGGGCTCTATTTATAGTGGGACGGTTATGAGCGCGGTACCTTCCCCTCTTTTTGTTTTATTTATTTTTTTCATTTTCGTCTGATATTTTGGGTGTTGGAGATATAGTGGTGTTAGTTATGGTGTTGAAATATCCTTGGTGGACAGCTAAATGCTATGGTTAAGAACAATATTATGGCAACGATGAAGATAAATGAGGAAAGAAATCCGAAAGAAATATGCGCGGCGGCAAAAATACGCGATATTCTTCGGAAATAATTCTATTTTAGGCGAGAAAAAAAATAAACCTTGTTCGTTTCCAAATAAACATGCCGCATCGTTCTCCACCGTGCATCGCATAGGACCTCATCGCTCATCTCATCTCATCACCTCCAGAAACAAAATCCCACTGCAATTGAACCACATTGATCCAAAATGGGAAAATATAGGAAGAGGTTCAATGAAAAGGCCCGTAGTGGTATGCTTGCCAAACAGTCGGCGTTAAAAAAGGCCCGGAACAAACAGTTTACTAGAGCCGTCGAACAAGAAACAACGTCCGAACAATCCACTACTGTGACCGATTTAGTAAACCAAGCTGATTCCAACGCTGAGATTCTTCCGCCAGTCACCGAAGAGGAGCGGGAAAAGAGGAAACGGGCTTTGGAACTGTCTCTTTACACGGAAAATAGTGCAGAGTCCAAGATGTCCCGAGCCAAAAAGAAGAGACTTGATAAGTATATCGAGCACCAGCTTAAAAGGGAAGAAAAGAAAGTTTTATTGGAGAAACTTGCTGGCACACGTGTTGATACCAACCTTCTAGCGCCTTCTAAGCTTCTTGGAAAGGGTAAACAAACACGTAAAGAAGAGATGGTAGAGGCTCTCGAACTTGAAAGACAAGGTAGGGCTGACGACAGAACTCGTGATATTCTTTATGAGGAGAGAGAAGTCAAAGATTGGGACGAAAGTGAAAGCGACTTTGATGGCGATGCTGGATCTCATGGTGTTTCTGGTGCTCAGCTTGGACAATCTGATGAAACTGCTATAGATGGAGGTAAATCTACATTTGTTGATTTCCGTCCTCTGAAGTTTGGCGGTGCTGGCTCCGGATTTGGCTTTGCGAATGTTCAAAAGGTGGAAAAGGCAAAGTCCAAAAAGAAGTATACTTGGCGTCTTCGAGTTGAACAAGAGGAGAAGAAGCGGAACAAGATCGAAGATGATAATGATTTCATTCTGAGTGATGAAGATGCCGATAAAAAGCTGGATAAGGACAGTGACGACGATATTTCAGAAGATGAAAACGATGATAGTGAAGAAGATAGCGAAGATGAGGAGCAAGATGAAGATGAAGAAGCTCAGAATGGCATTCAAAACGGTAAGAAACAACAGCAAGAAACTGAATCCGACGAAGTCGAAGTCGAAGAAGAAGCTGAATCCGATGAAGAAGAAGACGAAGAAGAAGACGAAGAAGAAGAAAGTGATGACGATGACGATGACGACGATGAATATCTCGACACTCCAAGACTTCTACTAAACAAACCCAAACATTCCAAAGCAGCAGAATCCTTCAAAGAATGGGCTGAAGAACAAGTCAGAAAGCTCGAAGGAAGAACAGAAATGGTCCTTCCTGAACTTGCACAAGACACAAAAGACAAATACGCCTCTGGAGTTCATGAAGACAAGGTATTCTCGGAAGATGAAGATGCCATCCCCATCAATGCTGATCTCAAACGTAATGCGTTCTATGTCACTGTCACTCGTCCCGAAGCAATCCAGGAACAACGAATGCAACTTCCTGTCTTTGGAGAGGAACACAGAATCATGGAAGCCATCCATCATCACGATTGTATAGTCCTTTGTGGTGAAACGGGATCTGGTAAAACTACCCAAGTTCCCCAATTCTTGTACGAAGCAGGTTTTGGCAATCCTGAATCAGATCTCTATCCTGGAATGATTGGTGTCACCCAGCCCAGAAGAGTTGCTGCCGTTTCCATGGCCAATAGAGTTGCCCTGGAGTTGGGAGACCACGGCCAAAGGGTCGGATACCAGATCCGTTTCGATACCACCATCAAAAACGAGGGTCAGGCAAATGGAACTGCGCTCAAGTTTATGACCGATGGTGTTCTTCTTCGTGAAATGATGAACGATTTCTTGCTCACAAAGTACTCTGCACTTATCATTGATGAAGCCCACGAGAGAGGTGTTAACACGGATATTTTGATTGGAATGTTGAGTCGTATTGTTCGTCTCCGTCGCCAGAAATCCAAGCCTTTGAAGCTCATCATTATGTCTGCGACCTTGCGTGTGTCTGACTTTTCTGAAAACAAGCAACTCTTTCCAGTTCCACCTCCAGTGTTAAAGGTAGAAGCCCGTCAGTTCCCAGTTTCTGTGCATTTCAACAAGAAGACGAAATTTGAGTACATAGACGAGGCTTTCAACAAAGCATGCAAGATCCACAAGAGGCTTCCTCCGGGTGGTATTCTCATTTTCTTGACGGGTCAAAACGAGATCACTCAGGTAGTGAAGAGACTTCGGGCCGAGTTCCCTTTTGCCTCGCAACGATATAATCAGGCAGACGAAAATGATGATGATATTGAATATAGAAGATCAAACAACGTGGCCATGGAGGCCGAAGATGTGGATCTTGATATTGCTCTCCGAGACAAGAAGGAGCAGTTTGATGAACTGGACTCAAGTGACGAGGATAGTGACGAGGAAGAAGGTTTTGAAGAGACTTTGGAGCCTGAGCAATCTGCTGATGATCCACTCTTTGTGCTTCCTCTTTACTCCATGCTTCCTACGAAGAAGCAAATGAAGGTGTTCGAAACGGCCCCAGCAGGCAGCAGAATGTGCATTGTAGCCACCAACGTTGCCGAGACCTCATTGACCATCCCAGGAATCAGATATGTTATTGACTGTGGTCGTTCTAAGGAGAGAAAGTTTGATGAAGAATCCGGAGTTCAGTCATTTGAAGTCGACTGGATTTCTAAGGCTTCCGCAGACCAAAGATCCGGAAGAGCTGGTCGTACCGGTCCAGGACACTGTTACAGGTTGTTCTCTTCGGCCATTTATGAAGAGTACTTTCCTCAATTCAGTGTTCCAGAGATTCTTCGTATGCCCGTCGAAAGCACAGTGTTGACAATGAAGAGCATGGGAATTGATCAGATTGTCAATTTCCCATTCCCAACCCCACCTGACAGGTATGCCTTGGCCCGTGCAGAGAAGTTGCTCATAACTTTGGGTGCATTAGAGAAAGAGAACAAGCAAGTAACAGACTTGGGTCGTACCATGTCACACTTCCCCTTAAGTCCAAGATATGCCAAGATTCTCATTGTTGGTAACCAACTCGACTGTTTACCGTATGTGATTGCCATTGTATCTGCATTGTCTGTTGGAGATCCTCTTCTTGACGAAAACGAAGCAGGAATCCTCGAGGAAAAGAAGGACAACGCCAGCGATTCGGAAGATTCAGATAACGACAATGACGAAAGAGACGACTATTTGCAGGGAGATCTCGAAGAAAAACGCAAAAGAAGAGCCCAGTTTTTTAGGTCCAGAGCACTCTTTTCGAGACTCGATCCAAACTCCGACAGTTTCCGGTTACTCTCTGTCGTATGTGCCCTCGATCATGTTCCTGCTAACAAGCAACAGAGGTTCATGAAAGATAACTTCGTTAGGGTAAAGATGTTGGAGGAAATCCAGAAGTTGAGGGTTCAAATCAAACACATTGTCATGGCCAACGTCAGCAAAGATACGCTTTCAGCCAAGACCACGCAACTTCAAAAGTTGGGAATTCCTACCAAGCCTCAATTGTCAGCAATGAAACAGATTATTGCATCTGGATTCGTGGATCAAGTGGCCATTCGTAGTGATGTGCTTGATTCGGATATCAAGCTTTCCAAACGTGCCGGTATTAATACGGTGCCCTATTCCACGATCCGCCCTACTTCTATTTATGGTGATAATACTGATCCACATGTGTATATCCATCCTGGGTCAATTGTGTGTGGATCTGGGTCAACTCCTCCACAGTACCTTGTGTACCAATCATTGAGCAAGCCATCCAACCTAGATGCGAATCGGGTTGTTCGGTTGAAGATGAGGCCATTGGTGGACTTATCCGGACGTCAATTGGCCAATATTGCCAAGAGTTCACTCTTATTGACCTACTCCAAGCCCTTGGGACATCCGTATGCACCAAAGACGATTACTGCCACCAAAAGAGAATGTTATGTTATTCCAAGATATGGAGCAGCACTTGGTGATGGTGGTTTAGGATGGGATTTACCTGTTGAAAAGGTGATTCAGGTGAAGAAGCATGGTCTGTGGGTTATTGAAGGTTAGAGAGAGGGAGAAAAGAAAAAAGGAAAGATGAAGAAGATAAGATGAAGAAGATAAGATGAAAATAGATAAATAGATCTTCAAGATCTCTGGCCTGTTATCTGTAAGGGTTTCTGAACATTCAAGAAAAGATCCCAGGATTTCCAAACATCACCAAAACATTAATACAATACCAAAACATTAATACAATACCAAAACATTAATACAATACCAAAACATTAATACAATACCAAAACATTAATACAATACCAAAACATTAATACAATACCAAAACATTAATACAATACCAAAACATTAACACTATACCAAAACATCCATACAGTCCAAATCAAAACAATTCACTTTTGTTTATCTTTCCCTTTCATCTCTTCAACAGTCTACTACCAAAAGAGAAAGAAAGAGAAACCAAAGACAATGGATAGAAGACCAAAATCCAAAGAATAAATTAAATAAATTAAAATAAAAAAAATTTCAAAATTTCCTTAACCAAAACTTAAAATTGACTACAAACTCATTGTTTTGTTTCCAGAGGATCCTTTATTTACATTCCATCTCCATTTTTCACTCCACAATATCCCTTTTGATCCCATCGCCGACAACATTGCGCAGAAGCGATGGATAGCCGAAATTCCAACCAATCGCAGGGCTCGGATCAACGGAACCACCACACTCAAAACTTTTCATACTCATCCGTTAAGCCGTATCTCCGTTCACGGAACGAGAATCATCAACATCAACATATAGACCATCAAAACATGTCCCATAATCAAGAAAACCGAGATTTTTTTACAAAAAATGCAGATATTTATAAAGAGAATCCAAATACTTATAAAGAAAACCGAAATATTTATAAAGAAAACCGAAATCTCTTCGAAGAAAACCCAAATCTTTCAAAAGAACATGTTCTTGCTAAAGAGAAACAGGATCTAGAATCAAAAGACCAAAATCTCCAGACCCAAAACCCTTCTCTAATCCCACAACATACAATCGATCATGCAACACAACGTATGGCACTTGTGTCGATTTTTCTTGCCATTCAAGCATGGAAGATATATGACATTCTACTAATCAAAGCTGATTTGTATGCTACTGGAATTACCGGCCTGGCCGGCTCCATTGGGCCCTCTTCAGCATTTCTGCTGCTAAATAACTTTACATTCGTGCTCAAATATGCTTTTGTCGATGGGCTCTTTCTATGGTTACTCCCTGTGCTCAATGTGCCCTACTTGAGCTTCCTGCCAGCTTTTACCCTTCTAATCACTGTGGCAATCAATTCTGTCAATTTCTTACTCACCAGCCATAGTGCGGTTCCATTACTCTCCAGCGTTTTTGTCCCATTATGGAATTTGCTCTGTCGTCATCGCGAATTGACCATTTCTGGCGATACTGTCTCTTCAGGCCATGTCGTGGAGCCCAACTCCCACTTTAAAGGAAGTTACACCATCCAGTACCTTCCTGAGTCATCAGTTGAACTCAATCCGTTTGCATTTGGCGGGCTTTGTCTCGATAAGAAACACTCGCTGTCGTTCCCCTCAGTAATCAGTGTTCCTATACAGTTTAACACCACCAACGAGGTCGGTTTCATGCAAATAGAACATGTTTCACCACTCAATGAGCGCAAGCTTCTCAATTTCTCCAAATCTGATATCAAAAAACGTTCGAAACGTGACTTTTCTCGCTACGCTCATTTGCCAAACTATGTTTCCAACGATCATCGCGTGTTCTATGCTGAGATCGATGTCTCTGCTCCAGGACGCTACCGTATTCATCGTGTCTCCGATGTGGATGGTTTGGTAATCAGATCCTATGAAACTGAATTCACTGTCGGTCACTGTCCACTGGCCCAATTCTCATATCCTGGTCCAGCAAGCTGTTATAACCAATACGTATGTTTAAAACAAGAAATTTCCATGCTCAACTGGTCTCTTCCTCTCGTCGAAGCTACCGGTATCATGCCTTTGACAATTGGAATGAGTGCCTTCTTGAATGGAAAGCCTATTTCGAAATTCAATACTACATTGGAAATCGACACTCTGTCCAAAAACGGCTTGGCCTGGCTCGACTCTCACAAGATCCAACGCAATATAGTGGAACAGGAAGCTTTGAGGTCTCTGGCCAACTTGGCTGCTGGTGTTTTACAGTACCACATCGACTCCATCACCGATGCAGTTGGCGTGGCTAGATTATACAATCCTGCTTCAAAGGATCAAGATGTTGATTTTTCCGTGCAATTGAAAACTTCTTCCAAATTGACACTCGTCGATCCTTCCCCATCGTTGCGCTTAACACCTAATCATGATAAACTTCTCAAAGTCTTGTCTGACGTGCCTGTTACTTATCCTTTGAGCATTAACGTGCAATTTCTGCCGCTAAAAGACACTGTGATTCATACGCTCAACTATACTTTCCGGTCTGTTGACGAGTTTCACCGTGGAATAATGGTTTCTCAGGAAGGAAGCTACACTATGACTTCGGGTAAGGACCGTTATTGTCCGTGTCAAATCAACACCGTCGAACCTATTGTATTGACAAAGCCCCCGCCACCAACTGTGAAAATCAGCGAAAATCCTATCATTGACAAGTGTGTTGGAACGATTGGTTATGACTTCAACCTCGAATTCACCGGCACCTCGCCCTTTGAAGTCTCTTACGAGGTATACAAGAACGTGTCAAATGTCATTAAGCCCATATTGAGCGAACGTGGTTTGAAAACACACAGAAGACATATCTCAGACCTGAAACTCAACTTCCAGTACCTTCCTAAACAGGAAGGAAACTATATGTTGGTCTTTAAAGGTATTAAAGATGCCAATTACCAGGACGAATTGCTCTCTGTCTCGGAACATAACAACACCTTCAGCACTTATATCGCCAAGAGGTCCAGTTTTACTTTCTTCAAAAACAACCACTTGCATCAAAAGGTTATTAATTTGTGCAAAGGTGGTACTGCAAAAGTGCCGTTATACTTTGAGGGAAATTTCCCATTCAGCTTCACTTACGATATTGTCAACGTCAAAACCGGATCAATTGTGTATTCCAAACTGGTCAAAGAACATTTCGATGAATCTTTCGAAATCGCAATTCCCGAATTCAAGACTGGCGGAGAGTACAGAGTTCAACTCAAGAATTTATATGACGACCTAGGATGCTCTGCCGAAGGCTCATCTCTGGAACAAATCCAGATTTTCAGCCGTGATGATGTTCCTCAATTGGGGTTCGCTGAAGCGCAAGATCATGTTATTCTTGAAGGTGATTCTGTGCGGGTGCCATTATCCTTAAAGTCCAGCAGAGGATTTACTGCCGGAGATAAGATCTCTTACAAAATCACCGATTTGAACGATCCAAAAGCCTTCAAAACCATAACTTTGGCTGCTAGCTCGGATGTATCTCTTTCGTCCGAAGGTATCTACACTTTAGAATCCTTCAGCAATAATGGATGTCATGGTGAAATTGATGCTCGCAGAAGCCTGGTTAAAGTGACATACTATGCCAAGCCTTCGATCCAAATTGACCCTGACCAAAGCCGAATCTTGTCCAAAACGAACAATTTATTTGTCTTGAACTCGCTTTGTCAAAAGACACCCACAGACTTGAAAGTCAAATTGTTCGGACAAAAGCCGTTCAGTCTACAATACGTCATCGAATTTCCTAATGGGAAAGTCAAGAATCCTGTGATTGCTATTGACAACAATGAACTCAGCATTCCTCTTCCTTCTTCTAGAAAAGGAACCTACAAGATCAAGTTCTTGGACGTTGCGGATTCTTTATACAGCAGAGAAAGGTTAGAAAAGCTTTCACACCATGCGTCCCCTCAGGAGGTGACGTACGAGATTCAAAGTTCTCCAAATATGGTTGTTGGCAAGAAATTTTTGCAACTCTGTGAAACTCAAGTTGATAGTGCTTCGCTCTTGCTGATTCCAGTAACTTTTGAAGGGGCATCTCCGTTTAAGTTATCTGGACGGGTTATTCACGAATCATCGGGTAAAGCAGAAGAATTCACCTTTGGGAAGGTGTCGGGTAAATCACTTAATTTGGCCGATGGTGTTTTTTCTAAAACAATCAGCGACAGTCTAACTGTGGGCGAACACATGATAGTTTTCGATACCATTGTGGATGCCAACGGATGTGTGAAAAGGGACTTGGGTGAAGACAGTCAACTCAAACTTTCTGTTACCCAGATCCCTAGTATTTCGAGAGCCGGTCAAAAGAATTACCGGTGTGTGGGAGAGTATATTTCTTATGACATGACTGGTATCGCGCCGTTTAAGGTCTTTTACAAGTTCAATGATGTACAGAGACAAGCGGAATCAGGATCCAAGTTTGTTCGTTTGGCACTGAAACCAGGAAAGTTGGCCATTGTTGCCCTCCAGGATTCCTCTGCTGGACTGTGTTTGGTGAACTTTACCAGCAACCCTGTTGAGTATAGCCAACTTGAGTTGGAGGTTATTGATCTTCCGTCAGTGGAAATCAGTCACGGAGACAACATCATTAAGAACTTGCATGAGGGGGATCAGACAGGTATCACATTCAAATTCAGCGGTGTTCCTCCGTTCCTGGTAACTTACGTCCGTACCGTTGGGGAGGATAGCAGTAAGAATAAGAACCAGAATCATAAGAAAACAAGGGCAAGAGAACAACGCCGGGTTGTGGAAACAAAGACTATTGACAATATCTGGGACTTTGAGCATACGGAAATCGTTAGTTTAGAGGGAACGTATGATGCCATCCGAATTTCGGATGCCTATTGTCAAGCTGAAAGAGAATTAGCCGATGTTATTATGAACTGATTGATTTTAACAATACCAGGAAGTCATATTGGATTTGAGTCAACATCGTTTATCCTCTCACGGTCACTCTTTCCCGATATTCACCCGTTAGTCAATGAACAGAATCAGGAACGTACTTCAACAAATAGTACCATGAGCCCTTTTGAAGCAATACGGCGAACTATATGGGAATGATACTGTCAACTACTCCCAGATAATGTATCAACACTAAAACGATTAATCATTCTTGACTGCTTCTTTAATTTATCTCCTACCAAAGTTAAAACCTACAAAATCTATTTTTCCGAGTTTATAAAGAATCTTCATAGGAAGCGAAGATTTCATCAATCTTCGTTGCTAAATGTGTGTCCAAGTCAGTGATTTTGTTACCCACATCGTGGGTGGTAACCAGAATGTGCACCTTATTGTATGTGGTTAAAATCGTCGGATGGTGTTTCATTCCATGAGCAGCAGATGCCACTTCATTCAAAAACTGCCAGGTTTTTCCAAACGTCCGAAACTTGTAGTTGGCCTGAAGTTCTGACCCTGTTTCTAATTGGTTGATGGACCAACGGGGCGATTTTCCATTACCGTTTAGGGCTTTAAGACGTAACAAGAGAGTTTCTTCTGATAACCTTACCAATTGAGATCTTATTGGTGTGTTGATCATTGGAAAGGGTGAACGGTGAGGGAGGTAATGTAGGCGATAGTTGGTGAAAAGTCAACAATGCGCGACGAAATGTAAACAATACTTCGTGAAAAGTAAACAATGCTCGGTGAAATGTAAACAAAGATTGATGAAATGTAAACAGCACTTGACGAAATGTAAACAAGAAGTTACATCTTCTGTGCAACAGTGAATTAGAAAATAGTAAAACACTAGAAAAGACTAGAAAAAGATAAATTTACAATTGATTTAGTGATTTTAACTTTTCGAAAATAAAAGACAAAATATAATTTGTCTAATTTCCCTTCTCTTCTTTTCCCTCTTCTCTCATTAGTTCTTGTTTATTGTATGGAACTATTCACTTAATCCCCAAATCATCCAAACCCATGAAAAACTCCAAAAAAGGGAACTCCATTCTTAAAATGGAAATCTTGAGCGAGGCGTGACCAAATTAAAGTTTTTCCGTTTTCTCATCTCATTGGTTGGTTTTTATCGACACCTCCCATCTCCTGACTCTTCCCCTTCATCTTCCACAATTATCACCTCTAGTCTCTTTCTCCATATCATAACCCACCCGGGGCTCATTGACTGGTTAATGGGAAACTATTGAATAGTTCAGGACCAGAGATATTTTGTTTTCCTATAGTTCCATCTCGTCTATCTTTTCCTTTATCAATTGACAATATTGTTGGGATTATTGTGTAAATTTGACCCTTTGACCCCAAGCCAATTGACCATATCTTAAGGTAATTGACCATATCTTGAAGGTAACTGACCATATCATAAGGTAATTAGGATTTTAAATTCTTTTATTGATAATTGTCTTCTAGATTTCCTTCCTTCATCGATTTCGACCTCCTTTGTGCATCTTAGTCTCTTCATAGCCTATCGTCGGAATCACCAAAATCTCCCCAAAAAAATGGTCTCTGCTATCTATATTTGCCACTGGCCTGAAATCGACGATACATACCTGTTATGTGAACTACTCGTTCATCGTTCTTATCATAATGATTTGCCTGAGGCCAATTGGATGGTGGCTCGGTTTACAAAACTATATAAGGATCTCCCTAAACATCTACGAACTCCGTTTTTGTACGATGACGGAGTCACATACACTGTTTATTGGGCCACACAAACAGTTTTCCTTCTTGCTGCCTCCAGACGAAATATCTACGTGATGCTGACGGTATCGCTTCTACAGCACATGCATCTGATCATGGATCAGTTTTTCACCCAGCAGAAACGTCAGTCGTTGGGCCACGAAAAGACTGAAAATGGTACGTCAACTTCAGATGATGTTCTGTTTTCTCGTGAGTCTGTTCTTGATAATAATGCCCTCGTCTATGAGTTGTTGGATGAATGCATAGACTTCGGTGTGGTTCAGATCACTGACTACAATATCTTGAAGGAATACATCAAAACAAAGATCAATATTTCCCAGCTTGATCTAAGCTCCGTAAATGCAGATTCTGAGTCCAGTGATTCCGGTTCTGATGGGGTACTTCTGTCTAATCTTAAAGATCTCCAAAAGATGAAGATTCTGAAGGTTCTAACAGGCCTGAAAGGCCTGAAAGGCCTGAAAAAGTCTAAAGCATCTCTTTCTAAAGTTAAAGATATCAAATCAACCCACAATCAGGCCATCCAATCTGATTTGGTCAATGCTTCTGCTGATCTGCTCATCAACAGTTCCATTGTGCGTACCCAAGTTCTGCCGGTCAGTTGGCGGCTAAAGGGTATCTTCTATTCAAAGAACGAAATCTACATTGACATTATAGAGACCTGTGATTTTGTGTACGATCTTGAGACTGCTTCCATTAAGCTTAATCAGATCCTGGGTGTATGCATGGTTAGCTCCTATTTATCGGGAATGCCAGTGTGTAAACTTGGCCTTAATGAAAAGCGGCTCTCTCAGGTTGAGTATGATGGTGATACAGAATCTGAAATGGAGAAGGAAAACCAGCTCCGTGATGAAGATCTGGCAGATTACGATTGTGAAGATGAGGAGGAGAAGGAGGAGGAAGATATCATTGGGAATGAAAAGGATTTTAAAGACGTTGATGATCACATTGTTTCCAGAGATTTTGATATTACTAATACGGATAGTACTGATATCAATTTCGAAACAGATATTATTGATGTCGCTGATGTCACTGATATCACTGATGTTGATGTCGATACAGATATCACTGATGTTAACGTCAATCAAACCATGACAAACCTGAAAGACATTTCCATCCAATCAGATGCAAAGAAAGAAGAAAAACAAAAAAAGAAACCCAAACACAAGGTCCCTCTCACTAACGTCCAATTCCATCTGTGTGTCGAATTGTCGACCATCTACAAGAACAACCTAATCCAGTTCACACCTCCCGATGATAAGTTCCAATTATTCTCTTTTCGTGTGGAGCAACAGAAGCGGAAACAATTGGCGCCACTACTTCTTGTGGATCCCAAGTATCGCATTGTTAAGCATCAACGTCGTCTTCAGATAATGTGCACCATATCTACAAACTTCAAGAAGAAGCTTCATTGTCGGAAACTTGTTGTACGTATTCCTTTGCCTCCGTGTCTTTTTCCTCTTGGAAATGATGATAAAGATAGTTTCCGGTTTCGCTGTGATCTTGGAGAGGTTCGATATCGTGTCGATACTTCAGAGGTTCTTTGGGCTATAGCGGATTTGCCAGGATCCAAAAAGATCGTACACATGATGGCAGAAGTGAACTTAAGTTGTGTGGATTTTAGTTTAAATGCTATTTCGAAGTACTTCAAGGGATCCTTTGACTCTCAGAACTACAGGGAAGCTTCTGATATGGCTTCAGAAGATGATCATCATTCCTCTGGCTCTGGCTCTGGCTCTGGCTCTGGCTCTGGCTCTGGATCTAGCTTGCCAACACAAAACACTAGTAGTACATCTCAACCACGACAGGTTGGACGGATTCAATCTACGGATGATTTTGGCGACGATTCCAGTGAAGCCATGTCCGAACTCGATCGATTCTACAACGTCAATGGTGCCTCCTCGTCGCTGTTCTCCCGACTCCAGCATCTGGCTAACGGCGACAGATTCAGTGATATTTCCATTGACTTTGAAATTCCTATGCTTGCCTATTCAGGGCTCCGTGTGACATATATCCGTGTTGATGAAGAGTCAATGAAATATACCTGCTTTCCATGGGTACGTTATCTTACCCAGGCTAATTCACAGGCACATTCTACATCTAATCAAGGACGTTATCGGTTTCGCCTTGGACCCTCTAACTTCTTGGTGAAGTGACGAAATTCTTGTGCATACCAATTGTGCTAATGGTGAATCTTAAAAAGATAAGACTTATAGAATCCCATTAGATGCTAAAAGGCTTGTTGAAACAGCATTTTCCGAATGCTGACTTTTGAAATCACTATTCAAATCTTTAAACGAAATTATTTGAATCGGAATTTTTCAAGTTTATTCAATTCATTGTTTCTGATCAAACTGGTCTATGCAAGAATTGAAGCCAAAGTCAGAAGTTACTTGGTTTTCTAAAGTCCAAGTTCCAAAGAATGATTTTCGAATCTTCCTTTAATTTCTGTTTTCCAGGTGAAAATCAAAAAAAAAAAAGAATTGGTTTCTGATTGTCGGGATCTCGATTTTTCCTGGACTTTGCAATTTTTCACTGGTCAGTCGGTCGGGAATCTTAGATTCGGAAGTGCGCGCCCTTCGGGAAATCCTTACCTAATTAGGAAATCCTTATCTCACCTCCAGTTTACACTACCATCGTCTCCACAAAGTGCGAGTCTTTCATGTTCCTTCTGGGAAAAGATACCCCGAACATCTTCTCTCATTTATTCTTTTCTTCTTCTTTCTCTCCAACGAACCCACTTTTTTATCTGTTGACCTGTCTGCCTTTGCCATATCTCTCCGGGCCGATTCCTTAATGGAGTCCTTGGATAACCCCCAAACGGCCAAACTGGCGCATCCGTCAGCCAACTTTTTACATCTGGCGACCGGTCAGACGTTGGATTCCTTGAACATAATCAAACATGAAGATGTGGTAGATCAAATTGGGACATTGACTGATACAAGGCTACCAGTGCCTCAGTTCAAGGGTAAGACACCTAGGGCTCTAGAAAGCGGTCAATCAGAGCAAAATTCCGTCAAAAGGTCTAAAAATTCCCTGAAATCCAGAAATGGATGTAACACCTGTAAGCGAAAGCGGCTCAAATGTGACGAGAAGAAGCCATCGTGTAACAACTGCCTCAAGAAGAATATTGTCTGTGGAGGCTATGCCACTCGATATAAATGGCGAGTTTTCAACGAGGTTAAGGAAGAGGCGGCCCCAATCGAGGCTTTCGCGGGACGAAACGTGGTCAATGGTATTCCCAACGGTACGGTCAATCATACAGTCCATGGTCTTGCCAACGATACCGCCAGTCTCTCTAATTGTACAGTCAGTGGAAGGACCAACAGCATCGATGACTCCCGCCATTCAGGGCCATATATTCCAGGCCAGAAACTGGCTGCTAAACTTATACTGCTGTCGGAGGCGATTATGCACAAGAGCAATATATGTGCTCCGTTGAAACTACCGACTGTAGTGAAGCAAGAGGATTCTGATGAGATGAGACCTCTTCTGTTACATGATCATCTAGAACTTGCGTCACTTTCGGTGGTGGGTAAATCCTCCAAAGAAATTGAGTTTGAAAACAATTTGTTGGCTAAGGGGATCAATCCTAATTCTTATTATCCTCCTAATTTCATTGGTCATGGTGTTAATGCTGTTAGTCCCGTTAATACTGCTAATGCTGTTAATACTGTTAATGCGGCTAGTGCTGTTAATATTGTTAATACTGTTAATGATGTTAATGGTGCCAACACTATTGATAATACTAATGCTATTAATACTGTTAATGTTGGAAACATTGGTCATGGAACCAGATCCTCTTCATTTTCAGTGGAAGTCAAACAAAAAATGCATAGAAGCTTTAGCTCTCATGAGGTGGTATCCGAACAACTGTCCTCTGACCTTCAACGGTCTCGCTCCATGTCTTATTACCAAGTTCCTACTGAAGTTCAGAACTTTCGTGCTGCTCATGCTTCCGATAACCTTCACTCCCTAGCTGAAGTGGCAGTGGATGAAATACGTACACGTTCGCCAGCTTCTGCGTCTGCTCATATGAGTTTGACTCTCTCGGATGGTACCACTCCCGAAGCTTTACCCGTGACTCACTTTTATGGTGAAAAGACACCTCGAATCCCATCAGCTATCCCCACACCAAAACCTTGGCTCTTCAACCCGGCCCATATCGATCCCGTCACCGGAGTCAAAGATTTCCTTCCCGATATTAATTTGACGCCCTCTCTTTCAGCCATCATGAGCTACGCCTTTTCTGACGATGCTCATAAACACCAAGGTCATGCAAATACCAAACATATGACCACTGGAGAAGTTGCACCTAGCCCTTTGGACTTGAACATACACGCCCTACATGACATTGGAAGCCCTGTTGACCGCCGTCGTCTCAGTGTGAGCTCATTGCATAAAATTGTAGCTACTAATTTGCAGGCAATCGATACAACGAACGAGTCCAATCAGCTTCTTTACGAAGTCGGGTGTCAATTGATGAAAGTTGCTCACCTGTCACCGTCAATTGTTCGTAATGCTTCGTCGGAGAGTCTCTTGCGCTCCTCGGAGCGAGAACAAATCTTGCTTCTCTATTCGACGTATACCTGCGGCATCATGTCGATCAAGTCTGGCGCTACAGAGAACCCATGGAAAAACTTGTATATCCCTTTGACATCTGACTATCCCTACTTGTTCAATTCCATTGCGTCAATGACCTTGTTCCATCTTGCTAGCAACACCAAGATTGGAGAGAAAAGTGCTCAATTACGCTCAAAAGGTTATGCATACATGAAAAGCTGTATTTTGGAGTTGGCCTCAGGACTTTCAAAGATGGAGAATAACATTAACTGTGAGTTCCTCTTCCCTGCCGATGTGGCTCTTGCTACATGTCTCAATTTAGCTGTTAGTGAATCCTGGGACACGCATATATCGAGCGGAATTGCTCATTTGAAAGGTGCAAACAGCATGATTCAAAAGGTCATCAGTGTTATCAAACAGTACCTTTCTGTTGGGCGTAAGAAGAAGCCTAGTAATGTTCCGAGATCCGTGTTAAAGAAAAAGTTGGTGTTTGTGAGCGATGAAGAGTGGAGTAAAATCGAAGATTTCGACAATGAAAACCAAGACTCGTCGATTCAGGATGATATGTATATCCCCCGCAATCTTCAGCTACTCTTTAACCAATGGATCTACTTTGAAGTGTTATCACAAATGACTTGTTACAATGGCCAGGATGTGAAAGGCATAGATTTGGTATCTGCAATCACAAAGAACATCCAAACAACCGAAAAGAAGCGGGATGAAGAAATCAAAAGCTCAAGGTCGTCAGACAACTTTAACTCTCCGTCTGGCTCACTGGATCTGCATCATAGTTCGGGTGCAAGAAAAGAGCTGTTCCACTACCTCGAGAATTTCGACGCTATCATCAAAAATGTCGACTATGTTGATCCTTTGCTCGGGTGTGCTCAATCGTTATTCCTGATCATGGGCCGGGTGGCCAACCTCATTTCCAAGGTAAGGATTTCCAAAGAAAACGATAAGAAACAAGTACGTAACAGCTTGTCCAATATCTCTCAAGCATCTGAGCTCAAGCAACAACTTGTAGATTGGCGGCCAAATGTGTCAGCGCAAATGGCGGAGTTAGGAAGCAAAGAGGCGAAGGACTCCAGTTGGGACTTCTACTCGTGTATTTCCACAGCAGAGGCATACAGGTATGCCACGTTGTTGTATCTTCACGAGGCAGTTCCTGAAGTTCCACTGATTTCATCGCATCAGTTGGCTGAGAAGATCTTTGTGTTGCTTGCCTCGATTCCTAGCAACTCCAACCTTTTCATTGTGCACATCTTTCCGTTGCTTGTAAGTTCCTGTGAGGCAGAGCCGGGAGAAGAGCGTGATTGGTGTCTGGCACGGTGGATGGCACTTTCCGAGCGTCTCTGGATCGGAAACATTGATAGAGCATTCGAAGTAGTGAAAGAAGTGTGGAAACGGAAAGACGAACAGGTGAAACAGAACAAAGAGTCCACAGTATCAGAGAAGTTGGATCTTGATGATCCTCGGGACTTTTCTGTTCATCTTCATGGACTTATGTCTTCCATTAATAAGAATAAGGTTCAAGATGATAGGGGGATCATAAGCAAGACACATTGGAGCACGATCATGATGGAATGGGGATGGGAAGTTTTACTTGCATGAGTGAGATTTTCATGTTCTTGTTCTGTTTTCTTTGTTCCCGGTCTGTTCTGTCCGTTCTGTCCATTCTGTCCGTTCTGTTTTATTTGATCTACTTCATAGCATGGAACTTGAATGCCTTGTTTATTGAAACCAGATTGCATCAACATGATGAATAAAATATCTTGATAGAATAATAGAAGAAAAGAAAGCAATTCCATGTGATTCTGAAGCAACTTCTTCAATACTCCCTAAGGTAGTTTTTACCCTAAAAGCAACACAAAAAGAATACAAAAAGAATACAAAAATGATTCAATTGGAATATTTGAAGAGAATAAATTCTTTGAAATTTTTTTTCTGCCATAAATCGTCCTTTCCTCATATATATACCCAATATACTCCATATATACCACCCTTACTCACCCCTAATGCTTCGGTCAGTGAACGCAATTCGGGCAATTTCTAGACCATATTCTTTGCTTATGGATCCTCTTCGTCAAGACCGAATTGGGAAGTCGCAAGCGGAAAGTTCGTTTGCCTTGCCCAAGCTAGTTTCGTTCGATCTTTGGGGAACTCTTTATGCGCCCATTAAGCCAGTTCCCGAGCAACATTATGATATCTCGCACGGGGAATTTGGGATTTCGAAACTGGTTCTGAGCATTACCACTGAATTCCCGCAAATTTTTTCCTCTTTGAGTAAAGAATTCCCCAACTACGGGAAATACAGTGGCCACATCCACTCATCCGATAACTGGTGGCTCGAATTGGTCGCTAGATTATATAAAATTCCGCGTACTGATGCTAAAACCCAAAAATTATTTGAACGGTTGATGGCCCATTTTGAAAGTGCCGAAGCTTATGTCCTTTATGAGGATGTCAAACCAGTGTTGGACACTCTTAGAGCCAATAACATCCCTATTGTTGCTGCAAGCAACTCCGACGACCGCGTGTATAAGATTTTGGAAAATTTGGGAATCTCCCAATACTTCTCCGATGCAGACATTCATCTCTCATACGATGTAGGACATGCTAAGCCCGATAGAAAGTTCTTCGCTAGCTACTTGGACAAGTACTATCAACAGTCCAAGAAAGTGGACCCATCGATTACAATGACCACATTTTTGGAAGGAGTATGGCATGTTGGTGATGACTACGATAGGGATTTTGTTGGTTCTGTGAAAGCGGGCTGTAATGGTGTGTTTTTGGATAGACTGCTGGAGAGTGTATTTCTTTGTAATCAGCCAACGAAAAAGGTTGTTTCCAACGACTGTTTCGAGAGTCAGTGTGGGAATTCCGTTGAGGGTGATGATTTGATAATGCTCGCAAACAATCGTGTTTGTGTGAATGGTCTTCAGCCATTGCTTCGTTTGTTCAATTTGTAGGTAAGAGGAAGAACCTGAGGAAGATAGGAAGAAAAGCTGATTAAATGAAGTGATATACTATCTGGATAGAATTATTAAACGGGGGAAAAAGAAAAAAGAAGAGGGGATGGGAATGGTGAAGAAAGGAAAAGGAAAGTAGGGGATGGTGAAGAGATCAAAGGAGGAAAGGAAAGGGAAAGAGTATCCCAAAGAAGAAAGATTATCCCGAGAGCGAACACCCAAAAGAAGAACATCCCGTGAAAAATATCCTAAATAAGTAAAAAAATCCCGGACTTCGCGCGCTCTTTCGTCTTCCCTCTTCCCTCTCATCTACATCTCATCGACATCTCATTTGCTTCCTCCCCTCAAGCTTTGGCTGCAAATTGTGTCACTGCAGCTAGTGTCTATTTTTATCCATCCATCCAGAACAATGGAAATCCAACAAAACAATCGATAAACCGGGAGTGACGGACAATTCTCGAACTTTATCGTTTCTTGAACTTGTTGGAAATTATATTTTTCTTCCATACTTGAATTTCGTCCCAGTTTCCTGGCTTTGGCTCATCCTGTTGTCCCTTGAATTCTGTGGTACTGCAGACAGAACAGTATCTTATATCCCCCAGAACTTCCTTGGCTCATGACATCCATCTTTTGCAACTTTTCAACGAATTCTGTGAAATTTCGTGACCTTTTTTTGAAAAAACTTCGTTGAAAACGCTTGGTCTTCCTCTAAGTCACGTGAACTGAACCATTTCTCTCTTTTCATTGGCCAGTTTCTCTTCATTGGTGACCCTTTTCTGGAACTCCCAAATTGCAACAGTAAAAAACTGGAATCGTTCTGATTTTTTCGTGATTTCTCAAAAACCAACACAAAACTTTCAACGATGTTAATCTCTCTATCTGCTTTTTCAGCGGCGTTTCTTTGTATCGCCTCAACACTTGCAGTGACACTTGATGTGACATCCAAGGACTCCATCTGTAATGCTGCTGCAAGCATTCTTCGTGGTGAAATGGATTATTACATGGGTATTAGAAACGGAGGTACTGTTGGTATGTTCTCTCCTCCATACTACTGGTGGCACGCCGGTGAAGTTTTTGGTGGCTGGGTGGACTACTGGTACTTCTGCCAACAAAATAACGAGACATTCACAAACCTTCTTTCGGACGCAATGTACCATCAAAGAGGTGCCAATAATGACTATATGCCTTCCAACCAGAGTATGACCGAGGGTAACGATGACCAGGGTGTCTGGGGAATGGCTATCATGCAAGCAGTAGAGAGAAACTTCACCAACCAAGACAAGTCGTGGCTTTATTTAATCCAGGCTGTTTTCAATACTATGAATAACCGTTGGGATGATTCTACATGCGGTGGTGGTTTAAGATGGCAGATTTTCGCTTGGAACTCGGGTTACAATTATAAGAACAGTATCGCCAATGGATGTCTTTTCCATATTGCTGCTCGTTTGTACAGATTTACTGAAGAACAAATGTACTTGGACACTGCAAACAAGGTGTATCTGTGGATGTGGAATGTTGGATTCTTCAGCAACAACCCTTCGTTCATTATCTACGATGGTGCCGAAGACACCACCAATTGTACTTCTTTGACAGTTCACAAGTGGTCCTACACATATGGTATCTTCCTTGCAGGTTCTGCTTACTTGTATAATGCCACTGGTGATCAAAAATGGTTGACGAGTGTTAACACTATATTGGAAGCTTCCAGTTTCTTCTTCAACAACTCCATCATGACTGAGCTGACGTGTCAGCCATATGGTACATGTAACAATGATCAGCGTTCGTTCCGTTCGCTTTTCTCTCGTTGTCTTGGACTAACAGCCTCCTTGGTACCTTCGACTTATGACCAGATTGTAAACAACTGGCTTGTGCCCAGTGCAAAGGGTGCCGCAGCCTCTTGTTCTGGTGATGGCCACGACACTTGTGGTCAAAACTGGTCATTGGGTACTTGGGATCAAGTTTATGGTTTGGGAGAGCAAATGTCTGCGATGGAAGTGATTATGTCGATGCTTACTACCAAACAGGTGCCATTGACTCCTTCTACTGGAGGATCCTCCGTGGGAGGAGATACCAGTGCTGGTAATACTACCACATCAAGTATGAATGAGAACAAGATTACAGTTACCAAGGGAGACAAGACTGGTGCAGCTATTCTTACTGCTGTGGTATTGAGCGCTGTTCTTGGATGTGCTGTGTGGATGTTGTTTTGATTGGGTATTTATCGTCTATGAGTATCTACGTTATTTTCTATTGAATCAGAAGCAATTTCTTTTTGAAGCTTGTAAATATTGAAATCCCGAAGTTTCCACTATTTGATCTTTTATTGTCCAGTAATGATCCTTGACTTAGGAACTGAATAAAAGACTGCTAAACTCACAGTAATGATCAGTACCCTGATTACTAAATAGACATCTACTATAACCTAGCTCCCCGCAGCTCACTCTCAAAAGTATAAAAGGAGACAGCTTGGCTAGTCCCATGAGGACCAACCAAGTGCTACAGACATAGGATACCTAACACTTATTTACCATTATATCGTGAAGATATAGACCAACAAAGAGAATAGAATAAAAATAGAAGGAGAATAATGCAGAAAGAAGAAATCATTTTCAATTTGAAGATTGGTATTAGTTTCTTGTTTGATTTGTGGAGTAGTTTCCAGAATAGTTTCGAAATGATTTTGAACAAAGACAAAACGAAAGAAAAAGAAGAAAGAACAAAGAGAAGATCATACAAATGATTAAATAAAAGGAATTGAAAAAATTAATAGAAAAAAAATCTTTCTCTCTTTATCTCTCATCTCCACCTATATTACCTTATCAACCAGACGATCTCCATTAATTGAACCATGATCCAACTAAGGAGATTTTCCCGAAAGGCATGGGAATTTTTACCTATTTCGCTCCATCGTCGCATATTTTTTCCTTATCTGGAAAAAATATCCTGTGCTCTTCGCACTCATCAATCATTCAATCACTTCTCATCTCTCTCAATACCTTTATCTCATCTCATCTCTCCTGCTGGTAACCCCCATATCAACTGTTCCAACACACAAATTATCCAATTCAACATCCATAAGTTTGACCAAATTGGACCAAAACAGTTGTTAGTCTCCTAATTGCATCGCCTAATGGTATTATCTAACGTATTTAATCAGCTCCTGAACCCAAACGGTGCAATCAATCGTCGTCGTCGTCTATTCATCCCTCCATCAACCAACTTCCCTCTCTTCAAGTATGGTGCCGAAGATGATCAAAGATCGTTCCTTTCCCTTGATGAAACAACTTCGCTTCTCGCAAGCAGAGACGATGTCAGTGATGTCGTCAGTGTGGCATCTTCAAGGTCTCTTCCTTCGACTTTAAGCTCAGCACACACCAACGATGACCAAGAGTCTTTCCATAGTTGGTTGGTTGAGGAACACCAGCGAAGATACTACGGAGGCGATGATGGTTCGGAAAGGATTGGGGCTCCTGGCACTCCCGGAGCTGCTTCTCCAGATGGAGACCATTTGTCATTTACATCATCAAAGTCTCGGAACTCATCATTCACCAACAATATGAAGTCAAGCATTCTTCTCTTGGACCATGAAGACTTTTCTAATTTGAAAACCACATTCGCTATTGAAACACGGATGCTTTTGCGTTATTCGGTCCCATTAATCGTAACTTTCATCTTGGAGCATCTCTTTTCTATAGTCTGCTTATTGGTAGTGGGTCACCTTGGAAAGAACGAATTGGCTGCTGTGTCGCTCGCTTCTATGACCTCCACCATCACATTAGCCATCTTCGAAGGAATTGCTACCTCTCTTGACACTTTGTGTCCTCAGGCCTATGGAGCAGGTAATTATGAACTTGTGGGAATCCATGTTCAACGTTGTATTGCCTTTTCGCTCTGTGTCTACGTTCCATGTGCTCTCTTTTGGTGGAACAGTGGCTACTTGCTTCAATACGTCATTGGAACCGGAGAGGTTCTCCAACTAACTACCCTCTTCTTACGTATTATTGTTGCGGGCGGGCCCGCATACGTTTTCTTCGAAAATGGTAAGCGGTTTCTCCAGGCACAAGGAATCTTCGAGGCAGGAACGGGAATTCTCTTTGTTAGTGCTCCAATCAACATCTTCCTTTCGTGGTACCTTGTGTGGAATGAAACCTACGGGCTCGGTTACATTGGTGCGCCAATCGCTGTAGTAATCAACTTCTGGGTCATGAGTTTATTGTTGGTGTTATATGTGATGTTTGTGGATGGCTCCAAATGTTGGTATGGACTTTGCAAGCCAAGAAACTTGTTTCAGAACTGGAGTCAGCTCTCCCAATTGGCAGTCCCTGGAATCATCATGTTGGAGTCAGAGTACGTTGCCTATGAAATCATGACCCTTTTTGCGCTGTACTTTGGCACCATTGAGTTGGCTGCTCAAAGTGCTGTCGGTTCCATTGCTTCCTTGTCATATATGGTTCCGTTTGCCGTGAGTATTGCAGTTTCAACCCGAGTGGCTAATTTCATCGGTGCTGGGAACTTGTACTCTGCTCGTCGTGCTACTATCACCGGGTTATTTCTTGCAGTTGCATTGGCTTCGATTAACTGCTTGTTTCTCTTTTCATTCAGTAGACAAATTGCTGGGTTCTTCACCAACGACCCTGAGGTCATTCAGCTCATTGTATCGTTGTTCAGACCATTGGTTTCTGTGCTCCAATTGTTCGATGGACTTGCTTGTGTATCCAATGGTGTTTTGAGGGCTCAAGGCCTGCAAAAATTGGGAGGTATTGTGAACTTTGTGGCCTACTATGCTCTTGCCATGCCTTTGGCCTTTGTCTTGACAAGAACAACATCCTTAAAGCTTGAAGGTTTATGGATTGGTGTCGGAACGGGTATGGTTCTGATTGCCATTATCGAGAGTCTTTTAATTGTTAATTGTGATTGGGATGAAGTTATACTGCGTGCTGGTATGATGATGGAGTTTGAGGATACTTCAGGTGATGAATCAGATGACTTATGATCTATTGATTTATGGTCTACTTTTAATCAATTGAGTCTCTATCAAAAGACAGTATTTGGCTCTTTATCTACTGATTGATCGAAGGACAGTAATTAAGTCTTGACCTATTGATTGATCTAAGGACACTAGTTGATTCTTGATCTATTGAATCATCGAAGGACACTAGTTGATTCTTGGTAACTTTTTGTTTCTTCCAAGATTCTTTTACAAAGTGAAAACACCTCCATCATAAAATACGTTTGCTTAATCTTTTCACATTTTTTTTTACCTTCTGGGTCGAAATCACATCACTCGCGTTAATCAACCGCTTAATGAAAGTACATGGTTGGTTTTGATATTTTGGCGCTCGACCCAATCCTACATGGAGGAACTTATATTTTTTGCCAGAGGTCGTACTGCATTCATACCGCCATAACGAGCTAGGGTCCCCGACACAATTACTGGATGGTGTAATTACACTCAGATCCGGCCGTATATTACAGTTTCAATACCCGTATTGTTAAGTTCGGTAAATTGCTGAACTCCGATTGGTGTGGTAAACCGTTGAAGGATGCATTAAAGTCAGTATATGCATGACATATGCGATACGCCCTGCATGTCCCTGTATTTACTCTGCATCTATCGGGGAAGCTGCATGTATTATTTTTCAAATTCACCATAGATAAGCTTATCTGCAGGTCTTTAGAGGACGCCCGAAGAACATATTCAATGATTTCACAAGTTTTGGGATGCTTTCGAGTTCAATTTTTTTCGCTCCCTCCTCTAACAATCGATTTGTTAGTTCTCTGGTGTTGACTTTTTCGATTTCGCCGGTTTCTCATGGCAAAACATTAAAACAACGCTTGTTGCTGCCTGCAGGCGTATACATTCTCTTATTGGACAACCTAAGATAAGCCAACGTTATCTTAACAGAAGATCACTGCCGGATAGCTACGCTCAAAACGGATAAAACTTCCTGGAATGGAAAATCAGGAAAATTATATAACTGGGCGTTGATCCCTGGGCCTGAAGCAAAATTGAACCGAAACTCATTGAGCTTTGCCAAAAGGTAACCAGACCCAAAGTTTAGGTTGCAAACGGAGTATCCCATAAAAGGAACGTACCGAATTGAACAGAGAAATTTCAATTGAAAAATACCTTGATCTTTCAATTTGATCTTTCAATTCTCATATCTGTGGAAACTAGTTCTTGCTCTACTAATTTCAGGTTACTGTTAAACTTTTTAACTTTTTCAGGTTATTGTTCAACTTTTTCACTTTTTTCAAATGAGTAAAAAAGAAGGTGAGGAAATTAAACCCATCCAGTCTTTGGCCATGGGCCATGTTGAAACCTTCGTGTCTCAAAACATTAATGGTGTATTGAGTGCTAGTGATGAGGCCAAGGCAGTTCATCTCTTGAAAGAAGCACAAGCCAATTTGATGTATGCTGCAGAAACAGGTTATGCGCCAGAATTACGAAGAAACTTTTCCATTTTCGCTCTTTTGGGTGTTGGTTTCGGTTTGACAAACTCATGGTTTGGAATCTCGGCATCTCTTATCACCAGTATAGCCAGTGGTGGCCCAATGATGGTCATTTATGGTATTCTTATCATCGCTTCCATCTCCATGTGTATTGCCATTACCCTTTCTGAACTTGCCAGTGCCATGCCAAACGCTGGTGGTCAGTACTACTGGACCATGAAGTTGGCTCCTCCAAAGTATGCTCCTTTTGCTTCGTATCTTTGTGGAGCATTTGCTTGGGCTGGTTCGGTTTTCACCAGTGCTTCCGTTACCATCTCCATTGCCTCTACTTTGGTTGGAATGTATGTGATGAATAGCAGTGATCCAAACGCAACTTTCAAAACATGGCAAGTGTTTGTTACTTACCAACTTGTGAACATCTTCCTCTTGATTTTCAATATCTGGGAGAAGCCCTTGCCTCACATTTCTCTGGGTGCATTGTATATCTCGTTGGCCTCTTTTGTGATCATTACCATTACTGTATTGGCCAAGAGTTCGGGCAACTTCCAGAGTGCCCATTTCGTCTTTGTTGAGTTCTCCAACGGTACAGGCTGGAGCTCTTCCGGCATTGCGTTCATTGTTGGATTGATCAACCCCAACTGGTCCTTCAGTTGTTTGGATGCTGCTACCCATTTGGCTGAGGAGACCATGAGTCCTCAAACAGACATTCCAAAAGCCATCATCGGTACTGTGATCATTGGTCTCATCACCTCTTTTCTGTATGCTATTGCCATGTTCTTCAGTATTCGTAACTTGGACGAAATCTTCAACTCCACCACTGGTTCTCCAATCATGGACATTTTCAAACAAGCTCTCAACAGTAAAGCTGGAGCCACTGGTTTGAGTTGTTTGATCTTGTTCACTGCAATTGGCTGTAACATTGCTTCCCACACATGGCAAGCTCGTTTGTGTTGGTCCTTCTCCAGAGACAGAGGTTTGCCTGGCTCTAGATACTGGTCCAAGATTAACCCAAGAACCGGTGCTCCGGTCAATGCCCATATCATGTCTTGTGCTTGGTGTGCGGTCATTGGTTGTATCTACATGGGTTCTACTACCGCTTACAATTCTTTGGTCATTGGATGTATCATTTTCTTGTTGTTGTCGTACTGTGTTCCCGTTGTCTTCCTATTGATCAAGGGAAGAGATAACATTCCTCACGGTCCCTTCTGGATGGGCAAGATTGGTTTATGCTGCAACTATGTTCTTATTTTCTGGGCCATTTTCGCCACCATCTTCTATTCTTTCCCTGCCGTTATGCCTGTTACTGCTGGTAACATGAACTACGTTTCTGTGGTTATTGTTGTCTTCTTCCTTTACTGTGTCATTTACTGGTTTGCTAGAGGAAAGACCCAATTCAGAACAATCGAAGATAGAGAGAAGGAAGCAGTTGATTTGACAGCCCAATTATCCAACCAAGTTGAGAAGTTGGAGGTTATTGTTTCTGCTCGTGGTGATTTCAAAGTATAGAGTTCTTTTTTTTATATTCACGGCCGGATTCCGTCAAAATGCAATTTTAAGATATTTAAAATTTCTTTCTTTCTTCTCTTTTCTTTTCTTTTCTTTTCTCGTCTACGATAACGTCAACACATTAAACTGCTGTGTATTTTTCTAAGGTTCCTTTTTGACCTCATTCTTAAAGAGCTCTTCTAGCCTTAACACCATCAGCCAACATTTGCAAAACGGAAACAGTATCGCTAAAGTCAATACAAGCATCGGTAATGGAACAACCGTACTTCAAAGCGTCCTTTCCTCCCTTGTCGGCAGGAGGAACATCTTGTCTACCCTCCTCAATGTTGGACTCAATCATCAAACCACAGATAGCAGACTCACCCTCTGAGATTTGCTTGGCGATTTCAGCAGCAACCAATGGCTGGTTTTTGTGGTTTTTGTTGGAGTTACCGTGAGAACAATCAACCATGATTCTGCGACCTTCACGAACGTTAGCCTTCTTCAAAGCTTCCTTGGTCTCGGCAATAGACTTGGCATCATAGTTAGTACCTTGCTTACCTCCTCTCAAGATAACGAAGCAGTCGTCGTTACCATCGGTACCAACAATGGCCACAATACCTGGCTTGGTAACAGACAAAAAGTGGTGGGGGTGTGCAGCAGCTCTCAAAGCATCAACAGCAACACCCAAAGTACCGTCAGTTCCGTTCTTGAAACCAACTGGGAAAGAAAGACCAGAAGACAACTCTCTGTGCAACTGAGACTCGGTGGTTCTGGCACCAATGGCTCCGACACTGAACAAGTCAGACAAGAATTGAGGGGAGATAGTATCCAACATCTCACCGGCAATAGGGAGCTTTTCTGTCAATTCCACGAACAATTTACGAGAGATACGGAGTCCCTTGTTAATATCGAACGAACCATCGATATCTGGGTCATTGATCAATCCCTTCCAGCCGACAGTGGTTCTTGGCTTCTCGAGGTAGGCTCTCATAACAATGTGGAGCTCACCCTTGTGCTTTTCGGCTTCGACCTTCAATCTGTCGGCATAGTCAAGAGCAGCGACTGGGTCATGGATGGAACATGGTCCAATGACAATCACAAGACGGTCGTCTTTACCGTTCAAAATATCAACGGTCTGGTCACGTCCGGATCTAATGATGTCTTTACACTTTTCAGAAAGTGGGTACTCATGTTGCAACAAATCTGGAGAGGTCAAAGGGTCGTAACCACGGACTAGAGGTTAGTATCAGGCAATAAAAAGAGTTGCAGGCGAAATTTAGCACCTGCCAAGAAACACCAAGGCCAAAAAGAGTAACAAAACTTCCTCTTTCGGTGGTAAGAACGATGTCTCAGCGTGCCTTCTGTCGGCGAAATGTGTACGTTTCACACAGTTGGGTTTCGTTGTTCAGTCTGGAAAGAAATTCAGTCCAACAGACAGATAAACGCCGTTTAAGAGCGTCAAATAAAAATCACATACTTCTCCAGTCCTCCATACGGGTACGGTCGCCGACGTTTTCGTTAGTGACGAACATTTTTGTTGATTCAATAGTCGAGGTGGTTGGTATCCAGGTGACTAATTAATGAGCTGTGATTGAGTTTTCTCCAGTAGTGTTTGTCTGCAGGAACACCGGAACAATTCAATACTGTCATGTGAGATAACTCACGGGAGCTTTTGAGACAAAAACACCTTCATTATGCTGGAAAATTCTTCAACAAAAAAGTGACTCGTTTTTCCCCTTGATAGTTTCGGGTTCGTAGCACTGCAAAGAAGAATGCAAAGGAGATTGTGAACTTCCGTGAGACTGCATATGGTGGACGAATGCAAGTCATATTCTGCATCATTCCTGCAGGATTTTGCAACAATACTCAAAATCAATTGAATGAAGGGGTAAGAAAACTCGTTGGAAAATGCCGCCAACAATTATCATCAACAAATCCTCCTGATAAAAATTCTCTAGACTCTTTCAAACAAATAAATGTATCCGCAAGTCCGGATTTCTTCCACTTTGTCGCCGCAATCGACTACCTTTTCATCATTAAAAAGAACCCATCGGCCGTCCATCTTAATGAAAACAACATAGTGGCCAGTGTGTGGAGAACTTCCTTTATGACAGATCACTGCTTTGATCTGATATTGCGTAGAAGTTTCACCCACTGAGGACAAAAGCTCCTCTTTAAGATCTCTATATTGGGCCGCAATATCCACTTTAGGACTAATGGTATCAATGACACCATCATCATCTGGATTGTTAAAAAGCCAGTCAACAGCACTATTGGGGTTTCCAGAATGGAGATGTAACGCTTTGCGGGCGAGGTGAGCTGCGAATCCCATGGCTGTTAAGTTGTCAACTGCTTCTTGCAGAATCTCGGGTTCAGACCCAGATTCAGAACTAGCACTAGGTACAACGAACTTAGTATCGATATCTCCATCATCCATGTGGGCGAAAATCCAATTCATGGCCTCTTCTGCCCCTTTGTTGTCGGTGTTATACAATGCTCGAATACTCCTCTGTTCACTAAAGCCCATGCTTTCAAGCATCATCATTGATTCTTGATCAGGTTTGAATTCGGGTCCAGAATTATTAATTTTCACCTCTGTTTCGTTTTCGCCAAAGAGAGGTGTCTGGAACGGTGAGAGATCAATCTGACTTGGGATATCAATGGGTACTTCAACCTTAATGGGTGTCCAGTTTTCCAATTGGATTCTCTGCAAACTTGTCATCAAATACTTTGGGTATGTCCGTAAACCCGTCTGCTTGAGGGCCTTCGTTTTTTGCCCACAGACATCACACAGGTATCCTTCGATTTCTTCACGGGCAGTAAAAGCCGAAAAACTCTCTTCGAAAGTGGTTTTTACGTAAACTTTTTTGCCATCTTCAGTTTCTCCCGTAACATCCACTCTTATTGGGATAGAAACGGTGTCAACTAATTCGTTGCTCATGGAACCAGTGTGGCAGTTTGTGCATACCAATTTGCTTCCCATTACGAATTTGAAATCTCGATTGAGTTCTAAGCCAAACTCCTTGTCAAGCTTATCGAACAAATAAAGAAGAAACTCGTTGGCGTCTTGCTGCTTGTTGGTGCGGAACTCGGGGTGGTCTCCGCCAATCAAAGCCTTAAAAGCATCCGGACGAATTCCTTCTTGATACAGATCACCTTTCAATCCGCTCGGTTTCGAGTATCGGCCCGAAGTTAAACCGTCATAGAGCTTGATGAGTTGTGACTCTAAGTCCTCTGCAGGGTTTAGTATACTTCCATCAAAGGATCTAGATGCAAAGAAGTCCTTGTAAGTAGTAAGATTGAACAATGCTTGTATGATTGAGTTGATGTAGCAAGTGTTTCCCAAATTCTTCATTCCTGTCAATCCAGGTCCGAACACTGGGGAAAGCTTTTCGCCATCATTACCGTCCAAATTGAATTGCCAATTTTTGTTCGTCTCTAGGTTCAATTCGACCAAGGATTTCTCCGATTTGACCGCTTGATTAAGATCAATGCCGAAAGAGCTCAACTTCGACGAAAGTCCGGGTACTTTGACCTCGTCGTTACATTTGTAGCAATAGCAGTCGCATTTTCCTTCGTCTGAAGATAAAGAGCCAAGTTTGGCGGCTACTGCATGACCTGATAGTTCAAAATGCGCCAAAGCATGTGAGTTTCCCTTGATATCGCTACCAAATTGTTCTCTGCCACAGCACACGGCTCCACACGTCAAACAAACCCATAAGTTGGACTCTAAGTCACAAGCAGAGCATTTAGAGGTGTCGATTTTTCCGGATACTTCATCTTTATCACCTTCTTTATCTACACTCGACGAGTGTTCACATGGAAAAATCTCCTGTTCCCATGCAGCAATGTCATTGTCTGTGTTGGCGGAATTGGCAGAAAGTACCTTTGATGCCAACAAAACTACCGACTCGGGACATTGATCAATTTCAACATATTCATCTAGTGGAGCTACGTAGATCTTTGTAGAAGTATCGTATAAATCCTCATCGGTCTGCTGAAAGATTTCAAGTTTCGGAGCCTTGGG
The DNA here is from genome assembly GCA_030568975.1 of Australozyma robnettiae. NCBI lineage: Eukaryota > Fungi > Ascomycota > Pichiomycetes > Serinales > Metschnikowiaceae > Australozyma > Australozyma robnettiae. The sequence goes on along the minus strand of JAJMJD010000003.1, from coordinate 214,457 downwards.
CAGTCGAGTATCAGCCAGCAGCAGAAACGGCGATGGCCGGTCTCTTTGAGGCTTAAGTGTTTTCACAATATTTAAAAACAAAGGATGTCTTTTCTTGTCATAATGCTCTTTTGTCCAGTTTCGGTGGTCGCTTCGAGAGAATGCCTGGAAACAACTCATACAGACGTCCAAACCGTGGAAATTGTTCTCCGCTGTGTCGAACGAGTACATGCAATCATCTTTATATACTTTATTTGATGGTAGTATGTCTAGTGGGAGGCTTTTGCTGGCGTTTTGAACGTATTCCAAGGCAATCATGATGAATTATGGTGTGTTCTGCTATGATAAATGGAGTGTGGAGTATGGAGTACTGCGATGAGTAAGATAAGCAGGTGATGAGATAGATGACGATGAAAGAAGTGGGGTATCTAGTAAAGCGGAGAAGTTTATTTGTGATTGGTTGGCTTAGGAATTTGCGACAGGATATTTTTTCCTAATTTGGATTTGTTTATTTTTGATTTCTGCGAGCTTGTAGTTTAATGAATCATTTTGGTAGAGGTCCCCAAGAATAGATCAGAGAGGGGCAGTAAATGGAATTGTTTCAGACAAAACTTAAGGTTTTTTTCAACTTGCCTTTTAAAATTCGTTCTGCGTATCTTAGAATTAACAAGTTCATGATTTTGTTTTTGTTCTTTTCACTTTTCTTTTTTTCTTTGATTTCTTTTGGTTATTGTCTCAAGTCAAGCTCAATCAGGAATCAAAGAGAATGACAACCAAAGAACCGATCCGGCCTTTTCCGGGATTATTTCCGATTCCTTCCGTATATTTCCGACTCTTCCCGGTTCTTCCCGGTTCTTGCCAATTCTTTCCGCACCCATTTCTCTTAGAATCAAACCTCTGTCATCCTCCCTGCCTTTCCAATTTGCACCCAATCTCTCACAGCCCCCTCAGATTACCCTTTTTGCACCCATTCTTTTTCCTCTACCACAAACCCAAAACCCAAAACTCAGACAAGTATGACATTTGTGATTGGCGCATATTACTCAAATTGGTCCGTCTATGGTAATCGTGGCCCAAAACAGTATCCTAGCGCATTATCTCATCAACTAACCCATGTATTCTATGCTTTCATGGTTCCTAGCGCCGAATCGGGAATCGTTAAGCATACTGACGAATGGGCAGACTCACAATTGCCCATCGGGAACGAAAAGGGTGCAATTTCTTCATTGATGCTGTTGAAAAAATCTCGGCCGCTGTTGAAAGTATTGGTTTCTATTGGTGGTTGGGGTACAGACCAACAGTTTACAGCGGTGGTACAAAACGACAACAAAATGAAAAATTTCGTCACTTCTTCAATAGATATACTTAAAACATTCTCATTTGATGGTATTGATATCGATTGGGAGTATCCTGCTAATCCAGAACAGGCATTGAAGTTACTTGAACTCTTACGGCTACTCCGTAGTGGCCTTAACAACATCAATCCCAACTTATTGCTCACAATCGCATCGCCAGCAGCCAAAGAACATCTTAAAATTCTAGATATACGCCAGATCGACTCTCTCGTAAACTTTTGGAACGTAATGTGCTTCGATTTTGCTGGAAATGATTGGAGTACTCGTTCAGGCTACCACTCCAATCTATACGGCAATAACGGTTGCAACGACTTGAATGCAGCGCTGGTTCTTCATCAATACCTAATTTCAGGTGCCTCCAGAGAAAAAATCGTATTGGGAATGCCTGCTTACGGCCGGGTCTTTTATTCTCCACAAGGCCGCCATGTGGGGACTCAATTCAAGAAAAAGGTAAAGGTAGAAGGTTCTGAACCTGATATTATCGACTTCAATCAGATAGATCGTACCAATGAGACCGTTGACGACAGTTGTGTTGCTGCTTGGACCTACGATACCAATAAGAATGCTCTAGTAACCTACGATAATGAGAATACCGTTGCAATTAAGGCTTCGTATGTACGAGAACATGGCCTTGCAGGAGGATTTTGGTGGGACGCCAAGGGTGATACTGCTGATCACTTATTGGTGCTGTCCTTTGCAAACCAGATAGAGTAACGGGTTTGAGTGCTCCTTCTTTGGGTTGAGAGGAATCGGGGCAATGGGTAAAAGAAAAATGAAAGAAAAAGAAGTTCACCTAGCCATTGACTTTTTGTGGCCTTGTTTGCTTGTTGCTTGCTTGTTGATCCCCTAATCTGCTAGTCTGTTGATCAGTAAATCGGTTGATCGATTAGTGTTGTCAATACTCTATTGGCCAAGTTGATTTTTGTTTTGCCTCTTTACTCCATAAAATCCCTCCGCTGGTCTTAATTAATTTCCAACGGTACGTCTATAAAATAGAGTCCATTCTAGAGAATACACCAATGACACCAGCAATCAATTCGAGCTGCAACTCTGTGGCACCACACAGTTGGATCTCATTAGCAACTTCTTGAGACAAATTGACGCCCATACCAGAGCTATTCTTGGCCAGCTGATCGAAGGGAAACTGGGAGTATGTGCCCAACAACTCATCTGCACGCAAGAACGCTTGTTCTCTCTTGTCGTAGTTCAATTGCAACAAGGTATTCTCCAACACATTGGCAGCACATGCACCACTGACCAAGGCAATGGTACGCAAGTACCGGAAAGATGTATCAGCTGGGAATTGGTCATTGCTTAGAGGATCCAAGTCACAAGTTTTCTGGGTCAACACACTCAACACACGGTTTTTGACGTATTCCTTCGAGATTTTATCAGCAACAGGATGTGTGGCCATGTCAAACAAGAAGAAATTCTTACGCTCCGTGCGCAAAATGCCCTTATCTACGAGTCCCTTGGCAAGTCGTTCACGAACTTGCTTCATCTGGTAGCTGATTTTCATTAAGTTCCAGGTCTCACCGGAAAGCAAGTCGATCCAATTAGCTACGGATAAATGGCCCTCGTCATTCTTCATGGTCTTTAATGCCTCGTCAAGCAAATGCTCTCCTGTAGGCTCGGCATCAATCACCTCAACCAAACGGTCGCATAAATCAAAGCGGCGACGGGCAGGATCATTGACCAAAGTGATCTTGTTGCGGAAAGCTAATTCCAACAAAACACAGCCCCGAAGTGCATAGGAAATGTTGTCGTTCCAGAACAGAAGGTAACCCTCTTTGTCCTTCAAACCCACCAACAACACCTCTTCCATCAACGTCAAAAAAGGAACCTTCAATGTCTTGTTGTCTACAATGTCACGACTGTCGACGCCCACCTTGTGTGTTTCCTTTGAGTAGTCTTCGTCGTCGCTTCCATTGGCCATAGCCAGAACAGCCCGGCCGCCTCGACGTTTCTGTAAAACTGAAGAGGACATTCTTATCAGTTAGCACGTGCTATGAACAAAATTCTTTATCTATGATCTTTGATCTTTGAAATTCTACTGGATCGGTATAGCCGGTATTGTTTTGTTTTGTTTGGTGTTTGGGTTTTTGGGCGGTGGAGTGTTTTGGGGTTGATGTGGGTGGAAAGTTTGATAGCGGTTTGCGCGGAGAAGTCTTGACGTGGTGGGATCGATAGAAAATTTGGAGAAAATAGGAGTGATGAGAACTTTGATGGTGAATTGACGGCTATTTTTTTTATCTGCTTATTGAATGTAAGATTTTCTTTGATTTTATTTGGTTTTTTTATTTTTATTACTATATTTTAATGTTGTTACTTCATCCATTGGTGGTTTTGTTGGTTGATTTGGCCAATACTTGAATAGGCTGCGGCCGCTTAAAGTGGTGGATGGGGGCTCGATGGGAAATGGCTAGGGATAAAGATACTGCTTTAGGAAATATTGGTGCGCGGCGATTATCACATGCATGTTTTTTTTTTCGCGTCGCGAAATTTAGCCATTTCGGGAAAACGGACCCCGGTGGTCCCGTTACTTTACTATTTACATTCTTCCATCACACACCCACTGTACTACTTACACCTACTGCTTGCACCCAATACAAAATACTTACACCTAGTACAATAATTACACATACTACGAGAGTTATACCTACAAAAAATTATTCAATTACTGTATCCACTGCATAATTACCCATAATTAACCCCTCAATTACAATTGTGTCACCGCTACTTGTCCTAAACTTACCGCTTGTTCTAACCTTTGTCCTTACTGACAGTCAACTTATCCCTGAAAGTTGCCTAAATAGGTACTCTGTGAGTGAAAATTTCCGGCCAAAGATAACTCCGGTGAATATAAGTCCGACTTTGTGTCCCTTTTTTGATTGTTTCTCCAAAAAAGTCGCCTTTTCGTCCTGTTGATCCATCAATCTCAAGGGTCACCCTTTCCCAAGGAAAACTGGTGCAATTGACCCACGAAATAAAGGCTGTCTCGATTCAAATGACTATTGAAGAGCCTCGAGAAGATCCCCAATTGCCTCCGCCGCCACTGGCCGCCGATGCTGCACCACGAGACGACTATGTTTCATTTCCTACGCTTCCTGATCCCGAAGTGGTATCAGACAGGCCGTTTTCGGCCATAATCAGCCAAACCTTACGTAAAGTCACTAATAATGCATCCAGTTTGGTTCATGGTATAGCTCCTGTCACGCCCACGGACGCTAAAACCCACTTTATTGACACCCAGTCACTAATTTCCCCCAATGCCACAGTCAACGAAGACCCACATGACCAAATTCTGTCTTTGGATCATGAAGGAACCATTGGATCTTCCACAACCAATACAAAAGACTTGATCATTGCTACATCGGGAATTGCCCCGTTGCCTGCTCTGACATTATCGCTTCCTACAATAGCCAAAACAGATGCAATGCATGATCGCGTGCCAACACTGGCCCATTTAACTCCTTTGACTGAGATTTTTCCCCGGGTGACCTCCGACCATCACTCTCTACGTATTTCCACCATGGAGAACAAACACGCTTTGTCTCTGATCGATACCAGAGGAGTCACAGTAGTGACAGCTGAAATACAGCCTACTTTGACAGAAGGTGACACCGAGCTGGTCCGGGCAGCAGAGAATTTGGTTTTTCCTGATCCAAAAACGTCTCCAAGGACAAACGCCTCGGTGAAAATGCCGGAGTCCGTGAAAAAGTCGCTTCAGAACAGAATCTCCTCTCTTTTCAACAATCTACCGAACGACATCGAACTTCTGGATGACCTGGCTTCCGATATGGATACTATGGATAATGATACCATTGATATCCTGTTTCGTTCCAATAGCATCAAGAAATCTGCTGCTGATGCTCTGTCTAAACCTGCAAATAGGTCTCCGTCGCCATCGAAACAGAGCAAAATCACTCGAAAAACTTCATCGAATTTTCCCACCGCGCTTATAGATGGTGCAAAATCCATCATCACAAACAATTTATCTGGCGTCGGGACGTCAGCATCTTCCATTATTGGATCCATTCCAAAAAAGAAAAAGAAACGCATGAAACCCGCTGCCTCGTCAAACAACCCTTTAAAAAATGGAGGAATTCCTAAGAAATACTGGATGAACGATTCTTTTGTCAGTGAGTGTCTCAATTGCTTCAAGTCATTTTCCGCTTTCAAACGGAAGCATCATTGTCGCTTCTGTGGCCAAATTTTCTGCTCTGACTGTACAATCTTTATCTCTTACAGACAGTATAAAGATCAGAGGCAGAAAAGTGCTCATCCTAAAGACTTGCAGAGCTACTCTGACAAATTACGTGTTTGCAAACCGTGCTACAGTGATGTGATTGTCTACTTGAGTGATGATTCACTGACCTCCTCCGAGAGTGACCTGGAGCTGATTAACAATTCGGCACAAATGGAAGAATCTTCTAGTATTCTTTTAGATGATCACGATGGTCCTTTGATATCTGTTTCGGAGCATCTAATGTCCCGCTTACGCTCACGCTCCGTCAACTCTCGGCGAAACAGTTTGGCCAATGACTCTTCAGCAAACCATCCTGCTCGCGTCCTGAAAAATGAAATTGACTTTCAACAGACGCTTTCTGCGTCACCCTCGGCTTTAGACACGACTCAACGTAGTCCTGACGGATTGGCACGCCGATTTCCTCCACAAATGGCAATACCTACAACCAGAACTGGCGAAGCTGTTGAAATCCCCACACTGAAAAAAAGTTTTGTCTTTTTGTCGCCGCTGATTTCGCATACTTCTGTTCTCAACAATGGTAATGGCATGTACTGCAGCAATAGCTCCGAAAAGGAACCTGAAAGTAAACTGTGGTTCAACACTCATAAGCATATGCCCGCTGATCTAATTCATTCTGGGAGTTTGGAAAACTTGGGCAATTTGTACAAAGCTGTGGTCAACCATCGATATGTTAGGTTACCGTCAGGGGACCTCAAGTTTGGCTCCCCTAGTCACTTTGTTGAAGCCAAGGAGCAGATCATCCCTGACGAAGATTTAGAAAGTGAAAATGAAGACGAGCAGGCAATGTCTTTGTACACGTCATTGAATCAGTCTGACCCTGCGACGACATTTTCCACAAGGCCTCATGATACCCTTCCTGCGTCACTCTCGAGAGTCCCAACCCTTAGAGAGTTTCCAACGATGTTCATTGACGATAAGTATAATCCAGTCAACTCTGGTCAAACTGATGCCATGAAACGTTTTGAGTTCAAACCAATCGATTCCTTCCACAATGCAAGCATTAATGAAAACAGACAACGGTCTGATTTACGGTCTAACGAAAGAGCTAAAGCGTCTCTTCGTAGAATTAAAGACCGCCGCATACACAAATCTGGAAGGAAGTCACATGGAAGTACTCTCAAATTGCCGCCCATCGATACCAATTACCAGTATCCTTCCTCGTCTCAATATACCAGTGAACTCTCACATCAGCTTCGGGAATCCCTCCCAAGTACGTCGTCAACACCTGTTTCCCCAACTCCTCGGTCTCTGGTGGTGGTAGTTCCAAGTGCCAATACGTCTGACTCAGGCAATATTAGCTTTGGTGCAGCTGCAACTGGTAACAACCACGAAGACCAATCTGAAATCCTGATTGCAATGAAATCTTGGAATTACCACGAACAAAGTCATCATTTTGCTCTGTACCATATTGATGATACCATGGACGGAGCCCGGACTTTGGGGCCGCTGCAATTTGACTCTAGTGAGTATTCAGCTCCTGCGGTGAAAAAAGCCATTGAAACTCATATAACAAGAATGATGACTCAGTGTTGGGAAGACTGTGACATGAAGGACGAGATTGAGCAAAAACGATGCTCGACTGCATTACTTAAGGCATTTTCTCACATTGAAACCTTGAAAGTTATTGACACTCTCGATGTCAAACAGTACATCAAAATCAAAAAGATTCTTGGAGGTGCAATTGAAGATACTTATGTCTTGGATGGTATGTTTATTACCAAAGACGTGGATTCCAAGAGAATGCCGTCTAAGGTGAACAATCCCAAGATAGCACTTCTTGTCTTCCCTCTTGAATATCTCAAACAGAAGGAACAGTTCATCAGTTTGCGTATTGTGCATTCGCAACAATCTGTCTACATAAGCAATTTGGTTTCTCGGCTCATTTCCTTGGAACCAGATATCGTTATTGTGGGAGATACTGTCTGTGGGCTTGCACTAAAGCTCTTAGAAGAGGCTAACATCACTGTTTTGTCAAATGTCAAACCTCAAGTCATAGAGAGAATATCAAGATATACTAAAGGAGGAATATTTCAGTCCGTGAATGAACTTTTCTTTAAAAAGGGTATCTTGGGTACATGTCACCGTTTTGAAATCAAGAAGTTCTTATACAAGGACATTATTAAAACTTACGCTTTTTTCTCTGGAACTCAAAGAGAGTCTGGTATGACCTTATGTCTAAGAGGAGGAGATGAAGAATTCTTGAGTAGTTTCAAGTACGCTGCAGAATCACTCATTCCGGCGGCTTTCAATTCTCGGTTTGAAAGGGGGTTATTCCAAGATTTTTCTTTAACTTTGGATAGTACCCCTGTCAACCCAGGTGTAGCTGGACTGGCAACCTTGATTGAATGTTTACGCTTAGCGCAAGAAAATTCGGGAGAAGGCAAATTGTTGTGCCTCAAATCCATTGAACATTTCGGTGTCAGCAACTATGTTTCTTTGTTCGTGGATCGAATTTTGAGCATATCTCCATCAGTTCAATTCCCACTTCCAGTTCCTCTTTCTAACGTGATAAACTCTCTCAAGAGGGTCATGGATTTTTACACCTTCAACGACATGATTCAGCAGATCACTGAAACAGATGAGATCGAAAGTGCATGGCTTGAAAAATTGCATATTGAACTCAACTTTGAGCGGTGTAATGGTAAAAAGGATATCATACAAATACTCAAGTTCATCAGTGAAGAGAAGCTTGATTCTCTACTTGGCAACTTCAATTTCCGGAGCAGGCTCTGGTCTAATAGTATGAAGTACACCACGTACCAACTCTACCCCATTTTCCACAAAAGCATCCGATTTTTGCATTCCAGAGTATCCATTAAGAATGCTACGCCCTGTTATGGACCCATCGTTGTGGTTGTGGACTATTACTCAGACAATGACAAGCCCTTGGGCCAGTTCTTGGATCAGCTTATGCAAGAATCAGGAAAGCCTTGTAGTGAATGTGGAGATTTGTTCTTGGATCATTACAAAACATATGCCCATGGAAATGCCAAAATTGACATGATTGTGGAGAAAATCAACGATCTTCCCCATGAACATTTCAAGGGCAAGGATGAACGTATCATGTGGTCATACTGTCCCGAATGCAACATCTCGACGCCCATAAAGGCAATAAGTGACGAGACTTACTATCTTTCGCTTGGTAAGTTTTTCGAGCTTAATTTTTGGTCGTCCAATACTAATTACCACAAGGATTGTCCCCACGATTTCTTCAAACAATATGTGAAGTACTTTGGATTCAATGACTATGTGATTCGTATGGAATACAGTGAAATCGATACGTACGAAGTGATAGTGCCCCGCAAGAAGCTTGAATTTGTCTCTGAGATAGATATTGGACTCAAGCTTGATGTGTTGAAACGAATCCAACACTGTTCCATTAAATTCTTTCTCAGTATATCTAAGCGGTTGAACAGGGTAAAAGTTGATACTACTGAACATGCGGAGGCTGGAAGTAAGAAGATTATTGAGTTGAAAGAAACATTGAAATCACAGGAGCAATTCATCGAAAACAAACTTCTCAATATTTATGAACTGACAGCACCAACTAATCATATTTCCCTCAACGTTGTTCAAAGAGACTTACAAGAGTTGGGAGTAGCCTGGGATAAAGAATTCAATGACTTCCAGAAGAACTTTCTTCCTTCGGAGAATGAAATCACCAAAATTACCCAGTTCCATCTTCAGAACTTCCTTATTGATAAGTTTGATACTGATTTGAAGGGTCCCAAACCTGACTCTAATAAAGATTCAGAAGAACAACAGCAAAGTCAAGATGGAATTCACGATGAAGATGAAGATTCAGTTATGCCTCTCGATCTGAAATTTGATTCCAAGGACTGGAACCAACTAGGTGCCAGGTTACGAGTACCCCTGTCAGCCATTGAAGACAAGATAATGCAGTTTAAACAGTCGTTGGAAAACGACCAGAACAGGCACATTTTGCAAGGAAAACTGCGTTCGGAGCCAATTCTAGATCTTGCCCTTCATGACACAAGCTCTCCCCATACGCCAAACAAGGTGCAAGACTTGACCAACTACTTCAATCAAATGACACTTGAATTCCAGAAGCAGAGAGAAAAGGTTTTGGAAAATAAATCCAATAACTTCAGAGCCATTCCCATCACCAATTCGCAACCTATTGTGGATATCTACGACAACATTGAAGATGTTGTGGACTCTGAAAACGACCGTCGCTCAATTCGGCCACCCCATCGGAGACCCACAAGTCCACCAGTTAATCCAGGTGATGTGATCTCCGAAAGGGTGCTGAGTGTAAACAAGCAAGATTCGAATAGTGCCCGTTTAGTTCCCTGGACGAGCGCCGAGCGAAACAAATCAGACGGCAAAGATGCAAGGTCTGAATCTAAAGTTGACGAAAAGCTGGAGTCTCGGATGGAGATTCCACAGCCTGAACGTAACTCGTTACTTAAATCTTTAACTAACTTCTGGGCTGATCGTTCTGCAACTTTGTGGGATCCTTTAGATTACCCATTGGATTCAACTGAGCACACCTTTGCAGACTCGGATGTTATTGTTCGTGAGGATGAGCCTAGTTCTTTGGTGGCATTCTGTTTATCTTCCAACGACTATAAGCAGAAAATACTCGATATGGCCACAAATCCTACGGAATCAGAAGAATATCCAGGTGGAGAAGAAGGTAGCGAGCAATTTCAGAAGAAACTCAATCTGTTTATGAAAATCGAGAGGAAATTTAAGAAAAAAATCGATGCATTAAACAGTGATACAAGCCCCCTAGAGTCCATCATGACCAAAACAAAGTCTAATCACTTGCGGTACCGGTTTCTTGATGGTAATTCAGATATGGCTTGCAAGATTTTCTACAGTGAACAGTTTGAAGCGTTTCGTGTTGCTTGTGGAGTTAATGATCTGTACATTCAGAGCTTATCTCGCTGCATAAAATGGCAATCTAAGGGAGGAAAAAGTGGGTCTAGTTTCCTTAAAACTTTGGACAATAGGTACATTGTGAAGGAACTTTCAAAGTCAGAACTTGAATCTTTCGTTTCAATTGCTCCGTTCTACTTTAAGTACATTGCCCAGTCCACGTTCAATACATTAACGACTGCGTTGGCCAAGATTTTTGGGTTTTACCAGGTCGAAATCCGCAATTCCATGAGCGGGAAGGTGTTCAAAATGGATTTCTTGATTATGGAGAATCTCTTTTATAATCGGAAAACCACCCGGATCTTTGATCTTAAGGGTTCAATGAGGAACCGACATGTGAAGCAAACTGGAAGGGAAAATGAGGTTCTCTTGGACGAGAACATGATTGAGTACATTTTTGAGAGTCCTGTGTTTGTGAAAGAGCAGCTGAAGAAGCTCCTCAAGGGTTCATTGTTCAATGACACTGCATTCCTATCAGAAATGGACGTGATGGACTACTCTTTGGTTGTTGGTCTTGACGATGCTTCAGGTAAGCTTTATGTTGGGATCATTGATTGGCTTCGAACGTTTACTTGGGACAAGAAAGTTGAAAACTGGGTTAAAGGAAAGAGTTTGGTAGGTAAGAAGGGAAAGGATCCCACCATTGTCACACCCAAACAATACCGTATCAGATTTAGAGAAGCTATGGACAGGTACATTCTTGAAGTCCCTGATATCTGGTATGAGGGCACCAATTAAGTCAATTTGAGAGGAGCTCGATTGGAGACCATCCAGATGGCTACATGAAATATTGGACGGATTGATTTATTGACAGCATGCTAGTGTCAAGGGCTATAGGGGTTGTGAAACTAATTTGTTTTGAGTTGATTTGAAAACCAAGTTGATTTGAAAGAAAATTTGATTTTAAGTCGATTTGAAAGACAATTTGGTTTTAAGTCGATTTGAAAAACTACTCTGTTGAATCAATTACTTCAACCAAAACTGGCAAGTTGAAATCAAAAAGAACGGTTAAAAATTCGGTTCCAGAATTCAACTAAAATTTCTGTTTTCAAGATTGCAACTTAAAAGAAACCACAAAGAAACTTGCCGCCTTTAAATAATGCTCCTTTGAATAAGGCGGCTCTCCAAACAATGTGGGTCTGTTATCTTTTCCCGCTTTGTCGCTCTGCATATAAGTGTTTTGAGACTGCATGTGGCTGTGTTTATCCTGCAATGGGTTGAAACCTGGAGCTTTCAAATTGGCTAAACCAAGGGATGGCTTATGGAGGAGAAACCGAAACTTATTTTCCAATCACTTTCGGAAATCATCAGCATTATTTTCGTCAAATTTGACCCCTATTGGGCTGTTGAACCACAAGATTACCTTCTTTACACGCTATCGGCCAGGAGCGCCGTGTCCTTCTTATGTGCACTACTGTGGAACATTATGTGCAGTATAAGGCTATTATCCTGTTTATTTCGGCTCCCACCAAATTAAGATGGAAAAAAGAACCTCGACTATCGAATCTTTACCACAATCAGTCTTTACAAGCTTGATTGGCTTTTCAACATCTTGGTATCTCTTCAAGACAGCGGAACCCGTACACCTCCGTCAGACCGAGAAACACGTTCTGTATTGAAGACTAAAGTGTTTGAACGACCACCACACCCATCACTACACGTCTCTCCGGCCCAGATTGTCTCAAAGAGTAAAAGAACGGTTCCAGGTGTAATAGGCAGTTTTTTTTGCCCGGGAATTTGCTTTTTTTTACCCCTTTTTGGCCTTTTAGCTCCTGTATTCCGTCCCTCACAACTCTTGAAGTATCTGCCCTGATTCAACAGCTATGAGAACCCCTATTTTTGCGGTTTTTTCGTCGATCTTACTCTTAATTGGGTTTGCCTTTCTTTTGTTGGCCACTATATCTGTCCCTGTCACTTCTATATTCAAATTGGCCGTCACCGACTCCGTAAACTATGGTCTTTTTGGTTACTGTCAAGGTCTGGACTGTTCGAAAGCCACGTATCCTGTTCTGTTTGGTGATGTGGAAGATTCTTTATCATGGTTGCTTTCAAAAGATACCAGAAATCTTTTGTCCCGGGCGTTCATTGTGTGTCCTATTGCTGCCGGGTTTATGCTCATCACATTCCTTATTTCTTCAATCAGTATCTGTTTTGACACCAGTGCACTTAAGATAATTGCGCTTATTTTCAACGTGCTAAGCTTTTTGGCTTCGGCGGTTGCTTGTGTTATGATTGTATTGGTGTTCATGCCCCATGTGGCCTGGACTGGTTGGCTTACTGTTGGTGCTGCTGCTTGTGCTCTCATCTCTTTCCCACTCTTGTTTTTCTCTGTGGGTGTTCATGGGCGTGATGATGACGATAGTGAAGATGAAGATGACGTGGCTGACAAGAATGATTTTTATGCCCAAGAGAAGTTGGTACAGGAGAATAAAGCCTTCGCCAGCGCAGCATACAACCCTATGACTAGAACCTACGGAAATACCAACCTGAATGTGGAGTACTCTGGTGGTAACAGCTTTAGTTACGGAGAAACTAAACCAAGCGGTTTCAGTTATGGGGCAAGTAGCAACCAAACTCAGTTCCCTTCTCAAGGAAGCACTAACTATCCTAATTTCGATGAAACCAAAACTTCTGGTTATACCGTTAAACTGGGCTCGGCAGACAGTCTCTTGAATTCCAAACCAAATGTGGCCAGTGATATTACCAAGGCAAACTCTGCCCTCTCCAAGTACTCTGGCAGTAATCCAGCCAACTTCTACAGTCCTGTCAATGACGAATCTAACTCACTTGTCTCTGGAAAGAGACTGATTGTTCCTCCTCATGTTGCTAATCCTGCTATTGCTGGTAATTCCAAAGGCTCCGTGCCTTACCCTCAATCTGAAAGAGGCCTGGCTTTGTACAACTCTGCGCAGTATGGTGTTTTTGACCACCATCCAGATGTTGAAGGACACCAGCCATTTACTGAATTGGGCGACAACCTGCTGGAGAGAAACTCTGTTACAGATGAAATATTGCTTGAATCGGATGAGGAGTCCCACTTCACTAGCGTCTCACAAAGGCTTCCTAACGAGATGTACAACAGTAACTCAAACCTTAACGGTATGGCGAATTCCAATGGTGTGAATCCGGGTATATACCAAGGTTCCAATCAATTTGGGCCACAGCAGAATAATATGGCTCCTAAGCGTCCCGTCAATTATAATGGTCCATCTGGGGTGAATAAGGGTGCAATGATGACTGGTGCTCCTGTTCTTGGAACGTCAAGCTCTGATTCCTTCATTTACAGACAAGGACAACCTGCTCAGCAGCCGCAATTCCAACCTCAGCAACAGCAACAATACCAGCAACAATACCAGCAACAATACCAGCCACAATTCCAGCCACAATTCCAGCCACAATTCCAGCCACAAAACTTCCAGCAGCCACCACCTCAGGGGCCTGGTAATTTCGGTGCTTCAGGTCCCAGACCTAACAGACCAACAGTGTCTGAAAACGCCTTGAACAGTAACCCAGACTTCTCTGTTGGGTTTCAAAGTAAAAGAAAACCTGGTGCACGTCCTATTCCTGCCGCAAGCCGGATGGGCGGTGGTCCCAATCCGGGAGGTTTCCCTGGACCCAATGGTGGGTTCTAAGGACGAATGTGGGAGAGTATAATGCTTTGGTTGGCGGCTTGACTTTCAGAGTTGTCAATTATATTGAAGATGTATTATTAAAGAAGAAAAAGATAATTTGCACAATGAGGAATCTCTATTCTTTTCTGTAGCTATGATTTATGGCACGGCATGAAGGTATTGACGGAAGAAATGCCTCAATGTAGCCAAAGAATATCGTCAAAGGACCAAATTAGGTAAATTGAAACTTGTTGTTATTTCTTGTTTCTTATCCTTGTTTCTTGATAATCTAATCATCACCATTTGCTTCGCCATTTGAAGTCGTTGGGGGTTCAGAATGTTCACCTGGAGCTTCTACAACCTTGGTAGTTCCATGAGGTCTCACCAAAACAATTATGAACAATGCAAGTGCCACTAGTGCCATCAACAAGATTAGTTTACACTTTGTGGTTCGTTTCTGGTATCCCTGTGCCTTTATAAGTTCCTTATCGGATTGCTTGAGATCTTCCACAGCATTTGATAAGTTGTAGTCTATACGATCAAGCATGCTTCCTTGGTCCACCACAAGGGTTTCCATTTCCTTGAATATTGTGGATATTTCAAGAATTCCCATGGCCAACTTTGATATTTCCCGTTCACGAGAGGCCAAAAGCAGAGAGTTTGGATTATTCTGGATCTGCTGTTGTGCCTGCTGTAGGACATTTCTGGAGTATGACTCGATATTACTACTGTTCTCCTCTAGAAGAGCCACCTTATTGGCAGAGTTACCGGAAAGTAACTGACGAGTATCGTCACCATTGTCTTCATCATCATCACGCAAAAACTTGATATAATTATTCTGCAAATTGCGAAAAATCAACAGACTTTCTTGAATTCGTACGGCGTAAGATTTCTTATAGTTTTCAATGATGGCCAATTCGTCCAAACTGTAACCTAGCTTCAACCGGACATGGTTCTTCTGAAGAAACTCCAACTTCTTAATAGGGACATAACATGCCTCGAACATCTTGGTTATGTTGTAATTGAGTTCCTCGATGGCCTTTTCAACGCCAGGTTTCTCGCTATCTCTTGTGATAAGAAGCTTCTTATAAAGTGACCCAAGATCGTTCGTCCGTAGCTTGATTGTGGCCAATGTTTCGTCTAAACTATTGGCTATATCGAAAATCGAAGGCGCGAGCGGTTTTAATTCGATTGATTCTCGTTTTTGGTCCTTATTTGTCTGTTTTGTTCGGTGGCACATTAGGCCCTCTTCCTCTTCAGCCAATTGGATTGTTCGGGCATGCGGGCTTTGGGTTATGCGAGGCATTGTCCTTCGATACGATAGGAATAGGTTTGTTCTGTCTCTGAACATGATTGCTGTTGTGTGTGGCGAATGCTGGGTGGTTGGTGTGGCGAATGTTCTTGTTGTTGGATGTGGTTGTTGGAAGTTTGAATGTATGGGGTAGAAGAAGTAGGGGCATTTGTGGGGGGAACCGAAGGAGTTGAGTCAATTTTCCACCAAAATATTGCTATTTTTTCGAAGAAATTCGGATTAATTTGAATTCTTCTTCCTTGGTTTGATCTGGTTAGGTTTATCTTGGTTTGATCTGGTTAGGTTGAGCTAGGTATGACACGGGCTGGCTAGATCAGTGTATGTAATAGCGATTTGACCAATCTGGTTCGAAAAAGAGCTGATTCTGAATTGTTTTGGGAAAAATGGTTCCGAAGATCAACAAACCGGGAAACACTTTCTGTTTTACTCTTGGAATCTCATGATACCAAAGGCTAGGCCAGCAATGGTAATAAATAATATGGGGGGAGCAATTGTTTGTGGATCGTGTCGGTGTAGTGATTGGATCAGTAAACATCATAGAAGTGCTCAAAGAGCTGATCAAAGAAGAACAAAAAGGAACTTCAGTAGCTTCTTCATATTCAACCTCTAAACATCACTCTTCTCTTTCGTCACTCTCTAAACATCACTCTTCTCTTCCGTCACTCTCTAAAAATCACTCTTCTCTTTCGTCACCTGTACATCGCTCCTCTCTTTCTTCAATTTACCCTCTTCTTCCTCCTGCCGCTCTCTCAAAACCTTCTTCCATTCAGGTATTGGTGCTGGCTTCGCCTTATTGATCTCCTCTTCCTTCATTGCCAAAACAACAGTACCTAAGAGAAGCACAATAGTAATTGCTTGTGCATACATTCTAGCCTGAACCATTTTCTGTGTTGAACTCATCACCTTGTCTCTGTTCACAAAAACCCAAGAACCATACATTGAGGCCAACCATGACGTCAAAATCACCTTATATTTATGTGTAGACAAAGTAGTGATGATCTTTTCGGAAGTGGGTTTCTTTTGCCATTCGGTGTACTCTTCCAAAATCTTCCTGTTGGCGTATCCCGATGAGTACATCTTTCTGTCAAACTCTACAGACCCTTCATCGGCCCAAAATGCTCCGAGAGAAATCGTAGGCATCACAATGATACATGCTTTGATGGACGTGTTGAATCTGGCAAATCTGGCCGGGTGGCGAAACTTCAAATATGAAAAGAGTCCAACTGAAAGCACAGATCCATAAAACAATCCCTTCAAACCTTCAGAGGCTACATGGATACGATGGGCATCTCTTTCTTCTTTGTCGATAATCTTCATATCTGCAGGAAAGAATGTCGTTTTCAAATTGATACTGGATCAATTGGTGGTTAAGTGGGTTTCTGTGTTGAGTGATTGAAGATGAGTAGTGGGTAGTGGGAGACCAGGCTATCATACTGCACGATGTTTTATATGCAGGTGGTGTTTACTTTACGTGTATATAATCATGTGGTGGTGTACATAAGTGGTTTTTGACGTTGTATGGGAAAGAATTACTTTCAACAACCTTAGCTAAATAATGAAAATTATTGGAGGATGTGTATCTTTTTCCTTTTTTTTAAATTGGTCTGTGATTTACTAGGTTAGTTTTCAAAGAAAAACGACGGTTGTTCCAAAACGAGTAATTTGAAAATTGAGCCTTCAAACAAAGAAACAGTGGTCAAAAACCTTTTAAATTGGATTCATCTTAATATAATAGAATGGTAATTGCCTTGAAAAAGAAATTTCCCATTATTTTTGGCAAGCAGTTTTTCCAGAAAACAGCCCTTCTAGGACTCTAGTATTAGAACAAAATCAAAGAAACCACATGATGCACCAAAGTCATCAAATGCCATACAGGTTACATTGAATCGTGTAGATCCGGTTTTCGTGGCTGTTGTAATAAAAATGAAAGATTCGTGGAATCTCAAAAGAATCCTTGAGTTCCAACAAGTACAATACAGGGAAATAAAAATACAGATAGGTGCCAGTAAGCCCAGAAGACTGATCCTGTAATGTTAAGACCAAAATGGTAAGCCTGAAGTTCTGGAGATCAGAGGTCTAGTTATCCTGAAGTCTAGAAGTCTAGGACTCTAGAAGGTCGGTAAACCAGAAGCTTGGAGGTCCAGAACCCCGAAAGTCTAAAAGTCCAATAAGCGATAACTTAAAGCACGCAAACAAAACACAGATAAAGAAAACCATCACTTGGACTACTTTTCATTGAGAGAACGTCTTAATTGCTCAATCTCACGGTACGCCCGCTCCAACTCAGCCTTCAACTTCTCATTAGACGCATTCAACTCGCTAACCGCTTGTTCCGTTAACAACTTCTCCAACGTCCATTTCTCGATATTATTGTTCTCGTTCTCCTTCAACCGACGGATGAACTCCACTGCCCGTTGCAATATCTGGGCTTTATTGGTGTCAGGTGTTGGGATTAATGCCGCCAAATCTTTAATACCTGAGTTTATTGACTCTCTTCTTCTACGTTCAACTTCCTTGTGGTTTTCACGGCGTAACCGGTGCCATGCCTCGGTGCCGTGTTGGGGCTTATTTCCTCCTGTTTGGGGTAATGTTGTGGGCTGTAAGATTGTATTGTCACCACGGTGATGTTGAGCTACCGCAGAAGCGGCTGCTGCGTGTATCAGTTGACCATAGTGGTTCTCGTATGCCAAGCGTTGATGCAACTGTTGTTGATGTTGGTTATGGTGCATATGATGATGATGGTGATGAGGTTGTTGATGGCTCAAAGCGGCGGCGGCGGCATTGGCAGTCTCGGAATCCGAAACCAAAGATGCAGCGGCAGCAGCAGCTACTGCATCATCATCGTCTTCTTGATCCTTATGTTGATGGCCTGGATCACCACCATTGGTGCCTGCCCCATAGGAAGATTGGTCGCCCAATAACTCGGAATCAATAGCAATGTCATCCTTTTTATGGCCTTCGAGTTTAAGATTCTTATGTTGGTCGCCGTAATTTGGCTGGTTATCTCTCTTTGTGTTTACCATGGTCACGTGTGCGGCGGTGGGTGTTTCACTTTTTCAAAACAATAGAGGCTGATAGTGGGAGGTGTTTTGGCGAAAATTGTTGGATGAGGAGGGGAGCAACAAAGACGCTGTTTTGTGTTGTAGGATACGTTCGGGTTACCGGATTAGGAAACTGATTAGATTACGCCGTGTTAACAATTGGCGACGGTCTCTTTAACTATTGATTTACTCCAGATATGGGTGGAACGGATGTTGAAACGTGATTATCGCAACGTGATTTGAGGTGGTGATAAAATGATGATGATGGTCACGGGTGGTAGTCACGGGCGATGGTCACGAGTGAGATCACGTGGGTGTACGGGTGTGCTGTTATGCGATTAAATTGCTATTATGTATGTGGTGTACGGGTTTTGAGTGGCTAATATTCCGGTTATCCATTTGGATTTTCAGTATGGAACAAAAATGTTTTATGCAATATTAATGGTTTTCGTATCTAGCGAGCATCGGGTCTCTCTTCCCCATTAGGCAAATTTATCCCCTAGCTCCTGCATCAGTGATGGCACGACATATGAAGAGATCATTGTGGAAGACATGGCTGCAAAAAAAGGAGACGCACGCATATCTTAACGAGCTTGATGAAACTTTGCAAAAACAAAAAAACAATTTCAATTTTTTAGGTTGAGTCTCATCGTTTTGATCTTTGATAATTATATTACGAGTCAAATTAGTCAATAATCTCAAGCGCTAAGGTGGTAGAAGAAATCAGCCGAACGAAAACAATCGAAACTGAAGAAAACCGCTCCGTACAACTTCAAAATTCATTTACAAATAAATTCCCCTTATCTTTTCAAAACTTTCCAAATTTAATGTTACCAAACCTTTCCAAATCTTACTAAAAACCTGCCTAATCTCGGCGATTAACGCCCATTTGTGCTCCTAATTTGTAGAATAATTCCGGTGCCACCATAGACAATAATGATACTGGCGGATGCTCCTATCCAGAAAAAAGGATGAAAGTTGAGGAATTTGGACGGGAAAAATACGAAACGATATCTTTTCTGCAGTGGAATCGATAATTTTGTCTAAAAACTTGGAAATTATATTGATTACCCATTAAAAACCCCCTTACCCCCAATTCAATTCTCGCTAATAAACCGAGTCGGAAGAATTGTGGCCCATGGAAGAAAACGGAGCTGGGCTGAGAATTATGTTCCATAGACGCATAATTTCTATTTCCTGCAGTACCGCGGGAATAATTAAATAGTCTTTCTACACAATTATTGGAACCTATGGTACATATGCGGTTATATATAGTACTCCTGCCGGTAATTATCCAATAAGCCCCGGTATGCCACCCTTGAGACATTCTCAAGCGCATATTGCCCTCCCCTTATGCGTCTACAGATATTTCTTTGGCCCACCTTTGCTTCCCCGTATGCGCTTAGGTGGGCACCTCAGCCCACCAAGGTAATTAATGGGCCATTGGGAAAGAAGTATAAATAATTGACGGTTCCCGCTTGCCAATTGCAATTTTTTCTTTCCCATCATCATCCGTTTTTGATTCAGTTCATCTCTGATTGCAAAACACAATAATCCAAAAACACATTTACTCTTAACCATGGCTGAAATTACCTTAGGTAGATATCTCTTTGAGAGATTAAACCAATTGTCTGTTCAAACCATCTTCGGTCTTCCCGGTGACTTCAACTTGGCTCTTCTTGACAAGATCTATGAAGTTGACGGTATGAGATGGGCCGGTAACGCCAACGAGTTGAATGCCGCTTACGCTGCTGACGGTTACTCGAGATTGAAGGGTTTGGCTTGTCTTATCACCACCTTCGGTGTTGGTGAGTTGTCTGCCTTGAACGGTGTCGGTGGTGCTTACGCTGAGCACGTTGGTATGTTGCACGTTGTTGGTGTTCCATCCATCTCTTCTCAGGCCAAGCAATTGTTGTTGCACCACACCTTGGGTAACGGTGACTTCACTGTTTTCCACAGAATGTCCAACAACATTTCCCAAACCACTGCTTTCATTTCTGAGTTGAACTCGGCTCCAGCTGAGATTGACAGATGTATCAGAGAAGCTTACGTCAACCAAAGACCAGTTTACTTGGGTTTGCCATCTAACTTCGTTGACTTGAACGTTCCAGCTTCTTTGTTGGACACCCCAATTGACTTGTCCTTGAAGAAGAACGACCCTGAGGCCCAAGAGGAAGTCATTGAAACTGTCTCTTCCTTGATTGCCAAGGCCACCAACCCTGTTATCTTGGTTGATGCCTGTGCTTCCAGACACGACTGTAAGGATGAAGTTAGACGTTTAATCGATGCTACTAACTTCCCTGTTTTCACCACCCCTATGGGTAAGTCTGGTGTCAACGAGTCCCACCCAAGATTCGGTGGTGTCTACGTCGGTACGCTTTCTGAGCCTGCTGTCAAGGAGGCTGTTGAGTCTGCTGACTTGATCTTGTCCATCGGTGCTTTGTTATCTGACTTCAACACCGGATCTTTCTCTTACTCTTACAAAACCAAAAACATTGTCGAGTTCCACTCCGACTACACCAAAATCAGACAAGCTACCTTTCCAGGTGTCCAAATGAAGGAAGCTCTTAACAACTTGTTGAGCGTTGTCGGCAACGTTGTTGGCAACTACAAGCCTGTTTCTGTTCCAACCTTCCACAAAGTCGAGGCTAACGGTCCAAACACTCCAATCTCCCAAGAATGGTTGTGGTCTAGAGTCTCCTCTTGGTTCAGAGAGGGTGATGTGATCATCACTGAGACTGGTACTTCCGCTTTCGGTATTGTCCAATCCAGATTCCCAGACAACTGTGTGGGTATTTCCCAAGTCTTGTGGGGTTCCATTGGTTTCACTGTTGGTGCCACTTTGGGTGCCGTCATGGCTGCTCAAGAAATCGACCCAAAGAAGAGAGTTATCTTGTTTGTCGGTGACGGTTCCTTGCAATTGACTGTCCAAGAAATCTCCACCATGTGTAAGTGGGAGAACACTCCATACTTGTTCGTTTTGAACAATGACGGCTACACCATTGAGAGATTGATTCATGGTGAGACTGCTTCTTACAACGACATTCAACCATGGAAGAACTTGAACTTGTTGGACTTGTTCAACGCCAAAGATGCTGAGACCGTCCGTGTCTCCACCGTTGGTGAGATTGAGAACTTGTTTGAGGACCCAGCCTTCAACGAGAACTCTAGAATTAGAATGATTGAGGTCATGTTGCCAAAGATGGACGCTCCTCTTAACTTGGTCAAGCAAGCCGAATTTTCTTCCAAGGCCAACTCTGAGAACTAATCTTGTTGGTTTTTAGTTACGCATAAATATTTAATGAAAATCTGATTATGAATTTGTTTTTTAGAAATGAAAGTGATATGTTTGTTCTTGAGTTTGTTTCTAAAATCTTTTGTACTTCTTTTATGTTTTTTATGTATTTCTTTTGTACTTCTTTAATTTGCTTTTTATTCTTCTTAATTCATTTCTTGGAGTTGTAAGAACGTACATTTGGTTGGACAGATGCATCGCATGCAAACGAACGGCTTTGTGCCGGGCAACATATTTAAAGTTGACATAAAACGTTTATTATGATTTCATGCGGCTCGATCCATTGTTCTATTGGTTAGAGCGTCGTAATTTGGGTTGCCTGACAATTTTCAATGTCTCTACTGTAGATAGAGATTAGTTATTAACAATACAAGAGTTACTATATTAGAATGATATTAGAAAAAGTTTATTCGAAAGTTGCTTTTGGGTGGGGTTTTTTTCGGAAATATTCAATAATAAATAGACTTTTCTTTGTAATCTGTGTTAAAACAATTGGTTTTGAAATATTCACAGTCCAAACAGAAAATGAACAGAATTCAAAAAAGTACCTAGAAAATCGAGAAAGTTGAAATAAAAAGAAAAAACTAAAGATCTCCAAAGTTCTATGGAATTCCATATTTCATATAACTTCTTTTTCCCAATCGTGGGTTTTCTTTCCATGATTCCTTATAATTCAACTGAAGATCCGGAAGAATAGATCTACGGACAATGGGAACAATGGAAAACCAACCAGAAGAATCATTTTGAGGTCAGCACACTCAAAAGCGTAAATTATTACCCAAAACAGTAAAAAAATCCGCACAAGTAAAGTGAGAGTTCAAGCAGAGTTCTTCACATGTAACAAGTACTGTAGCAGTTAAGCGAATACCCCTAGAAAACAAAAGAAAAGAACCGCCAAAATATAATGAAACCAAAAAAAAACCAAAAAATAACAAGAATTCAACCCAAAGAAAATCAAAAAAAAAAAATCTGACCTCTATTTATACTTTGGAGCTTCTATACTCTTATCGATGCCGACATTCGCAACCACAAGCCACACTTGATCAACTCCAGACCATGCTTCCTACTCTTCTCAGAAAAGGGTACCCGAGGAATAGCGGGCCGATCTCGGCAACAGCCCGAGACTTCTTTAGGCAATTGAATACAAGAAGAACAATTTCCCGATCCGGTATTATATCCGCAGATCGTTCAACGGTTCTCTATAGATCTCTGAAGATAACCACCACTCCAGAGAATGGGATTTATGAGATTCAGGCTCGCCGATGGGCATCTATAAACACAAATAAGGAGAAAAATTCCTCTTCTTCTTCGTCTTCATCATCTTCTACCTTGTTCGGAAGAGATATTCTGACTTCGGAAACAAGTATGCTTAAATCTCTTTTGATGACACTTTGGCCTAAGAACAAGCCAAGCTTCCGGTTTAGGGTGGTTTTGGCATTATCTCTTTTAATTGGATCAAAGATTCTAAATGTCCAAGTTCCCTTTTTCTTTAAAGGAATTGTAGATGAAATGAACATCGATTGGGCTTCCCAATTGGGAACCGTTGGAACCGTTATTGGATCAATGATTTTGGCCTATGGAGGTGCAAGATTCGGTGCTGTACTCTTTGGAGAACTCCGTAACGCTGTTTTTGCATCTGTGGCTCAACTGGCCATCCGTAGAGTTGCTCAAGATACTTTTAAACACCTTCTCAATATGGATCTTCAGTTCCATTTGCTGAGTCAAACCGGTGGCCTCACCAGGGCCATAGAAAGAGGCACAAAGGGTATCAGTTATGTTCTCACGGCTATGGTATTCCACATACTCCCAATTACCTTCGAGATCGGCGTGGTCTGTAGTTTATTGACCTATAACTATGGATTACAATTTGCTGCTGTGACTTTCATGACTATGGCTGTATATTCTATTTTTACTATCAAGACAACCGCTTGGAGAACCAAGTTTAGAAGACAGGCAAACAATGCAGACAACCAGGCAGCATCTGTTGCACTCGATTCCTTGACCAACTACGAATCCGTCAAGTATTTCAATAATGAGGCTTTCCAATGTGAACAATATGGAAAGGCGCTCACAAAGTATCAAAATGCCCTGATAAAAGTGGCCACTTCATTGGCTTACTTAAATGCGGGCCAAAATTTTATTTTCACTTCTGCTTTGACTGCAATGATGTACATGGGCTGTAGCGGTGTTGCTGCCGGAAGCTTGACCGTTGGAGACCTCGTCCTTATCAATCAACTTGTTTTCCAACTCCTGGTTCCTTTAAATTTCTTGGGTTCCGTGTACAGAGAGCTTAAGCAGTCGTTGTTGGATATGGAAAACCTCTTCCAATTGCAAAACTACGAGATCAAGGTGAAGAACGATCCAAAAGCTCCTGAATTGTTCTTAAACCCAATAAATCCAGGTCAGATCGTATTTGAAAACGTAACTTTTGGCTACCATCCCGATCGACCCATTCTTCGCAATGCTTCCTTCACTATACCAGCTGGAGAGAAAGTAGCCATTGTGGGTCCCTCTGGCCTGGGAAAATCGACGATATTGAGACTTATTTTCCGTTTCTATGATGTGACTGAGGGAAGGATTTTAATTGATGGCCAAGATATTTCAAAGGTGAACCTTGATTCGCTCCGGAAAGCAATTGGTGTTGTCCCACAGGAGACTCCATTATTCAATGAAACAATCCTTGAAAACATTAGATACGGAAGACTTGATGCATCAGACATAGAGGTGGCCAGTGCAATTGATAAAGTTCAAATGAGTTCTTTAATCAGTGACCTTCCCGATGGGTTGAGAACCGTAGTGGGAGAGAGAGGATTGATGATTTCAGGAGGTGAAAAACAAAGGTTGGCTATCGCCAGATTGCTTTTAAAAAAATCTCCAATCGCATTCTTTGATGAGGCTACTAGTGCTCTTGATACACACACTGAACAAGCGCTTTTGAGAACGTTACGTTCAGTATTCAAAGAAGTCGGATCCACAAACGTTTCCATAGCTCACAGGTTGAGAACTATCGCCGATAGCGACAAAATCATTGTTTTGAATAAAGGTCGGGTGCAAGAAGAGGGTAATCATCAGAGTCTCCTTGCTCAAGACAACTCTTTATATTCGGAGTTGTGGAACATCCAGGAGAATTTGGATATAGAAGAATTGGAGCATCTGGAGAAGAACAAAAAAGTTGCTAGTGCTGAAAACTAGTAATCAAGACATAGTAATGGAACCCAATTAATACAATTAAATATTCTTTTTATTGATAATCCATTTTCGAAGCTTGGTGTTATACACCCTTATGGTACGTTTGATGCTTACCGATTTTGCAGTCCAATTGTTCTATATACATAATTTCTGGTGCAATTCAGCAATTGCTAGCTTTTCAACGTTATCTAGCTTCATTTGATCAAACTTCTCCCTGAGTTCGTGAGGTGGAAGACTCTTTTCCTTGGATGAAACAAACTTCTCGACATCGTCAATCCTATATTGCATAACCTCTCCCAAAACCAAGTGTGAGATGTTGCTGGTGGTCACGCCAATTTGCTTCGACCAATCAGATCCTTTTCTCAACGATCTTCTGACCCATTGATCGTAATTGACAGTATACCATGCCCATAATTGTTCCTTAGCCAGCTTTGAGGCATTGAACTTAAATCCAAGGAGGGCTAATTCAATGAGTTTGGAGTCAATGTTGTTGTTGACAAAGTGCAAGGTTTTTGCGAGCAACTCTGGCTTCTTGCAGAATCCAAGAGAGGAGACGGCCGCTGTCTGGAGTTCCTGAATTGATGCATTTGAGTGGTTCAAATAAGAAACATTACTGTTTTTAGCCAATGCGATTATCTGCTTATATTCAGTCAAGCTGGAAGTTGCGGCAGTCACATTAAAGATCAGAGGAAATAACTCCTTTGGAGTGAATTTCTGTGATACTCCTGAACTCAACAAGTTCCTGTAAAGTTTCTTGCAGACGATTTGAACTTCCTTGTGTTCACAAGAACCCTGAAGAATCATATTACGGACTTCATACTCAGTTTGATCGTAGCTATCGCTGTTTAGTTGAAGGGTCTCATTCCATCCACCTACTTTGTTGAAGAGAGAAAGGTAGGCATCATTTAACCATTTTTGGAA
Source organism: Australozyma robnettiae (assembly GCA_030568975.1). Classification (NCBI taxonomy): domain Eukaryota; kingdom Fungi; phylum Ascomycota; class Pichiomycetes; order Serinales; family Metschnikowiaceae; genus Australozyma; species Australozyma robnettiae. The sequence goes on along the minus strand of JAJMJD010000003.1, from coordinate 188,579 downwards.
CTTCAGGTACTCGAAAAAGTGCAAGAAGATCGAGTTAATCGTTTCCAAATATGATAATGTCTCCTTAAGGACGTTGTAATCAATATTCCAGCCCTCTCCAATGAATACGTTCGCAAGTTTAATGAAAAAATTGAGCTGATTTGCTCCATGCAAATCCTCATTCTTGTAGTAAGGGTGCTGACCAAGGAGTTTTCCGTAGTCCCTGATGATGCACAACAAATCCAACGACTTGAGGGTGTTTTCTGACACACTTTTGATAATAACATCAATAAGTTCCTGCGAATAAACTGTTTTGTAGTAACATTGACCACCAGAATTAAAGCAGACTAGTCTGGATGCTGGAATATCTAGTTCCATTGATCTGTCAGTCAACATTAAATTCACAATATCGATTTTCTCGTCATCGGTGATAACTTTCAAGGCCAAGGGAAGATGGAAGGGCGCATTCTCCAAGTCCAGACTCTTTACGTCGATATTATAAATAAAACGACTTTGTTGGATGAACAATTTGTCATTCTTTACAGAAACTTCAAGTAATGGATAGCCTTCATACCTAAACCACGAATGAGCAAACGATAACAATTCGTATGATGTGTGACGGTTGAGGACGTTCCAAATATCAAAGATTTTAATGGTTTTGTAGCTGTACTCTTCAGTCACTTCACGGAAGGCCTTGAAGAAGTGGGTGTAATCACTGCTCTTATTCTCATACTGGAATAAGGTTGCAATCATATTCAATAAGATCATACCCTTTTCATAGGACCGCTCTTCAAATATAGTATCTGTTTTGGTACTTGGTGACACAAAGAGCCTATTCATGTAGTGTTGAAGACTTGGGATGGGCCGATCCAAGAAGCAATCCATATCCATGAAGTCTTGGATAGCCAACAGTTTCTGGCTTTCAAACTGTGTTGTGTCAGAAGGTTCCAAAGACTTCACATAGAGAGCATAGTTGCCTACAAAAGTTGCAAAGGCCTCTACGAACCATAGAGACTTCCACTCGTCAAGTGATACGGAATTAGCGAACCATTGGTGAGTTAATTGATGGGAAAGAATCTTTCTTACTCTCTCCTTAGCTTGGTCAGAGGGAGAATTTGGATCTAGAAGAACATTATCGCGAATGATCGTTACCATTGCCCAATTCTCCATGACAATATCCGAGAGGAATGGAAGGGCTACAAGATCGAACTTTTCCATTGGATATTTACCAAGGAGATCCTCAAACACAGGCAAAAGAGATACTACGACATCCAAAGCATAACTTGCACGTGAAGCATCACCCTTTGTTGTCAAAACCCTGACGGGGATTCTCGCTGAAGTGTTTTCAATCACTTCAAAATCGCCAAGGGCAAAGCCAAAGTGGGCAGGCAGGATAGGAGGAGTTTGACCAAAGACGAACACAGAATCTTCAGTCATGTCCACAATGGTCGAAGACTCAAGAGGCGAATTCGAAACCACCTTAAACAGAGATTTGGTTCGAATGGTCAAGGTGATGGGTACCTTATGTACTAGTTCATCTACGATTGGGAGAATACGACGACAACCGAAAGGTTGGGCATGGGTAGCAATGATGTAGTTATCACTCTTACCTTCAAAAGAATCGGAATAATTTGTTTTAAACACACCATACGTTTCATCGTTGTAGGTTCTTGTGGTTGCAATGGAACCCAAGTAAGAGATGGTTACGAGGGTGGGGACATCTTTTGACTCTGATGAAAGAGTCAAAGTTTGGTTACTGCGATCCGAGTCAACTTTCAAAGAAACTTTCTCGCCATTTTCAAGAGTCAATTCTCCCTTGGTGACAATAAGTCTATGCGCATGAAGCACCATGGTGAAAGAACCATCGGAGTCACCGGTAAAGAGAGCGTTTTTCAACACGGGGATGGAAACAACACCGGAGAAATTGGGTTTCAGTTTGTCAACATTGAGCTGCAATGAGTAGGAGCCCGGGACATATTGGCTTGTTAAAAGTAGTGACGATTTCGACTCGGAAGTCATTTCTGTGGGGGTGAAAAATTGGCTTTGACATCGGGATGTATTTCCGAATGTAAGATGATAGAGGAAAGAGGAAATAGAGTCGACAAGTGATTCTTTTAAAATGAAATTTCCTAAAAAAACATGAGAAATTTCTTGAATTTGGAAATTGCTCCCGTCTTTTTGTTATTTTTTATGTGAGATAAAGTGAAATTGGCTGGTTTCTTTTGAGAGGAAGTGAAGCTTGGATTGGATTAAAGAGGAGAGGAAAAAAGAGGCAAGAATAAGAATAAGCGAAAATATAAACTAAAAGCAAAATAGGAAGTTTTGAAAATTAAAAGATTTGCCTGAAATGGATCAAGGTCGATGTTCTATGACTATAGTGTAGTATGAAATTGTAGTTTTGATATGGAAAAAACCTAGAAGTTAGTAAAGTATAAAACTTCAGCTTTTGAAAGGTAACATAGATTGAGTATATATTAGTCTAGATAATCCTTAGAATAACAATTATTAGATTTGAAACAGAATTCGATGTGAACCAACAGCACATATACAGATAAACATATAATTAGATAATCAAAGCGTATCAGGACAAAACAAAGAAAAACAGAGTCAATTTTTGATTTACTGCTATGTCTACTTAAAAAAATACTGCTGTGGTTATCCATTAGAAGTGATCGCCAGCGTGATTTAAGTAGATCTCCTTGCATGACTATGAAAATAAACACACATAACGACCCTATTTGCGTGAAATAACATTATTAAAGTTTTTCTACGTTGTCCTTGATCCCCGCAGGGTACATCTTTTGATATCATTTGTTCAAATTGGACCGAAGTATCCTAGGAAGAACGTAAGTGATTCAGACAATGAATCACCCAAAACAAAAGCCAGATCTATAATCAAGAAAGTATCATGAATTTATCATGATATTACCATTTTATCACTAGTTATTTAGTCTTATTTTAAACCATGACACACAAGTAATCTTGTGTTCTTTAGTTCTTGGCTTCCTAATGAACCGTCCTGGTTCTATTACTTTAAACGGCAAATTGCAAACATACGTTCTCAAATAAACATGTGTTTCTTAATTGTCTTGCAACCAGTGAAAAAAAGGTCTTTTGTTCATTCTAAGACGCATTGTTCCGAATTGGGGATTGGCGAATGTTTCCACCAACTATAGAGGTGCCACAGTGCCATAATGAGCTCAGGATGATAATAATTCAATTTTCGGAAAAAGTTAAAAAAATTTTAAATACAACAATGAATAAACGTCAACTCTAAAAAAATTCCGATTTGGGAGTAAAGAGGGTGACTTTTGAGGGGATAGAGAGTAATTTTTGGGACATAGAAGCTGATTATTGGGAAATGAAGTATGTTTGGGAAATAAAGTATGTGTTGTATGCCCTATTCCGTCATACATAACCTTCACAAATTAGCCCTGTCTGCATATGAATAGCTTAATCAGGGGCAGGGTTTTTACCAATTAGGTGAAAGAACACGCTGCGTGTGCGCATTATACGCACGGTAAATTTCCAAAAAAAAAATATTTTCAGAAGTTAAATAATTCTCATATTTTCAGTTTTTTTTAAGGTTATCCTTCTCATTCCCGCCCGTTGACGTTGTGTCTTATGTTGCGTTATGAGCCTGAGATTAGACATATCCTGCCTGAATCAATGTGTGGCAGGGCATAATTGTCTGCAGAACAAAGTGACACATATAAATATTGGCCTGATCTCGCTGATTTTTGTAACAGATTTCTACTTGATTTCATCTCTTTTGAAAGCAGAAAGTTTAGGCCAATTAAAGAAAATCTAAATTTCGTATTCCGTTCGTCCGTTGTCACCACTATTTCATCCATTGTGCAATCCGCATAACCAAATAATGACTGTCAAGGATAAGTTCGATTCTATCAAATCTTCTTTCCAACAGAAAGAAAAGACGCCACAAGTTTCTTTGTCTGACTCTGGAGCCGTCTCTCAAACTACTGCCGCAGCTGTCGTAAGTGCTGCTGATGAGGTTTCTTGCGATGTTTTGGGAGAGTCCACAGACGTGAACTTGAACGAGACAGAGCAGATCGACAAGACCGCCGAGACTACCCTTGCTGCCGGGACCGCCAAAGCTAAAGATAAGAAGCAACAGAAAAAAGAAGCAAAGGAAAAGAAAATCGCCGAGAAGAAAATGCTAAAGGAAAAGAGGGAGAAGGAAAAGAGAGACGCGAAAGAGCAAAGAGAGAAGGAGCTCAGAGAAAAGAAGGAGTTGGAGCAAAAGGAGAGAGAAAAGGAGATGAAGGAAAAGGAAAAGAAGATCAAAGAAAAGGCAATTGAGTCCCTCAAGAAGTCAAAGGCAAATGAAGCTGAAGAGGCTGCAAAGAATGACGCGGCAGAAACTGACATGTCTAACTCTGCTATCATTTCAGCCTGTCTCCAATCTCATGGAGATGCTTTTGCCCAGACAGATGATCCCCCTCAGGACGAGTCTGGTGTTGCCGCGGAAGTTAGCGAGCTGAAGGAGATTACGGCTACAGAGATCTCCCAGCTCAAGGAGTCTAAAAGGCCCTCCATCTTCAAGAAATTGTGGCTGAAGTTGTTTAATGTTCAAGAAGCTCCACTTCCTGTGCCTCCTCAGAGTGAAAGCATTGAGCCCACCGAAGAGGATATCAAGAACTCTGACGCCAAGGAAGCTGAAATTGACAAGAGAGAAGCATCCGAGAATGAAAATCCCTCGCCGGTCGTGGAGCGAATTAAAGTACCTAAGATTTTGGAGTTGGATGCTTCACTTGAGACAGAACTCAACAGAACCTCTGCTCCTGGTTCCTCGACTGCCGAAGACGCCGCTGCTGCTGCTGCTGCAGCTGCCCAGCCAGCCAATTAACAGCACAGAGATGTTGACTGCAGCAAGGTTTCGGAAAAGAAATTCAAGAGAAAAATTCGGTTTTTGGCGGAAAAGGTACTAGAGTCTTGGATTTCCATGTCCCTGATTGCAGAGCTTCCACGTGTTTCATGTTCATTCCGATGGGCTGATTTCTTGTAGTCTACACAGCTGTTGACTTTTTTGTATTCAATCACGGTTTAATTAGCCAGGTTACCGTGTCACATTAATCATTATGTGTTTTGCTGTTCAGTACGCAGTTTTTAATATCATGTTTAGAGATACACTCTGTAGGCTGAGTGATTGAACCAAAGAGAGTCAATTCTATTGGTATTGACTCATTGAAATTTTTTGTCTATCCTTTTGTATAAGCTTTTGTTTAAGTATTGTTTTGTTTTAACAACTTTGTTCTGCCTCAATTAGCTTGTAATAGTGTTTTCAAGCATAACTAAAACAATCCTGGCTTGGCCTGGAGGAACATGAAAGACACGATTATACTTTGTTTTACGCTAATTAAAGAAGAAAATTTTTGGAGCTATTTCTTTCCTTTTGTGGATGTTTTAGACACGCTTGTTACTTCAATGATACCCACATAAGATGTAACAACTCCCGCTGAAAAGAGAGAAAAATAATTGTCTTCTTTTAAAAATTCTAAAAACAAACTCCTTTGAAAGATTGGTCGATTCTGATCAAAATTGGTGCATGTTCTTTGTTGTAAAGTCCATGGCTCGGGAAATACTTGTAGTTTCCCGAACTTAGAAAAGAGATGCGAAAAAAAATAAAAAGAACTGGAATTAACAAAAAGTGATTGGAAATTTACTAAGATGTGTCTCAAGTGTTGTCAATAATCTTCCTTTAAAGGCCCATTTGACCGTTTATGTTCTGTCTCCACCCTTCAGCAACGACCCAAACACATAAACAGAAGCGTTCAACCAAGAGCACATAACCAAACATCAAAACCACATTTCATCTCTAATTTTGCAGTTCGTTCGGTTTCTTCTCAATTTTCACCATATTTACCCAATTTAGCCATATATCACGTGACATTAACAAAACAGGTTAATGCAATTTGTTACAACAACACAATGCACTACACACAAAGAACGGCTCTTTCCAACTTTGAAGATTTTTTTTAACAAAGACAAAAATAGAAATAAAATTATTCAATACCTCAACATTCTATCTCCAAAACGAATGTCTTTCATACAGCTTATTTTTGGAACCTGGGATGTACGGATGTGTCTGTTCTGCAGTACGTCGGTTCTGTCTCTTGTCGACTAACAGCCTCCACCTCAACAACGTAGTCCTTTTCCCCAGAACAAACTACAATTATCCAAAATGGTAAGTAATAGCAGGGAAGCTATTGTCCAATCATATCTCTTGAATTCATAAAACTAACTTTTCAGTCTAGATCCGGGTATGTTGATCAATTGAGCTTGTGGGGTTGTTTTCGTTGCTGGTTGCACAACTCCACTTTTTTTTTAGCCAAAGAAGCATTTTTTCCGTCAGAAAAAGATACTATTCCAATCTATTAGTTGAATCAACAATTGTTGACCACCATTTTTCTTGAAAAATGGTCACAATGGCGTCATTTGACGGTGCTTTTACCACCTCTACACTACCACTCTAAGATCCTTTGTTTACTAGGATAGAACATTGGAGGATATCAAAAAATTTTCACCATCAACACTCCAAAAAATTGATTATGTACTGGTTGACAGGAAATGAACTGAAAATCGTTTCAATGGGTACAATGGTCATAATGACACAAGGACAAAGAACACGAACACATGTCATTAAGACACAAAGACAAGGGGTGGAATGGATACAGACAAAATGTAACAAGCTACTAGAAACTGTTGCTAGAAACCGTCCTCAAAGCGGTCTTTTAAAGACGTGACTCGAAACAGTTTTTTGACTTGGTCCAGGTACCAAGGAACATAATTCGAAATCGTTTTGTGTTGTTTGTGACTATCCCAGTTTTCAATATGCGAATATCCTGTTTTGATGGTGACTATTCTTTCTATTCTGGTATTTTTCCGACGGCGCTAAAAGTCGTATATCATGTAGTCTCTTTACTAACAATAATAGTGTTGCCGTTGCAGACGAATCCTTGAGTGCCTTCAATGACTTGAAACTAGGTAAGAAGCACAAGTTCATCATCTTTAGCTTGAACGACAAAAAGACCGAAATTGTAGTCGAGGAGACCTCCTCCGATGACAGCTACGACGCTTTCTTAGAAAAGTTACCTGAAAACGAGTGCAAGTACGCCATCTACGACTTTGAATACGAGATTGGTGGTGGTGAAGGTAAGAGATCCAAGATCGTCTTCTTCACCTGGTCTCCAGACACTGCCCCAGTCAGATCCAAGATGGTTTATGCTTCTTCTAAGGACGCTTTGAGAAGAGCTTTGAATGGTGTTGCTGCTGACATCCAAGGTACTGACTTTTCCGAGGTTGCCTACGAGTCTGTCTTGGAGAGAGTTAGCAGAGGTGCTGGATCTCACTAGGCCTTCTTCTTTCTTGGTAGAGTGCCTTACGATTAAGAAACAAGCGAATTGATGGCTTCTATTTGTGTAACGAATAAAAGCCTTCCATTGATGAACATGGACATGGAAATGTAAATGTAATTGGGACTATCTTTTTGAGTCACTTTTGTTCTTATACCTGCTTGGCAACTTATACTAACATAGCCTATACTAACCTAACCCGCTAAGCTACTAAGCTACTAACCTAGTATCTAAAAAGTTGAAATTTCATTAATTGAAACTTCTTCGACACCTTTTTTTTCACTTTGGGTTTTGAATTTTTCCATGTTTACATCATCTCATCGCGGGGTCTTCACATACCTTAATCCTTTCATCTACCCCATCTTCCACCTCTTATCTTATCTTGAATAAGAAAGAAAACCACACAAAACACAAGCGCCAAACGAATAACTTTCCTTAAAAGGAAGAACCCACTGTGCACGTGAAACATCCCCATTTTTTTTTCTTTCTCCTTCGTTCCCTCGTTACCCTTTTTCCATCTCTAGGGCCCTAGAGCCTAGATTCCCAATGACAGAACCAAAACGGAAACGGCCCAGAGCAACTCTTGAACAGAAAATCAAAATCCTAGACTTTTACCATTCCTCGAACAAACTACAATTGGAAACAGTTGAAGCTTTCAAAGACGAAGTGGCCATTTCAACACTGACATTCAATGAATGGGTCAAGAAGGAAGACTACTACCGAAAGCTCTACAGTACACTGGCGTGTAAGAACCAGCGGCGAACGACGAAATTCAAATACGAGAAAATAAACAGAGCGATGGACTTGTTGTTGAAGCAACGACTAGAGCGTGGTGAGCCCATTACTGAGCCTATTCTACGAGACTATTGGCAAGTGTATGCCCATCAATTTGGTGTAGAAAACCCAAAGAGACTATGTCTGTTTAGTCATGGTTGGTTAAATCAGTTCAAGAAACGGCATGGAATCAGTCATTCGAGACGTGGTGGTGGTTCCGAGGCCAAGGATGGTTCTGTTGCTGTTTCAGATGTTACAACATCATCCTTCAACAAGAAACTCTTGACAAATGCGGTTCCTGAATCTTCAGAGATAGTGACTGCACCAAAGATAATCGAAGTTCCAACTAAATATGCACCTGAACCTGTGGGCCTGTTCAGGCCACAGAAATCGCTTAACTTTGCCCTGCCTTACCCTCGACTTTCTGATGGTCCTAGTGAGACCCCAAGTCCCGCAAATGGTCCAATGGATGAATCAGTTACTTCAAGTCTATATGGAAGTGCTATGAGCAAAACCACCGAGCCGAAAATCATCAGTAGTGGAGAGTTTGAGCAGTTTTTGCTGACTGTGGCCGTCTCGTTCTTCCAGAAAAACCAGTACCAATATCCACAGACAATGAAACTATTTCAGGACTTCAAGTCTTCGTTCATAAGTGAGCGTCTAATTTCTTTGCGTTCTGGTCAAGATGGCTTCATGGAAGCTCACAACCCCCAGACTCATCCAACTACAATCCACCACCATCACATCCACCTTGCAAATCACAATATTGAGGACAGCGTCATAATAGAAAACTCAATATCGCCAATTAATCAAAGTGAAATGTCAAATACTGAGTACGCAACTCGACAGAATGCCCGATTGGAGCATGCAACCCAACAACATGTCTTATCGGGACATGGAAGCCAACAACATACTCGATTAGAGCATTCAAACCAACAACATACTCGGCCAAATCAACAGCATGCCAGATTGGAGCATTCAAATCAACAGCCTACCAGATTGGAGCATTCAAATCAACAGAATAGACTTGACCACGTCTACAACTCCAATGCACATTTGGAGATATCCCAAGCTACAAGTCACGAGCTACAACTTGGAAGAACGCCACGGACAGAGTATGATATGGAAGGTAGAGAAAAGGGTGCTTCCAACAGTATGGCGCATGCATTAGTGTCTAATAGCCATCATGGACGGATGCGTCCCAATGATGCAACTAGAGTGGACTATGAAGAGCAGGCTCTTCGGAACTCGCAGAAATTATTGAAAAAGAGAAAAGTTGAAGAACAACGGGTGCTTCAGCGACATGCGTTTCAAAGACAATCACAAATGCAACAGGCTACAAGAGGGAGACACGAGCTTCATGAATTACAAGAGCTTACTGACACTCCTACAGATTCACAGTCACGCTTACCAATCCAAAAGCTTCCACGATTGCCTTCCACTGATCCGATTGGATCGCCCTTGCTCATGCGAACAGTGAGCTCACCGGGTCTGGCTGCAGCTTTATCGATAGTGGCACCTTTTTCCAACTCGAGAGAAGATCGGAATGGTTTGGATGAAATGTTCTCGCGGCCATCTTCAACAAAGCAGCCGTGTTATAATAATGACCCACAATGGTCCAACAAATCAGAACTGCAGAAGATGTGGGAACAGAATAAGATCACGCTTTCTTAAGGGTAGTGATTTACTGGTTCTAGCTTCAAGTTCCAGCTTCAAGTTTTGAGTTCTAACTTCAAATCGAGTTCACTGTGCTTGATTAAAATCACTACATGTCATGAAAGCAAAAATTTATTTGTTTACATGATAACTACATAGCTCTAATGCAAATGTTGAATAACTCTGGACATCGTCATACTTCTGCCAAAATCGGAACAAACCAAGCATACTAAGTAGCCAAGGATAATTAAGGAGAGAAAAGGAATTTGAAAAACATATGTGGTTTTAAAAATAATGGGAGAACAAAGGCAAAAACGGGACCGGCCCTAGTTGAAACTAACCTCTTCAAAGTTAACTTGTACCAATGGTTTATCGGCAGCGGGGGTAGTTTTCTTTGGACAATCTGAACAGTTAGCGCAAACAAGAGTTCCATTCTCAAGAACAAGTTCTTTTGACGAGCCACATGATTTTCGTGGACCGTCTGGACCATTGGTTAGCATAGTTTCTGTGCTTATAAGGGCAGCCTGCTGAGGATCCAGATGCTTTGCGTAGAGGTAATTTCGAAGAGCCATTATGCAGAGAACCAAAGAATTCTGATTTTAGAAAGAAAAGTTTTTGGATGTGGCCTGTGAAAATCTTAGTGGCCTTGTGTTCAAAGATTGTCACGAACAGGAAAGGAAAGCTTAGCAGAAAGCACAGATAAGAAATTTCTTGAAATGATGCCGATCCTAAGAGAACTTCTTCAATGTTCAATGGCCAAAGTTTAATGACCAAGAAGATGATTGTTCAAGGGGTGATGATCGACTAAGCCAAGACACGGCAAACAAGTCAATGGCACCAACAGCTACGAATGGCCGAACAAGAAGACAATTCTTTGAATGGAAAAAAGTTTTGACCGACTCAGAGGCAGAGAAAATAATTCAATGAAATCCTTTGACCTTGATGAAAGACAACTGATTTGGGGGGTCAGATGTGATTACCTATTTTGCAATTAGGCAAGTCTCGGGATACTTTCAACAAAGGCAATAAGAGCGACGCTTTGAGTGTGCTGGAAGCTATACAAGCAGAAAAATATACCGACTCCCCGAACAAAGCAAGAAGAGTTGAAGAGTTGAAGAAAGTTGAAGAAAGTTGAAGAAAGTTGAAGATTCTTCACTCCGATCTTAGCTGAAAGATGAAATTGAATAATGTCAGTTTATCCAGTCAACTAGAAATAGACAAGATTTTGATCGGAACAAACACAAGGGGGCGATTCACAATGAGATCGACTTTTAGTTTAAAAAAAGTCAAATTAGTCCAATTTACTAGGGAGTTGCCGATTCAAGAGCCGGTTCTTTTTGCAACAAAGGGGCCAGCGGGAATGGAACACGGCAGAGGTGGTCCAGAATGGGAAAAAAAACGTAGAAAACGCAGAAAAATGTTTTGCCAATATGCTAAGATGTAAATGATATTTTCATCAAGATTTGCCATGTTTTATATACGGATATGGTAACCTGTCTACAGGGATGTACTAAGGTGGTACCACTCGGACCTGGAAATGCAGAAAGAGCGAAGTAGAAAGAAGTAGGGTAATGAAAAAAGGATAATTTGCCACTATGAAGGAGACCATGCAAAAGAGCATGCAGAAATGTATGATAGAGAATATGTGACGGCCGGAAAAATGCTGCAACCGGGGATATTCCAAAGCCGGTGTGTGTTTTCACGGAGTTTCCTGCGGACGGATATATAGCCTAATTGGGTAATATACTAACTCTTAGGGGTGCTTTATTTTCCACTTTCTTGCATCGTTTGATCTTGCATCGTGTGGGATTGCATTGTATTACATTACAGTGACCACCCAAAACAATTCCCGCCAATTATGTCCCAAAACAATTTTCGCCCTGGCAAATAGTAACAACTATGCACCAGAGTGACCATTTGTTGTTTTGAGCAATTAGTGTGACTAGAACCTCCTTGAATTGGGCGAAGGCGAAAAACAAGCCCTATAGGGTAATGCGTTTGGGTGCCGTTGAACTTTGGCAGCGACACAGTAAAGAATCTCAGGAAAATATGCAAGTCTGTTAAGAAATTGTATGCACGAGGTGTAATTCATGTAAAGTATGAATTCCATTGCTTTAAAGTAACTCTTTTCAACACTTTTCATTAAATTATTTTCTGCTGGGTTTGACTTTCTCTTCTCTTCTGGTTACTGGTCAATTAATTACCCACTTCCCTAGAGGCAGGAAAGTATCGTAAATGTAAACTAGCCTTCGTGTTTAAAATATTACCTTGCATGAATGCAGGCCCCATACACTTCTAATCCGTAATTCCTCGGAAAGTCCGAACAATGCATATTTCTGTCAAAAACTATCTTGGCGTGCTAGTGTGCAAGCTATCAGTTGAAATGGGTGGTGAAAAAGAGACAATTTGTACTAAAAAATAGGGCAATTCCAACAAAACAAAGACAATTCCTAAAACAAAGACAATTTCAACAAAGACATATCAAAAACAATCAGTTCTTAGCCTATTCACGATGTTTAGGGGAAATCAGTCACTACAACCGTAGCTGTTGATTATGCCGAAGTAGATCGTTTATAGTCTATTAAAATACAGGGTCGTCTTTCGAAACAACGAAAAACGCCATAAAACAAGAATTTCGTAAAAAAAACTCTCACAAACATTTTCTGCTTCAATAACCACAGACTGGGTCCCTCGCCTATGACGACTGCAACAGCAGGTGTGTGTGAGACGTAAACCTAAACCCAACTATAACAATGCCGACCACAAGGGTAAGAAACTTGTACTTGAGGTTTTCATCCACCAATGTCTCATCCTTGCGGTTTTTCTTCTGTTTCTTCATATACTCGTGGCCCATAACGATGTATTTCATCTGATTCAAACGATTGAGTTGCGAGTAGTTCACATCTGAACCACTACTGCTACTGCTACTCTGCTCACTTGTAGTCTCCCAATCTTCAAGTTTGCATCGGATAATTCTTCCTCCACTCTCACAATTGAAAAGTTGGCTGTCATCATCATCCTCTTGCAAAAAGTCTTCTTCATCAAGCAGGTCAGAGTCGGAGACACAACCACCATCACAATCCTCACGATCTGAACGGAATGTCTGCGATTTGTACTTCTTTGGACGTTTCACGTCCTCTTCATGAAGATACTTTTGATCAAGGTCCGAGAGAATACGCAGGCCGTGCCTTTGCTCATGGTTCATAAAACCATAGTCATCACAGTCACTTTTAAGAGAGTTTATAAACAGACTGCGGAAAACGAAATCGTCTCCTTCATCAAGAATCCCGCTTGGAACCTGTAAACCAATTCCATTCCCAGGGGGAAAAACTTGACTCAGGTTACCGTGCTTTGTAGATAGAATTGGGTTAATAGATACCAGACGTAAAACTCGTTTCTTGTGAATGAGCATATCCTTCAGCTTCTCTATTAGTTTAGCATCTGAATATTCAACGGAGGATGGACGGAGCCTCTGCTTACTCGAAAGCTTCTTGATATTCTTCTTTTGTTTCTGAAGTTCAAAGCCAATGTACGATAAAAGCTTTTCGTTATGGAGCTTTAATGACTGAAGCTCAAACTTGAGCTTGGTTATCTCTTGCTTAGTTATATCCCCGCTCAGAATATTGAAATCGGTCAAAAGACTTGATCTTTTGGATGAACTCGTCAAGATAGAATCACGCTTGTTGGGCTCAACGAATCCATTCAATTTCATGAAAGCCAAATCACGACTGTTATCAACAACTTCACCTTCGACAACACTATCGAGACTGTTGAGGTAGTTTCGGTCAGGAGATAACGGATTTCGAGGATGCTCGTCTGCAAGTTCGAACTCCACTTTGATTGGAATAAGATCGAGCGAGTTCATCCGTGAATGATGATTCTTGGTATATGAGGAGCGCTTTCTGGATTTATGCTCACCAATTGAATGTGAAAGCGAGAAATCTCCATCCAAACAGGTTGAATTGGGTCTAGCAAGCTTGAGCGGAGAAGGAACGAAGTGGTCATCCGAACCTAAGACCAGAGTCTCGATTCTCGTTGGTAATGATCGTCTTGATCTGGCCTGGTTGTGAATTTTATGAGCAGTGGAATGTGAGAGCGAGGGGTTATAGCTAGTATGCTGTAGATCTGGAATGGAGCTAGCTTCTTTGCTGGATGGGAAGTGGAAGTTCTGAGGAATCTCGATACTACCATGCGAGGAATCTTTGATAGGAGATGATGCCGCAAAATCATTTGAGTCATCTTGGTCGACAAACGAGCTCAGGTTATGGCTACCATGAACGTTTCCATCAAAGTCGTAGTCCAGGTTGGGGGAGCACGCAGCGGGAGAGCCCAGAATAGTCACACCATGGACATCACTATCACAGGATATGCACAAAGCATTGTTCTCATGAAATTCGGTGGGGCAGTTACCGAGCAGGTGACGATTCAGCGTTCTGTTAATAATGACACTGTTGCGTTGGGATCGAGGGTCAGAAACGGATGTAAGGTTTGGGTCAATTTGACTAAGAAGTATGTCCCTTTCTTTTGTGAGATGCTCTATCTGGTCTATAAGCAATACTTTCAGATTCTTTTCCAATTCCAAATTGCTTTGTAGAGCCTTGTAACTGCGCAGTAGTTTCGAGTAATTCTCATCTATACTTCGGTAAAGAGCCAGCAAACGAAGCAAATCTTCATCCGCTTGTTCGATACGACGCTGTGTCAGTCGCTGAATATCTTCTAGAGAGAGTCGGTAGTGTGTTAGCTCTTCCTGGTGTTTCAACAAGGACAGCTCGTGTTTTGTCTCTAATTGACGCAAAGCACGTTCAGTAAGAGATAAACGCAGTTCAAGCTCCGAGATAGTCTCTTCACGTTTTAGCAAATCATCTTGCATGTGTTTATTTTCAATAGACATGGCTGTGTACTTACCACAGATGTCTATGTATTGGCTCCGCGAAACGGAGTTTTCGGAATCTTCCGAGACAGAGGGTCCCATATGGACGGATACCAACAGTGCACCGGCCAGCTTAGCAGCACGGGATCGAAGAGGGCTTGCGTTGGTCATGTTAGAGTTTCTGAGCGGAGAACGGATATGGTCCTGTTGTAACGATGAAGGCAGATGAACGCTGGTGGGTAGCTTGTTTACAGACATAGAGACATTTTCCATGACGAACAAAGAGAAAGTAGGAGAGGAAATCTGGACAGATTCGTGGGGAACGTGAACCTATTGTTAAGGGATCGCTATGGAAAAAATTGACGCAGTCCTTGAATGCTAGAACAGATATTAAAACAAAAAAACAAGAGCAAATAGACAGAATGAGGTCGTAGGGCGTGAAAACAATCGACCCAGACTGAAATATGACTAATATTCGACTGAAAGGAACGGTTTAGTGAAAGGAAAGTGGGGGTGGTCCCAGATGGGGTCAGGTGTACACAAGTGAGTAATGTATGGGAAAATGGAGAAGACACAATTTCAGACCGACAGAAGATTCGCGTTCTTTTTGATTGTTTGGTCCAAAAATGATGTCAGAAATTTGGATTGGATCACAGAAAATTTAATTGTTGGGTTTTGTGATGAATAAGTGTTAGTCTTGGACGAAACAACACAACAGTGACAGGAATGGCAACGGAAAGAGTGTGGGATGAAAACGAGGGACTTTTTAACTGGATTAGGAATGAGCGATGCTGGGTCAACAGGATGACCGATCTTATTTTGCCGCAAAACCGTGGTGGGGAGAAAATGGAGCCGTTAGTGCAAACAGTCACCCTAAGTTGAAAACAAACTAACGATCCAGATGGAGTAAGGGTTATGATGAGTGCAGGAAGCAGTGTGTAGAGACCCTGGTACGATTTTGATTGGCTTAGATGATGGGTGTATTGATTCAACGGTGGGTTGAAGAAGAGAAGTGGTATGGAGAGGAATGCGTGTTTATGTTTGTTACGAATTAGGAAATGAAAACCGACACGGACTGCATACAGGTGATTAAAAATAATTGTCAATTTTATTGTTGTCCGAGTTTTGGGATCAATTGGTTTATAATTTGGAAATTTTCGATTCATTTACGTCATATTTCATTTATTTGGTCTAATTTGACCGTTTTTATCTTGGATACGGCCCTATTTAGTTTGGTTAAGGTTGAAAATGAAATGCATATAGTAGATTCAACAGGAAAATCATACTAGACAAGAAGCAATGGCGATGAATTAAAAGTTGTTTTTTTTTTTGAAAGTTTTAACTTGTTATTTTCGGGTTTAAAGGACTGATTTTTTGTGTCTGTTTCGATGTCGATTGCTGAGGTCAGCAGGGATATCATGCTTGTGTGATTCTAATAGAACCGAGTTTCTAGGGCTTCTAATGGTTTAAAGAAATTTGGCTTGGAAAAATATCTTAAGGGCGATTATCTTGAACTGACGTATTATAGTGTTGATATTAGACTTGGTTAAAGACTATTTGTTCAGTATTGTAATGGGTAAGCTGGACAAC
This sequence comes from Australozyma robnettiae, assembly GCA_030568975.1. Taxonomy (NCBI): domain Eukaryota; kingdom Fungi; phylum Ascomycota; class Pichiomycetes; order Serinales; family Metschnikowiaceae; genus Australozyma; species Australozyma robnettiae. Next base: position 172,337 of record JAJMJD010000003.1, on the reverse strand, counting down.
ATGGTATTTGTGACTCTGATGCAATTGGAACTCTTTTAATTCGGATAAAAATTGACTCTGAACTGTCGCACAAGTTCGACTCTGACTCGGTTCAATGCACAATATTGACTTCTTCTCACGGTTTTCTTCGTTCACACTCCACACTCCACACTCCACAGTTAGAACATCCACAATCAGAACGACCACACCACAGTTACACCGCCAGAATCACACGTCACATACTCGCAATATTGGAAAAATGTGAAATTCGCCAACTTTTTCTTTTTTAAAAAAAATGAAGAACTTTCTCGATTTCAGCTCCAATTGGTTCCCTCATCGTTTCTTGCCAAAACAGCTTCCCTTGAAAACCTTTATGTATATACTGTGAAACAATCCATGTGCAGTATAATTCATCGTAAAGTTTCAAAACAAAATCAAAAAAATGTCGAAATTCCATCAACAGATTCCTAAATGTATAAAGTTCTCATCTCCCCAGATATAGTGAAAAATTCAAACGGCCCGCAAACGCGGCGGCTTATCTGCAGGCTTATCTTTTATCCAACGGAGAATGCCGAATAAAAGCAAGAAATAGATTAGTATCTGTGACGAAAGCCAAACTTATAAATTGGCAAATCCCCCCACTTTTTAACTCTTTTCTTTGGATCTTCGTATCATTTCCTGTTTTTGCCTTTTGGCCTTTTGACTTTCTATCCCAGACTACCTTACCTGGAAAAACAAAGTTTTGCACCAACACAATCCATTCTTAACGCCTGAGTCGTCTTCTTACTCAAGCTCAAATAAGACCGATAGATTCTGACTCTGACCCATTACCCGAGTCATTGTACCATTCATCTCCTAGTCATCTTTGACTCGTATTCATCATCCTCATTACCTTTGACTCATAGTCATCTTGTGACTCGTAGTCAATCACTGAAATAACACTCAAAAACACCTCAAACAACATCATAACCATGACAAAAATTCTTGACGTTGAACAATTTACCTCAGAAATCGTCCTAAAATACACTGATGTGATTGGAGAAAAGCTTGAAGGTTCCGTTCTCTCCTTTTCTGATGAATGGTTCGCTGCAGCAGACAACCTCATCAAGCCAAAAGCTCCCATTAGAGATGCTACCCGTTTTACCCATGCTGGTGCCTGGTACGACGGTTGGGAGACTAGAAGACACAACACCGAGGAGGCAGACTGGGTGATCTTTCGTGGAGGTGTTGCTTCAGCCCGGATCATTGGATGTGAGGTCGACACTGCCTTTTTCAACGGTAACCATGCTCCACATATCTCTGTTGAGGCGGTAAATGTTTCCGATGAAGCTGAGTTGGAAAACGCATCTTTAGAATGGGAGACTGTGGTCGAGAAGACCGAGTGTGGACCATCTCAGAGACACTTTTTCGTCCGGGAAGAAGGTCTCACCCAAAACAGCTACACACATTTTCGGTTGAAAATGTACCCTGATGGTGGAATTGCCCGTTTCCGGTTGTACGGAACTGTAGTACCTGTTCTTCCCAAAGATGTGTCTACTGTTCTAGACATGGCTTCTGTGAAGAACGGAGGTGTCTCTATTCGTGTTTCTGACCAACATTTCGGCAGTGCAGACAACTTACTTTTGCCAGGTCGGGGTCACGATATGTCGGACGGATGGGAGACCAAGAGATCGAGAACTCCAGGCCATGTAGACTGGGTTGTCATTAAACTTGGTGCTGCCACCAGTATCCAGCAAATTGTGGTTGATACCGCTCACTTCAGAGGTAACTTCCCACAAAAAGTCAACTTAAAGGGTTTCAATGGAGAAACTGCACCTTCTTATGACTCTGATCTGTGGACTGAGTTGGTTGGTGACAGTAAGACTGGTCCAGATAAGGAACATGAGTATGCCATTTCAGACTCAAAGCCATATACCCATGTTCTTTTGACCATTATTCCTGATGGAGGTGTCAAGAGAGTACGTGTTTTTGGAACCATTCAAGTCTAGGTTTGACATTTTAGTCATTGAAGCCTTGATTTGTTCATTTAGAACTCCATGTCTCACTTTCAAAGCTACCACATCCCAAACAAGTTCCTGAAAATTGATATATAGATATGTTGTCTTTCATTTCCAAAAACGAAAAAGGAAAATCAAATCAAATTCTAGCCCATATATATCATCTTCCTTCATCTCTTTTCATCACTCTTTATCCCCTTTCATTCTCTACAGTAGTCTCTTCACAGATCTTCACCTCATCACCACTAAACAAGCTACAAAAGAACCAAAAGAAGTAATTAAAATCCCTAATTAGGAACATGTCATGGTTCAATTGTCAAACTTTGATCTCTTGTCTAAAGCTGCGCATTCCTCCGGGAGAATTCATGCCCCATATCCAAGGCGATGAGCTGCTACAATCGGAAGAAACACAATGCACTGTTCTCCACAGCCTACAAGAAATTCTTCCAAATAATGCATTCTATGTGAAACGGTTTTTGGGTGAATATATCAAAACTCTCGAAAAGATGGCTGAAGTGGATGGTGGTCTCTACGAACTCTTCTGTGATCCTACAGTATTAGGTGCCACGGAGTTACCCCCTACACATACCGATGTTCTTGAATACTATGCTGGAGAAGATGTTCTTCCTGTTAAAATTCAAGAAACACCTCGTATCATTTCGGGATTGGGCACTACGGGTCTCAGAACTTGGGAAGCTGCGTTATACCTTCTGAGCTTTTTGAACCGGTCCCAGGGGAAAATAGAACTTTGTGGAAAAACTGTGTTGGAGCTTGGTGCTGGAACAGGTTTAGTTTCTTTATCTCTATTGAGGAACTTGGCTAGACACAGATTGGCGGGTCTTTTGGTGACTGATGGTAATACAACACTTCTTTCGAACTTTGGAGAGACATTGCGTTTGAATGAGCTTCAACATGGAGAAATGGTGAAAACACAACAGCTTTTATGGGGTTCTTCGACTTCTGGTAAACTAGACGATTGCAAACAGACTGGACTGTCTCTACTGAAAGAAGAGATGGCAGATATTCCCAAAGCAGATATAGTTTTGGGTGCAGACGTCACCTACGATGCCCTGGTTGTTCCACTACTATGTGAAACGATTGAAGAGTTTTTATCCCAAGGCACAGAAATAGTTCTAATTGCTGCTACCATCCGGAGTATGGATACTATAAAAGTATGGGAGAAGGAACTCAACTCAAGGTTCCAATGGACAGTGGTGGAAAAGCTAGAAGATCCACATACAAGTGAATTACCATGTTGGTTTCGAAAGGGGACACCAGAGATTCGTATCTATGAGATTGTAGCACTTCTATAGGTGGTTCTGATTCTGTTATAGGTGGAGTATCTGAAGATTCAACAGTTGATAGTCGATACAACTCATCTATCAGACAGTTACTGTACTGTCAATTACACTTGATCGTGCAAAAAGACGCCCAAACTCAAGACTTGACATGTTCTTCTTCTGGATCCAGGATCTCTGCTATGGTTCGTATGGACCCTACATTCAGCATTCACATACAAGCTTCATCGACCAGAAGTTTCTTCAATCACAATCTGCTTCATCACAATTTGCTCCAATCACATGCTTCTTCCCGTTTCACATCGAAAATATCCTCATTTGTTGAAATACTCTGTTGTCAAGATTTCGATTTCTACTAGTGGCTCAGTTTTGTTACGCCAGATTTTGAAAACATACTGGAAAATTGGTTGAATCTTTCAAAATTGAAAGTTTTAATTAAACTTTCTTTTCCTTCATCTATTGTTTTTATTAACTGATCGACGAAAATTTGGCTGCAAAACCTAATCCTTCATCCTACATCAAACCCGTACACCATGCTGATTCTTCACCCTCCAGAGCACAAATACTTCCACAAAACAAACACAAATTCACGTATATCATATAATTCCAATGAAACCTGTTAATACAGAAATCAATCCAGAATCAATTTCAACTAAAATTTTAACAATTTCTCTGCTTTCCCGTTATATCTTTATACATCTTTGTAATCTATTCCATTGTTGATCCTGCAGGAAGTGAGGAACCCCCGTTCATTGGCTGTTCCTTGTGCGACCGAGTCTTCCAACGAAAAGCTACCACTACTTCTTCTTCAGCAATGTCGAATGTTTACGCCGCCCCCCTCAAGCACTTGTGGCCATTTTTAGCTGCTTGTATGTATTAGTTGTGCATGTACTCAGTTTGTGCTTTCCTAATTGGGACATCCGAGATAGATGGGAAATGTGGGATTTTTGCAACGTTTGGGATCGATAAGACCTCTCCATGGGTCCGGAACCGGAATACTGTGAATACTGCAATGGATTAGAAAAGTAGAGTTTTGGATTCGTCACGTGGATGGGATCATTGTTTACTTTTTTGACTTTTGTTGTGTTCCTATGGGTGATATTGGGGCTCCTAAAAGTGAAACCTATTATACATGGGAGTGTAGAAGGGATGTTTTTCAAAGTCCACGAGGTTATAATTATAAAATGAGCAGAAGGGAAGTTTGGGATTTCAGCCGTCTGGTATTGGAATATTTTTAACTGTTGGTTTTTGGTTGTTCGGTTTCAATCGTTGGATAAGGTTGCCAAGTGTTCTTATTGGTTCTTTTTGGTTGATTTTTAGTGTTTGCTCACTTGTGTTGGTTCCAGTCTGATAATTGAATTTCCCTTAATTGAGCAATGGTTGTTTTCACTCTTCTCCCTTGTTTCCCAATCCTCCCAACCTGATCTTATTGTGGCTCATCCCTCAGTCATCCCATGCAACTCCTTCAACTTTCTCAACTCTTTCAACTTCCTTCAAAATACTAACCTGCAGCTGTCATCATGACTCCATTGGTTATGAAGATTCAAAACACCATGTTGCAAGCTGATGCTAACATCAACGATCCTAAGCATCCAAGATTCCAAGAGGGTGGTAAGTTCATTGACTTGAGCAAGGCTTCTGAGTAAATATTATGATCGTATGATTGTGCAAAAAAAATCCAATACACGCAATGTTAAGAAGGATGTCGTAGATTCCGTTTACGTAGTATTGTGTATGGTTTGTTTCAAATTTTCTTGAATTTGCCTTTGGAATTAAAGATATTCAAAGATGAAAACATTAAGAATTTAATATTTAGAAATTTAGAAATTTTAATCTGAACAATTAGTTTTATTTCCTATTTAGGAAACTAATTAGCCAAAAAGAAATGAGCTGCATCACCTACAGAAAAAAACAAACTATGAACAAACACTAAAAGGTAGACTACAAAAAAAGTCAATCAATGAAATTCTATATTGTAACCGTATAAAAAAACTACCCTTCCCTAATAATTAACCAGAACAGCTTCCAGAGCTGTGCTATAGCACCTACACCATATAGGCCAAAAGAGGTCAATAGACCCAGAACCCAACAAGGGGACTTAATTTGTGTTGACTGACACAAGCCACTTTCTGTAGTTGGCCTCGATGATGGTGTTAGCCTTCAGCGAACGGTCCTCGATGTATACTGGAGCATCGTAGGTGTAGTATGCGCTTTGAGGAAGTGCAAAAGTGTAACTCAGCTCGTTGCATGGAGCATCTAGGGAGTGGTTTGCGAGGCAATGAGGACACTCGTACATCAAAGCCATAGATGGAGATTCTGGTACGGATTGTGGAGATTGGTAGTCAGAAGAGTCTTCGTAATGAGGGTTCCACTCGGACTCAAAGTCCAAGTCTGTGTTGTCAACATAGTGTTGAGGTTGTTCAGAGAATGAATACATGATTTGATGGATTCAAAAAGAAGTCTTTGTGAAAAAAATTGTCGAAAAAAAAGACTTGCAAAAAGAAAGTTTTTTTTCGCAGAACAAGTGAAAAATTTCTTGCTTAAATTGACTGAGGTGGTTGCAAAAAAAGTACCGCGCAGCAGGACGATGGAACCACGTGGAAAACGACGCGGAGAGAACGATTCGATGAGGTTCTGTAAACAAATAGTTTTGAATTCAAAAAAATGAAATGAATTCAAAAAATAAAGTTTGATGTATTCAGAGTGTTTTTAATTCCTCCGTGATGAATTCTTTGCGGTCTGGCGACTTAGATGTGAGTCAACTGAGTCAATCAGGCGTGAGTGCGTGAGTTGTCAGGGATAGAAGTGAGTCAAGCAAACGCCAGAAGAGTCAGACAAGAGTCACGAAGTGGGGTTTCCAAACAATAAAAGAAACGAAATTCTAATTCTTGATTTGAAAAAGAGTCAATTGAAACAAGAGTCAATTGAAATAGGAATCAGTTGAAATAGTAGTCAGTTGAAGTACTGACAAGTTGGAGAGATGGGTCAATAAATACCTCCTACAAGGTATAACAAGTAGGGCCAAGTGATGTAAAAGACCAAAAGACGATTGATTGTAGTCTTAAGTTTAAGATGCAAAGATTGTTGTTTGAAAGTTGTTGAGTGATGAGAGAAAGTGGAAGAGCGGAGCCTGCCCTATATATATTGACTAATTGTGGCACCGTCACTGTGACCCATAGGGGTGAGTAATCTTTCTGGCCCATGTGTAGATGCAGACGCAGGAGTGCATATTTGGCGAGGAGTGTAAAAGACCCCACCACCACCACCACAGCTTCAAACTGTGTATGGGAGGGTTTTGAAAGTGCGACATTTCGGCCGGTTTCGAACAATGGTGTGGGATGTTCTATCCGAACTGTCGGAATGGGATGGGGTTTTCTAAGTGTATTGCTATTTGAGTCAACGAGAGTCATTGCATATTCGGAGTAAGTCATTGATACATTTTAATTGATTGATACATTTTAGTTAATTGATACATTTTAGTTAATTGATACATTTTAGTTAATTGATACATTTTAGTTAATTGATACATTTTAGTTAATTGATACATTTTAGTTAATTGATACATTTTAGTTAATTGATACATTTTAATTCATTGATTAATTGGTACTGTTGAATTATTGCATTTGCATTATTTACCTGAAATAGAGTCATTGAAAAACTATTGTTATTTCGTATTACATCACCTTTGGTAACTATTGTAAATGTGCTATGGGAGCTACTAGCATGTATTACATCTACTTAACAGTTAGGAAACAGAAACAGGGGGTGTAATGGAAAAGGAGAGAAACAGGAGAAAGGAAACAAAATAGAAAGTGTTACTTGTATTCAGTAGAGGAGTAGAAAGTATAGGATTATTTGATCAAATCGTACATGATCACAGCAAACCTGGACCGTGTCAAAATGTTCTGTTTGAAACGACCGGGTACTTCTGTCGGGTTATTTTTGGATATGTATCTGAACTTGTATGTTGCTGCAATTCTGTTGTTGTGAAGTTATGAATAGTTGTGTTTCTAGAGCTGTAGAGCGCTCTGGACTTTCATGTTTCTAGTCTTAATGTATCTAACTTTCATATGTCTAATCTTCATGTTTCTAGTCTTCATGTGTCTAATCTACGTGTTTCTTCATGTTTCTATTCTTCATGTTTCAGTTCACCATCAATGCACTTGTATGTTTCTGGGCCTATGTAACTGTACATTCGGTTTTAAGTCGGTCAAGTGATGATCCATATCATAAGTTTTTATGCTCTTTTGCATTCTGCACACCACTATTGAACTTCTTGACTCATAATTCTACTCAATATGGTACATACGTCATTACAACTATTGCATCACCTAACATGTCTACATGTCTACATAGCTACATCCAAAGAAATATAATCTAGCCTCTCTCCGATATCAGAAAAGGGTGACATTTCTCATAAATCATGAAACTATAGTGACAGAGACAGCAATAAAACCCTTCTTCTTTTGAATCTACTGCTACTTTGGCGCAGTCATCACTGCAAGCGCAGTGCTCATCATTTGGCATAGCAAAGTACATTTTGGTTTCTTTTTTTTAATTTCTGTCGATTATCTTTCTCTTTTAGGTTCTTCTCCATTAACTCTTCCTACTCCTCCGCCTGTCTAGCCATCTTTTAAGGGGCTCTTCTCCGTGTCGGCTTTCTAATAATAGGTCATAGAGAAGATTTTCACTACGGCAAAACAAAATAGTACTGCAAGAAGTGATTTTTCTTTGGTTAGGCAGACTTTCTTCGTTCTGTTGGGCTTTCTTGGGTAAGTTCGATTTTCTTCGTTCAGTTTGATTTTCTTCGTTCAGTGGCTGCAAATCATTCGTCTTTCGGTTCTAGCCACAGTACTAGTAAAACTTGACAGTGGTACCTGTAAAACTTCACGATGGTGGCTATAAAACTTGTTTCAAGAAGTTGGGCGTCGCCGTTATCGAATTTTTATAAGAATACATTATTTTTAGAAAATATTAGTTTTTTCTTAGGTGGCTTGCTTTGTTTTTGGGACATTCTAGAACCTGTCGCTAGAGTTGCAGCCAAACCACTCTAGACTATCTAACAGTTGCCCTATAACTGCAGCATAGAGGAAAGCAAACAAAAAGAGAGAAAGGAATGAGAGAAAAGAGAGAAAAGAAAAGAAATTTTACAATCGGACCGTTATTTGGTTTTCTCCAATTGTAAATGCTTTACGCCAATCCTTGTTTATGACAAAATTAACTATATGTTTGCTATCTTACTAATATTGTCGTTACTGCACGTGCCGCTTCCTAACCTTTCCAAGGCCTGGAGGGTTGACTCAAACCCCTGACTCAACCCCGTAACATACCGGGATTTGCGACATTCGGACCATGATGTGATCAAGTGACTCGCGACACTATCCCCCACATGACTCGGGGCTTGATTCACCATGATTCAAGCCGGATTATCTTTCTTGACAACACGTTTCTTCACTTTGTGGTTCAATTTGTGGCTAGATTAGGAATTTTCTCGAAATGAGTAATCTGCTGTTCATAATCAAAGAAGAATTCAATTCCGTGGCAATAATGTGTTAAAGGTTTGACCCTAAAAGACAATGTGCTTGTATAAATTTGTATGCGCTTGTATAGACCTAAACCATATATGTACAAAGTGTGTGCAAGCTGAGTTTTTAGACTTAGCGTTTTTGGGGAGGTTAGAGTTCTTGGGGATTTCAGAATTTTTAGGTGTTGGACGTTTGGGACGTTCGTTTTTTTTTATAATTAATTTTGTTTCTTGAACTTTTATGTGGTTTGAAATGATCTTGGTTGTCTAGGCCGTTTTCAATGTTCCATTTGTAGAGGAAATGGAAGAGGAAGACCCAACTAAACAAGGAATAAGACGAAAATCAGCTAAATGGTATGTTTTTGGTTGAAAATTTTCTGTCATCTTCTTCACGTCCCAATTCACCCACTTTCCTAATCAGGACATTGATTTAGTAAATCAGTTGATCGGACAGAATCCCGGTCAAGGTTGGGATTGGCTAGAAGTATAATCTTCAATGCATGAGCATTTTTACCTGAATTTTCTTTTCAATTGGATGTTTTTTTTTAAATTAGACTCTCTTTTAAATTAGATTCTCTTGAATTAGACTCTCTTTTAAATTAGATTCTCTTTCAAATTCAAGAGATGCTTCAAAGTTCAGTGGTTTATGCTCTTGAAAACTAGATAGTCAAACCAGTACTGATCCGTTGATTTGAAGACGAAAAAAAACCTAATCTTTCACATTTCCCCATAATTTACCGCAAGGTTGCCTTTTTTTTTTTTCTTAGTTTCGTTGTTGTACTGTTCTATCCTTAGACTTAATTCTTCTACTCAAGACATTTCAAACCAATAAAAGTCTCTTTTCATAAGCCAGTTGAATTGTCAAATTATAACAAAAATCAATTCACTTCACTATGATATCGCTTTTACTCTTACTTTTGTGTTCCTGTCTATATTGATCATTAGGCCAAGTTCAATCACCACGTATCTTTCTACAACCCAAGAAAGAACAAAACTATAGTTTCTGCAATTTGAAAAGCATAATTGGATTTTATCTTGACGAGATTTTGATAATATTACTCCTTTTTTTTGCTGTTGTTATACTTTTTGTGTTGTTGTTACTATTTTTTTGCTCTTGTTACAACTTTTGCAACCAATACCTACTTGTGCAGCGACCACTTTTGCAGTCGCCTAACATATTCACATTTTCGACCAATAAGAACTTCCCAAATTTCAAATAAAAACAAAAACAAATCGAAACAAATCGACTCCAATTACTACTTCCCTTAACTCAATAATTTCGTCTTCCCTAATTTCCATTCTTTGGTCCATAACCTCTCCACACCCTAATTGAACTTTCTCCAACCAGATACTACGGTACCAAAAGAAATAAACCGTTCTCAACTTCTTGACAACATCGTACTGTGTCATTGATTCTTCTTTATACACACCTTTGTTTTGTACTTATAAAAAGGCATCGATCCGCTTCTCCTTTTAACCGTTTTGACGTTGGTTTTGTGATTCACGATCTCATTATACCACAAATCTGATCATTGTTTGTACAGTTTTTTGAGTATATTGGAACAGATTCGATCAGTTTTCAAAAGATTTGATTCACTTTCAAAATATTTGATCAAATTCCATCAAATTTGAATCGATAAAGATCAAATAGTCTTGGTTTAGGTTCAGATCCTGGCTGGAATTCTCTTCTCAAGACTAAACTCCGTTAGAGGCTATAACTTACCAATTGGAGGTTTAAATATCGATAAACTGGACCATAAAACAAATAAGAAAGGTTTGGAAATTGGATATTCAAAACCACAATTCTGATTTCAAGACCATTTGACTCCAAGAATTCATTACCACAACACAACAACACCACAGCTCTGATCAAAAATTGGCTACTTAAAACTACAAGCAAAAATCTTGCCATGACAATTTATGCATTTTACGTCTTCGATAGACATTGTAGTTGCATCTACTCAAGAGAGTACAACCACTCCACCTCCCAAGATAAAGATGGAAGCATCAACGGGAATAACGACAGTGACATGGCAAAATTACTTTTCGGTACGATTTACTGGCTCAAAACTCTTTCCCTGAAGTTGGGTGACTCGCAGGCGGGCCTACGGTCGTTTTGCACTGGCGCATACAGAGTGCACTTTTTCGAATCTCTATCGAACTTTAAGTTTGTTTTGGTTTCAGATTTGGCCGTGGAGACGCTTCAAATACAGCTACACCAGCTATATAGTGATGTCTTTGTGAACAACGTCGCCATGAATGCCCTTTCACCTATTGAGTTCGGTAATGCCAGAATTACAAACGATACTTTCATTCGCCAGGCCGACAATTTCTTGCGTCTGTTGCCAGTGTTTGACTGATTTTTTCTGTTTAAAAGTCTGGATATCTTAATACTACTGTTGTTAAGTCGACCCATCCGGTGGACCAATCCAGTGAATTTTTTGCCGTGGATCTCAATGGCCTTGGTCTTTGGCCTTTGCCTCGTTGGACCGAAGTTCGACGACTGGTCGTTAAAACAAATGGATGAAACAAGAACATTTTGAAAATACTTCGTGATTTCCATCGACTAAATATTCATTTTGATTTCTTGTCTGTCTTGAATTCTTTTCAAGGTTTGCACGGTTTTTATGGTTTTATGGTTTTTAGGACACCCTGAAAAACTTACAAGGCAAAGGTTTATTCTCATGCCCAACCACGAACTAAAATACTCCAACGGCTGCATATTTCTCACTGACTCTTTTCATTCTCGGCACCAATTTTTTTCTTTTGAAAGATTTCTTTTCAATTTAGTCGGTTTCCTCTGGGTACTGTACACAGTGACTCTTTCCCTTGATGAACTGTGCTGAACGGTGAACCAGAGCACAGTGTGACACACATTTGCAGCGAATTACGGCTATCAAATCCCATTCGCAACCCCTGTATATTTTTGGGACTTTTATTGCTCTATTGCTTCTATTTTTCGTTTCTAAGGGCCTCCTCTTGGTTGAGATATTTGGTGTTGAAATTCTGAGTTTAGATCTGCAGAAACACGGTGTTCGACAACAAAATCGAATCTGGTGTTTTCATTTATTATTTCTAGCTCTTAATCAACAAATTCGAAAACTTCATTCGCTATTTTTGGGTTTTCTGCCTTTTTTTTGGCTGATTTCCGGCTGTTTCTACTTTCAGCAAATACAACTTGACCTCAAGGACAACAGTTCACAGAATTATAGCTTTTATTGGTCTAAATCGGGAAAAAATATCTTCCTAAATTGCCATAGCATATCCTATTGAAATTCCCTGCTGTCTATTTTTCATACAATGTCTGTTGCAGAGCCAAGTCCTGTAGTCCCATCCCCACAGACACAAAGGGCAAGCAAGAAAATCCAGCTAGAACAGGTCATTCGTGAGTTACAAGCCAAATTGGGCCCTCAGTGGGATACGTATCACGAATCACTTACTCTCTTTCTAATTGGAAAGCTTTCACGAGCGGAGTTGGTAGAGACGGTGTCTCCGCTTCTAAAGAATGGACTCATCAAGTTGCACAACAAATTTCTACTACTCAATTTTGCCAATTCGCTCCAAGATAGTCCTGCCGAGTTTTGCGGCGACATAGCGTCTTTTTGGAATAAGAAAAACGCTAAAGCCAAGAATGTAAAGTCCACACAATATGAGAAGTTTAAGCAGAATATTATGGGGTTGCCTTTGAAGGAAAGACGAAGAATCAGGTCCATCACAAGAGATAGTGGTAAGAGGAATAAGATCAATGCATATTTGACTTTGACGAGACAATCATTACTTCCAAAGATTCCATTTATCCTGGACCGTGAAGAACAGCTGCTCCAGGTAAATAACTTGGTTCAATGGCAACAAGATGTCGTTACAGGTATTAATACACCCTTATCACTGGCTTCACATGAACTTCCCGACCTTGAAGGTTTGTCTCGTCGTGTTCTAATGACTTTGAGAGAAAATGGACTCACGGGCGGTGTCAACTCTCGCGTGTTGGACGTCATCACCCTAGGTTTGGAGATTCATTTGAAAAACATTTTGGAGAGTGCAATTGACATTGTTCGTTATCGTGAAAATAAGTACAGTGTGAACTCCATTCTTCATGCCCTTCAAACCCCAGATGAGAGCATTCTTGACAACAATAAATCATCCCAAGGTTCGGCGAAATCACAGAAAAAGCGCAAGCACTCAGAGACTAAGGATCTGAAACCAACAATCGTCATATCTTCTGAAGATATGTATAACACATTCGAAATGTTCCCTCATCTAATTGAGCCTTGTGGTCCTATGTACAGACTAGCTGCCACTATGCTTCAAAATGATGACATGGTTGAACTCGACTCCTTGGGTTACAAGCTCCCTCCTAAGCCCGCTTCGCTTATAAAGAGCTCATTCCAGTCAACGTCGTCCGACGGGACAGTCGCAGAGAATTTGAAGACAGAAAACAGTACACTGAAGGATGACACCGACTTAGGGCCATTGTCCAAGAAGCCTCAAAGTACCAAACCCGTCCATACCACTGCTGATGTAAATAACTTTGGCACTGTTGACGAGCTAAAATGGGTTTTGCATGATTTAATCACATCCCTGTAAAGATGTACCAGTAAGAATGTACCATTAAAGATATACCGGTAAAGATATATCTGTGTCCTCTAATGTATTTTATAATGATGAATGCCTTCTAAGTGGTCTTATTTGTTATAAGCTTAAAGTAGTAATAGTTCCTTCTCCATTTCTGTGTGGATTCTGGTATCCCATCCAAAGTAGGCCTTTGTTGAATGTTGTTGAATCAAAAGCATCCAAGTTGATTCAGAATTTGCTTGATTGAATTAAAAAAAAGCAAAAGTGTCAAAATACAGAAGCCAAAATGTTTTGTGTTCAATTCCAGCAGGTTCATTCTCTTGAATCCCTGTTTGGATTATCACTGACTGATAACGTTAACACCTGCTAGGGGAATTCTGCCAGTTGGTCTTTGAAACTAGAATATATATAGAGCTCTCTATATTTTCGGCCCAGAGTACAGATTAACAGCTGTGCATGGAAAGAAAGTGAACACTTCACGTGGCTCTGGATTCCTAACTCAGCTAATATAGCTTCAGGTTACAATGTAAGATCAATCAGTCACATAGAAAGCATTTGAAACACAATGGATTTGTTTTCTATTTTCATTCAAAAGCTTCTAAGATGTTGGTCTTGTCTGGGTATTGTCACCTCGGGCTGACTTTGGTGACTTTTGCAATTGCTTCCAATAAATTCTGGGAATCAGAACTAGTCATTTCGCTCAAACCACATACTGTTAGGCATTTAGTTGCATACGAATGCTGAACAAGAACGTTGATGTCTTCGTTTTCACCCAGGCTGCATATATACCTGGTTTGGTCTTCCAACAGAAGATGACTTAACTCTAGTAGACAAAGTTGTGCTCTGATGGGCTTACTAGTACCTCTTCTGTAACCATGCTTCATAAACTTACCGTTTTGTGAGATATGAGTCCCTGAAACAGTAATGACATGGACAGTGGCTTTACCCGCAAGGTTTATGTTCTTAAATGCTGTAACAATATCACCGACTCCATTGAGGGTCATTTTCTGGCTATTCATGTCAATTGCATGGCCTTGCATCTCAATGTTTACCTCCTTGCCTCGATTTAGGAGGTCCAGGATACGGGTTTGCTCGATATGGACGCTCTGAATAAAGAGATCATATTTGACATTTTCGGTTTCATGATTCTTAATGCCCTCGAATAAGAACTCCAGGCACTCGGTTATCCTGGTTAGACAATTGTTTGGTTCATTTCCACAGAAAATAAGGTCTACCAGGGCGCCGTGGCAGCACTGTTGAACATAGAGCTCCCACTCCTTTGCGAATTCTTTAGCATCGACCTTCGAAACAAATTTATCGAATTTGGTGCCAAATCTTTCACTGTCAGATTCAAAGTCATCCCCAGAGAATTTAATGAATGCCCGGCTGTTGTTACCGTAGAGGCTCAAGGCATGTTCCAAGGAACGTCGGGTGTTTTGATACTTCTCAAACTTGGCTTTATCAGCTTGGTATAAAATTTCAGCCTCGTTTACTTTCTGAGACCACTGGACATCAATATTGTTCAACGAACGAAGCTTTGTATTGATGTCTTGGAGCTGTACCTGCCAGTCATCCTCAACCGCGTCGAAGTTATTGAGTTGAAGTCTTTTTATTTCAATCTCTTTCGCGAGCTCGGCTTCCGATTGTTGTTGTATTTTTAATTCGTTTTGGGCTTGAGAAAGCCGTGATTCTGCATCACTTAATGTTTGTTCCAATGCAACAATTCCATCCATAACATCCTCAATTCTTTTAAGGCTATCTGATTCCATTTTATTCAACTTCTCCTTGTTCTGCTGTTCGATTTTCAAGAGTGCATCAGTGTTTTTCTCTACTTGCTGCTGAAGTTGTCGTTGAAATTGCACCTTCTTCTCTTCAAGAGACTTCAATTCAGTTAGAGCCTCCGTATCATCAAAAACATTGACTTTCAGTAGCTCATTTTCTAGCTCGAACTGAGTGTTGTTGTAGGTATCTTCCAAAGCAGTTTTGTGTTCCTTTATAGCGACATCCAACTCTTTCTGCCTGAGTTCAACCTTGAGCGTGGTCTGAGACAGCATATATTCGAACTTTGCCTCATGATCTCTCAAAACATTGTTCAATTCAGCCATTTCGGTTTTGAGTGCCCGATAGAGCATATTCTGGTGAGAGTACTCGTCATCGATAGCTCTAAGCTCATCTGTCGCCTGGAGGATTTCTGCATTTAGTTTTTCAAGTTCTGTGTTCAATCTTTCAGTGGTATTTTTGTTTTTCTCGGCCAAACTGGTGGATTTCGGTACATAGCCAGAATCTGTTGGTATCACCTTACACTTCCGATTAAGGCTTTCGCTGATGTTAAGAAACCGTTCATATCTATCAGGATTCTTCAATGTTGGAATCCCCGTACCTTTTTTATTCATTTCCACCACCTGGTTCTTATTGATGATGGGTTCTGTGGTGTTCTCTTGAGTTGGGTAATCGATTCGGACTAGATCGAAACCTAGAGACTTTCTACGGCTGTGGCTTTCTATTGGCTGAATCCCCGTGTTAATAATATCACTTAGAATCCGCCTTCGTTTCACCGAAGTATCTTGTCGTGGGGATACAGTATGGTTCATTATTAGATGTTTCAGATGTGTTTCAAAAGCGTTTCATACAAGATGGGGGTGAAGTTCGGGTGAACGGAAATTGCCTTATTAGGCAAAGATGTTTCGAATAGTTATCGTTTTTGTCTTCTTTGAACCGGACTTGGCGCAAATTATGGCTTTTTTGTTGTAGTTGGTGATGTTTACTAAACGTCTATGTGTAGGGACAGTATTTACATTTCGAGGTTGGGATGCAACATCGATTCATTGAGTACTTTAAGTGTGGTGATATCAATTTTTTTTGAAATTTAATCGTATTTTTCTCTCGAATTTGGTTTAGCATTAAATACATTTAATATCTGTAGTTTAAATGTACTGAATATGTTCCAAAAGGAAAAGAAATTGTTCCACAAGCAAAGAAAACGTTCCTATAAGCAAAAAAAATGTTCCACTTGAACAAAAGAAAACATGAAAGAACTTTGGTTTGTCAAACTAAGAATAATTTCACCTCTTCTTTGACAAAGAGCGCCTTTGAAACCCTTCTCATAGAGATTCAAGAACCTCTTTTCATCTTTGATGCAGCTCAAGTTTTCTAACAATAATACAAAATTCCCAGATCCACTTGGTAGCAAAAAATATTTACAAGACCCCCGGCAGTTCTGGTTTTTTTTAAAGGAGAGGTGGAAGTGACCAGAAAAAATGGAAAAGACAATGAACAATGAACAATGAACAATCAGGAGTTCTATAATAACAGAAAGGAACCATTAATAACCACCATTCTTAATAATTTCCGATCACATCAATCGTAAAGTTACTTCCCCTATATTCCCTTTTCCTCTTAATTGAAGTCCTTTGACTGCAAGTTTCTAGTCATGGCAGGCAAAGCTACCCTAAGACCATCGAGCTCCTTGGTCATAACAACTTGACAACCCAATCTAGAGGTTTCCGTCAATCCAAATGCCAAATCCAACATATCGTTCTCATCGTCATCTGGCTCAGGAATGGAGTCATAGTACTCAGGGTCAACAATGATATGACATGTGGAACAAGCACAAGATCCACCACAGGCACCCTCCATATCCAAATTGTGGGCTTGGGCAATATCCAAGAGATTGTCGCCTTCAGCTACTTCAAATGTTTGTAGCAGGCCATCTTTGGAGATAAAGGTAATCTTCAACTCTTCACCAGGCTTGGGCTTGTGAATATGTCCATGGGCTCTGACAGCACTGGAAACAAACAGACGAGCTGAATGTTCATATTGAAAAATGGATTTGTTTCTCCGGATGGCGGACATTCTGATGGTTTGGTTTGACCAGGAGATGCCTCTTCCTAGAAGAGTACGAATCATTTTGACGAACAAGAAGGGAACAACGGTGATAAGGTTATAAGGGGTCTTGAAATAGATCAATTATGTTTTTATTGCTCTTTTGGAGAAGCAAATTTTGTCCGAGTTGGTGTTTTGGCCAATAAAGGTTTGGGATTTGGAAATCAGCGTTGCAATATTGGTGAGTCTATGGTGAGATGGGATCTGTATCCTGTATGAAATGAAAATGATTGATTATATGTAAGAAAAATGAGTATTCCTGTATATAATTAAACTCCGTATATTGAATATTAAAGTTATTGCAAAACCCAACGGTTTTCTTGGAGTTGTGAGTATTCTAGTTTTTGCTTTGACTATAGTTTATCGTAATTTGGTATAGGTTCGTGTAACTACTTTTTTTTTGCGTTTTTCGATTTTCTACGTCAATTTTCCATTTTCTTAACATAAATGCAAACTGATGAAAAAGTACAATGTAGATGTAATGTCGTATATTTTCTTAAAATAAAATAAAAAAAATCGTTAGAATATACATTTTGTTCAATTTCGTTAATATTTCATTCAGTTTCTATTGTCTAGTTATTTACCTCTACATTTCTTGGACAAATAATTTCTGCTCTGTGGGGCCATTCAGGTTAAGGAACTTTGAGATATTTTAAGAAGGAAAGATTAATTTTTCATCCTTGATACCAATTCGAAATTAAAAGCAAAAGGGCTGCCTCTTGTACCATCAAAATCATAAGGATCGAATGTTACCAATTATTGCTAAGGGTCTGTTTGCACCACAATTTTTCATTGAATCATTAGATCATTGGCTCATTCGATCATTAGATCATTAGATAATTAAATCGACAATAGTGTACTGGTGACTGCTCATAATGAAAAATGCGTGGTCAATTTCAATTAAGTCAACTAAATCCTCAATCACGAGAATTTGCTTGCTAATACCAACAATATTAGCAAGATAAGAACAGCAATTATAGCATAACTGATAAACTTATTAGCAGTTATTCTTCTTGTCATGGACTTAAGTGTCAGAATCGATTTATCAACGTAGCTATCGGCAGCCAGCAAGGTATTGCGCAGGTTAACAATCTGCTCCCTTTGCGCACGAAGATCGTTTAAGATATTGCCGCCAATGCTTTCAGTTTCTAAAGCAATTCTTTGACTTTCTCGAAGTCTATCACTACTACGCTCCAAAGAGGCATTGTTACTCAATAGTTGCTTCCTTTGGTCGTTATGTGCACCAGAATCATTATCGGTGTATCTGTCTCCAAACAACTGAGCCCTGCTTTCGTCATCTGTCAACTGCCTCAATCTTGCTTTATTAGCCTCCACCTGCAGCCGGTACAGACGAATCTTGGTGTTGTAGGTGGAACGGGAGCTGGCTGGGATATTCTGAACTTCAATATTCATCTGGTCCAAAATTTCAAGAGCCTCATCGGTGGCACTTTCAATGGCTCTGATTGTTTGAGTTCTCAGACTACCACTAGAGGCTATGGAGCCAAATTTTGACTCTGCCTCCTGAATAGCGAGTTGAAAGTCCAGTTCATAAGTGGAAAAGAGTTCGGCCATTTTGAACAGTAGATTTTAGGAAAAGCGATGAAAAGGATTGAAAGGGTTGAAAAAGTAGGAAAAGGTGTTGGTTGCCGTCGATTGTTGTGTCTTGAAGAACAATAAAAAGGTCACGTGCGTGAAAAAAGGGATTATTATGAGTCAATTAAATATCACGTGAAGAGTATCTGTGACGCGATTGGTCGAAATTGATGAAGAATGACCAGAGTTGGTGGTGATTAGGGGGATCAGTGGCGATAGGGGAGATTGTTCGGAGCACGAGATGGTTCGGCAGGCTTAGTTGGGGTAACGAGTGGATCACGTGACCATATCATAACCTAGTATAATTAGCAACAAAAGGACATGGCTGGAAATTGACTGAGAAAAGTTTCAATTGATTTTAATTTAGTTTATTTGAGGTCCATTTAATTCTTTTTCCTTTTGTTGACATGGTTTGGAAAGTAAGGCTTGAACTTATGCCGAATGCCAATACCAACCATTTTAAGATACAACCATAATAAGGAAACATTTGATACAAAATTATTTGAGAAATATAATTAAAAAATAACAGATTGAAGTTGAAATGGTCAACTGTAAGGTCAATATTCTCTTCATTTAGCTATGGATACATGTGGAAGTGTCTTATCAAAAGTAGTAGCATTAAAAAGGCTATTTAAACAAGGAAACTACAGATCTATATCAAAAGAAACATAAAAGGAAACAAGAAAGATCGAATAAACTACTGTTTTGGGAAATATTGTAGGTCTTCCTTCAGCACCACGAAGGTGCAAATGATGAATGCTGGAATGAATAGTAAATGGAGTCTTGAGGTTTTTGGAATGTCAAGAGGCAATTATTTGAAAATTTAGGTTCATTTAAATAGAAGAGAATTAAGTTTGGACAGCTGAAATTATTGGGTCGAAAAGTAGTGATTTTTGAAAATTATAGATGTTGAAAAGAGAAGCAAAGTTGTCGAAAGAAAAAAGATGTTGAGCGAAAACAACAATTTCCAGCCAAATCTACCATATTTGGTGATGAAAATGAACTGAAATCATGATAAAAAGAGATTAGAGTGGTTTGGGTAAGCGGGATTTGATAGATGTGGTTCTGATATGATTCGGATCTTGTTTCTACAAAAGTCAATGTGCAAAGGAACGGATGTTGTTCGATCAAAATATCAAACATTTTTCTCTCTTTTGAAAGTAAATTTTGAGACGAACGACAGTTTCAAGGGCTGTAGAGTGAAGGTAATACAGGCTGGTGTATGAGTCAATCTTGCGCATTGACGCACTTGGAACATTTCGAACTCAGGAATTTTCGTTTCTTTTAACTCTTAATGTTTTAAGGAATTAAAGTTATTTAAGTGTAGTTCTAGTGTAGATAGATTGGATAAGTAGTCACACAACTTGGGACACACAGAACAGGCAAAACAGAATATCCATGATAATATAGAGTTTTCAAAAGGGAAATTCCGTGGCCAGAAAAACCCTGATTCTCTAAAAATTCAAATATAAACCATTATTAACAAATATCCTTTCCCCTTTGGTTGGCTGCAAAAACTACAACCAGAAAGCCTTCAAACGCACGGCGTCAAAATATCATTCAAAACAGTTTTCTGAATCAATCCCTTTCAAAAAAATCATCATCTACGGAAAAATCACCACAAAAATCATTCTTCGTTCCTTAAAATGGCTTAGTCTATACTTCTTCAAATCGAGCACTCAATAAACACAACTCCTTCCGGAAAAATCCATAAAATCAGAGAATAAACAAATCAACAAACCCAATACAACAAGAAAAATTTAAGTCTTCAAAATAACTTTCTTTTTATCTTCTTAGACTGCCAATCACTATCTCTTCGAACCCTCTGACTCATCAAGGCGAAAACTGTTATCAGACGGTACTGTATACAAACCTGCACATAATTTTTTTCACTTCACCCCACAAGTCAAAAACGAAAAGTAACTTCTTCAATTCTTCTTCAAACTTACCAAAAAAAGAATGAGTCTTCGATCTTCAGTCTCTGCGTCGAGATTCAGTAGGGGGTTTGCCTCGTCACGTGCTGCCCGTCGGGGCCAGAATTTGACCGAAAAAATCGTTCAAAAGTACGCCGTAGGTCTCTCCCAAGACAAGAAAGTGTTCAGTGGAGACTATGTATCCATTAAACCAGCCCATTGTATGTCACACGACAACTCGTGGCCTGTGGCCACAAAGTTCATGGGTTTGGGTGCTAGCACGGTTAAGGATAACCGTCAGATTGTGTGTACATTGGATCATGATGTTCAGAACAAAAGTGACAAGAACTTGGAGAAATATAGCAACATTGAGAACTTTGCTAAGGAACAAGGCATTGATTTTTACCCTGCTGGCCGTGGTATTGGTCATCAGATCATGATCGAGGAAGGTTATGCATTCCCCTCTAATTTGAGTGTGGCTTCTGACTCCCACTCCAACACCTATGGTGGTGTAGGTGCTTTGGGAACTCCAATTGTTCGTACAGATGCTGCATCTATCTGGGCTACGGGTCAGACATGGTGGCAAATTCCTCCTGTGGCCAAGGTCGAGCTTGTTGGAGAGTTGCCTAAGGGTACCACAGGTAAGGACGTCATTGTGGCACTTTGTGGTGCCTTCAACAACGATGAGGTCTTGAACCATGCCATTGAATTTGTTGGTGATGGTGTTTCTAAGTTGCCAGTTGACTACCGTCTTACTATTGCCAATATGACCACCGAGTGGGGTGCTTTATCTGGTTTATTCCCTATTGATGATGTGTTGATTGAGTTTTACAAGCAGAGATTGGCTAAGTTACCTCAACCTCACCCACGTGTGAATGAGAAAACTGTTTCTGAATTGGAGCAAAACCAACTCTCTTCGGACCAAGATGCTGTCTACGCCAAACACTTGAGAATCGACTTGTCTTCTCTTTCTCCTTCCATTTCTGGTCCTAACTCCGTCAAGGTATCCAACTCGCTTTACGACTTGGTGCAACAAAACATTCCAATTAACAAGGCTTACCTTGTTTCATGCACAAACTCTCGTTTGAGTGACATTAAAGCCGCTGCTGAAATCATCAAAGGCCGTAAAGTTGCCCCTGGTGTTGAGTTTTACGTTGCTGCTGCCTCCTCCAATGTTCAAAAAGATGCTGAAACCGCTGGTTACTGGAATGACATTCTTGAGGCCGGTGCCAAGCCTCTTCCCGCAGGTTGTGGCCCATGTATCGGATTGGGTACTGGTTTATTGGAAGATGGCGAAGTTGGTATTTCTGCTACTAACAGAAACTTCAAAGGAAGAATGGGTTCTAAGGATGCTTTGGCTTATTTGGCTTCTCCTGAAGTTGTCGCTGCCTCTGCTGTATTGGGCAGAATTGGTGGCCCTGAAGAGCTTGACGGAAAGGTTGTGAAACCCAACAGCGAGATTGTCAAATCGATCGAAATCACCAGCTCAACCGCTTCATCAGACACCGATGCCGCTGTTGAGGTCTTGGATGGTTTCCCTAAATCTATCGAAGGAGAATTGATCCTTTGTGATGCTGATAACATCAACACTGACGGTATTTACCCCGGTAAATACACTTACCAAGATGACATTTCCAAGGAAAAGATGGCTGAGGTTTGTATGGAGAACTATGACTCAGAGTTTCGTGAAAAGACAAAGGCCAGTGACATCATTGTCTCTGGTTACAACTTTGGTACTGGATCCTCCAGAGAACAAGCTGCTACTGCAATCTTGGCTAAGGGAATGAAGATGGTTGTTGCTGGTTCTTTCGGAAACATCTTCTCCCGTAACTCCATCAACAATGCTCTTCTTACCTTGGAAATCCCCGCATTGATTGACTCTCTCAGAGAGAAGTACTCTGGTCTGAAGGAGTTGACCATCCGTACTGGCTGGTTCTTGAAGTATGACGTCACCAAAGCCTTGGTCACTGTTACTGACTCTGAAGCAAATGTTGTTTTGGAACAAAAGGTCGGTGAGTTGGGAACAAACTTGCAAGACATTATCGTCAAGGGCGGTTTGGAAGGATGGGTCAAGTCTGAGCTTGCAAAGAAGTAAATAGCATAGATAATACATTTTAGAATTGGTAAGTACTTCTTGTTTGTATCTTTTTTTTTAGTTTTTGAACGTTCAATTTCTTACACCATATTGTCAGAAAAGTTAACAAAGTGGAATAAATTTATTATTCTAGCAGTAAATCTGATTTTCAGCAATGTCCAAAAAATAAGGGAAAGAAATTAAGCCAGAGAATGCCTTTGGCAAAAAAAGTAAAGGGGCGAGCTGGGAATTGAACCCAGGGCCTCTCGCATGTTTAGTCAGTTGAAACAACCGTTACCCAAAGCGAGAATCATACCACTAGACCACACGCCCGATTTGATATCAGGAAAAGTTAATGAATTTCTATATTCTGGATATAATACAACATTATAGATGATCGTTATTGAGTAAAGTTTTTCGAGATTCTTCATCTTTTATTAAGCACAGAGGTCTATAAGTGTTCTAGGTTATAAGCAAGAACTTTGGAATGAAAATGAACTGGCAAGTAGAGCTCGGGAATAACTACAGCTCTCTTAAAGACCAAAAAAAAGAACATAAATTACTTATCTAAAATACTAGAGATGAAACGAACAACATCAACCAATTCGTCTTCACTGGTGCTATGGGCAACACCATTGTATGAACGGAAGTCCCAGTTCTTGAAGCCCAAACTCTTGTAAAAATCGCTCGAGAGCTTACCGTATTGATGAGCAATAATTGGATCGACGGTTCCATGACCCTGGAAAACAGGAGTATCGAAGTTAATGCCAGACTTGTTGGTTTTCCCCGGAAGAGCATCAGTGACAGGACAAAAGCCAGAAAGGGCAACGAGTCCACCAATTTTGATATCCAACAAAGACAAAACGGCCATACTGATAGCAGAACCTTGAGAAAAGCCTCCGATAATGATTCTTTCTGGAGAAATGTTGTGTTTTTCAATCTGTTCAGTGATTAACAGCTTCACCACATTACAAGACTTGAAGAAACCATCAACATCTTGTTTTGCAGAAGGATCACCAAAAGCATAAATATCAAACCATCCAGGCATTCTCATACCGCCATTGACAGTAATTGGAATGTTCGGAGCGTTTGGGAACACATAGTTGATTTCATCATTAGACTTGACCAAACCAGTCAGACTGACGACTTTTGGGAACCACGACCATCCATCACCGGAGTCACCGAGGCCATGAATGAAGATAACGGCGGCATTTGCACTTTTTGTTGCGTTGACACGAACACAGGAGATAGACATGGGGGTGAGATGATGAAAAGGGAGTTCAGAGAGTTAAGAGAAGTTAAGAAACTAAGAAACAAGAGGAAACTTAATAGAAGTTAATAAACTAAGACACCAAGAAACTCAGAAACTCAGAAATTAAGAGAGAAGAATTGGGATAATTGACGTTAACAAGGCTCTTCAATGCCGTAATTAAGGTAACTGGACGGAATAGGAAAGTTCTTGTCTTTTATTACAGAGCCATTGTGGTATTAGTAGCGGTTGTGGTTGTGGTACAAATTAATGTAGTAAGCAGGAAACGGACATCAATTAATTGATTACGAATAGGAAATTGATTAAGAATAGGAAATTTCGGATTTAAGGAAAATGATGATTGAATTTGTAAAAATTGTATAGAATGTTGAAAATTATTGTCTTGGTTAGGAATGTTTAATGAATAGGAATAAAAATAAAGAAATAGGAATAGGAATGAAGAAATAGGAATAGGAATAGGGAACAAAGAGGAAAGTTGTTACATATCATCATACTAGCAATATTGCTATGGAAATTGGAAATCTCAAAGGTCGTTCCTATTCATTATATCTTTTCTTCCTCAACAATTGCACTATCTTCACTCTTTTTTTCTTCAAGAACCCCTTCCTTTGCTTCAATAACAACAGCATTCTTTTCTTCTATCTTCAATTTCTTACTCTGTCCATCCGCTTCTTCTTCATTTTGTGCTCGTTTGCCAGTATTGGCACAAGTCTCATTACTGGCTGCAATCTTCAAAACCCTAGTGTTCTGCTTTTCACCACAAACCTTTCTAAAGTATGGCTGACATCTCCAGTACGGAACAGTACGGTATCTTCCACCCCATGGCTGTAGCTCTCCTTCTTCAATGATATCTAAATCTTTGATATTCGGCTGAAGGTAAATCTTTTCAACTATATCTTCAACTTGTTTCACAATACTATCCCAGACTTCAAAATCAGAATGTACGCTTGTACTTCCAATTACAGGCCTCAATTCTTTGTGCACATTGAGAAATTCATGCAATAACTTGAAGAAGTGGGCCTTCATGGCTGTTCGGGACGCATTTCCAGGACAAGTCTTAACGATTTCAAAATACTCTCGAAGCATTTTATCAACACGTGCATGTTGTTTGTCGATGTTGTCGTCTCTAGTCCAGAAGACTCCAGGGTTGTACAAGTTACCCTCTGCAGACATCACAGCATCGCACGCTACGGTCTCAGTACACCGACTCAAGTCTGAGGGATAGAGAATGTTTCCATTTGCGAAAAAAACTTGATCCGAAGGCAAATTGTCTCGAAGATAACGCAAGATCTTCCAATTGGCAAGCCCTGTTGCCTGACCCTTCATATCACGAGTCCGTCCATGAATGGTTATAAATTGCGCTCCAGCATTGAGCACCATTTTTGCATACTCTAAACTTTTCTTCCAATCGTCGTAAACACGGATCTTAGCCGTCACAGGACACTTGAGGTTTTCATGAAGTTTACGGATTAAACGATCAACCAAACCCCAGTCGTCCATCAAGAACGCACCATAGTTTCCTTTACGTGCAATGCCTTGAGGACATCCTAGATTTAGGTCAACAGCATCACACTGGTCTTCAATATGCTGTGCAGCCTCAAGAAGGTATTCGGGATCATTGGCACAGAACTGTACTACCAAAGGCCGGTCAAGATCAGAACGGCCGTCCCACTCGGACCACATCTTTGCACGATACTTTTCGTCCGTTGCAAAGAGTTTGGCATGGAACATGGGCGTGTAGCAGAGATCGGCGCCGTATCTTCTCAGAAGGATTCGCCATGCAAGTTCTGATTGATCCACCATCGGAGCAACGATGGTTTTGGGCTGACCGATGGCATTATAGAGAGCTCTACCGGAGAGTTTTTCAGCAGTCATCCCAACGAACAGTCTTGGGAAGATGTGGGAGAAATGGCGTACGAAGAGCAATTTGAGGACGGGATGAGATGAGATGAGATGAGATGTGGTGAGGCAGTGATACAAGAGGCGGGGATACGAAAAAACGTTGTGTGAGATTAAGAAAACGATCCGGTTTCCCAGATTTAGACGACTACTCTTTGTATATTTCTTATTTTATGAGAAAAGCATTGATTTGGAAATCAGTTCTTATCGATGTTAGTTTAGAATAGACTAAGGAAAGAAGCAACGGCCTGCCGATTCTAGAGTGACTTTTTGATTTAACAAGATCAAATGTACAATTTTTTCAAAAAATGGATATTAAGTGGGGGTATTGTCAGTTTCATGATGTTTCGGTCTTGGAACTGGTTGTTCATTTCAGTTCTGTGAGTTTTTGCATCCATTTCACCCAGAGGGGAGCTCAAAACGAAACGAAGATAACATGAATATTTAGAGGTTTTTTTGAGAGTTTAGAATGAAGACACCAAATTAACCAAAACGTCATAAGACAACAGAAGACAACAATAGAACAACAGAAAAGCAGAAATACACTTAGTATGCTTAGATCAATTATTAGAAACAATTAAAATCAAAAATAGACATGAAAAACATTTCTGTTTGTTTGAATGTTGAGAAAAAAGAGAACATTCTCTCCCAGTAACGGAATTCCGACGCATTCACAAGGTTTATGCATCAGGTGCATTGCTCTAAACCAAAACAATAAAATATCCAGCGACGAACTAGAAACTTTAATACTTAGTGAATTTCTAGATTATAACCCTGATATATGTTGTTATTGGAGTCTTTTCTTGTGATCTATAGAGAACAAGCAAACACTTTAATCACCAGTAACTATTATGAAAGGACGAAATGGTATATCCCCAAGCTTTGTAATTGTTTCGGGGTCAAGAATGGAAATCTAATTAATCTGGCAAAAAACTAGTCGGATATAAATGACAGAGAGGTTTGTGTTTTGTTTATAATTATACTATGATGACTGTAGTATGAGTATTCAATGACTAGACTAGTAATAGTCTTCAAAGCCAAACATTTTCCGTAGAATCTCTACAGAACGAATAAAATATGAATTAAGATGGGAATTATCGTTGCCAAGCCCAAGTTTGAGCTCTTTCCCTTTTTGTCATCCAGAGATCAATGAAGTAAGCAATATACGATAGTTAGATCACACAAACCAAGAACAGAGTGCAGATACTGTTTTGTTTATCGACATAAAAGCGTTTTGTTTTGTTTTCCTTTTCTTTGCTTTTGAACTCTTTCCTGTCACCCATTCTTATATGTTTGCTAAACCTTCTTAGGCTGAACATTTACTGTCTTTCCATGGCGATTTATGGATTGGAAATAGAAACCGTTTATGATTTCTACACACTGCGTCAGTTTTTTTTCATTCTCTTTGTTTATCTTAAGATCTTTTGGGTTAAGTAGCTTTACTAAAACTATAGCAACAACAGCTATACTACCAACTCTATCAACTCTTGCAACTCTTTCAATTATATCAGCTATTACATCTCTTTCAATTCTATCAGCTATCTATTCCTTCAGAACCCAAACAGTAGCAGAACAAAAACTTTTCAAAGCCTCTTCGCTACTCATAAGCCCCCAAAAATCGAACTCGTTGTCATTGACTGCTGACTATACTGTACTGTCTTTGCCGTCTTTCCTACACTAAAATTGCTTTTCTCCCAACTTCGGAACTCGGAGTATAATCTACAGTATTGTGTATGTAATACACA
Source organism: Australozyma robnettiae (assembly GCA_030568975.1). Lineage (NCBI taxonomy): Eukaryota > Fungi > Ascomycota > Pichiomycetes > Serinales > Metschnikowiaceae > Australozyma > Australozyma robnettiae. Next base: position 144,591 of record JAJMJD010000003.1, on the reverse strand, counting down.
TGAATATGTATGTCGTCTAAATTGAGCAAACCTCAAAACTCCAGTGTTGTCAAACCTTAAATCTGAGAATGACCTCAATGAGTGACCAGTTTTTTCAAACAGGACTTTTTAATCTGCTTGTATTGTTTGATCCTTACATAATGCTTAAATGTGGTGGCCGGAAGTGACAATTTGTCCGAACCCGGCACAAGACTCATAACCACAGAACCTTATTTCGGGTCATTTAGCCCGATCTGTTTTTGTGATTGGACAAATTTTTTACTTGCAGGTGTCATTTATTGTGATATGAACCGCGTACGCCAAGCGTATTTACGAATTTCCCCTCTTTCCCCGCTGTTAGCCCTTGGTACATGGAAATCCGGGGTAGTTTGGAGTCGAAGAACTTTGTTTTTAGACAAATCATATCCTTAACTATGGAAATGGAATTTGTTTGCATATTTTCCGATAATTGAAAGAATTATTTTTGTTCAATTGTCCTTTTTTTCCGACATTAATGTGCCACATTGTGTTTATACGGAGGTAATTCGTAAACATGTCGCCGGTGTAAAGGAACCTTAATATACAAGGAAAGGGGAATTCTTATTGTTCTCTTGAAATTGTGCTGATAAATTTTCCCAAAAAAGTTCTTTTTGTCTAACCAAAGGTACAAAGGTACCTTTTTTGGTCGTCATAGGATATGGTCAGTGTGTGTCAAAATGTACAACTTGAGATTCGGAGATATTGAAATTTTAACAAAGAAACAATAACAAGTGATAAATATGTAAATAAATACACTTTCAGTTCCATTTTGAACAAGTTTTGCGCAAATTTGATACCCTTGAAGCTTCAGGTTCTAAGACTCAGAAAGAAATAAGGCCTGAGTTAAAACAAAGAGTTTTGAGCAGAACAGTAGTAAAAGGTGTTTTTATAGATAAATAATAGCATCAAGATTGTCGTGATCAGCCTGGCTTTAACCGTTTATTTTCTTATTTGGCATAAACCTTGTACTGTCTTCTTAGCCTTGCCAGAGTTCTTTTTCGAACCACTGTACCAAAACAAAACAGACCAAAGAGCTACGAATTGAAAGCAAATCAACAAGAGCTCCTCTTCCTTCTTCCTTATCTCATTGCACCAAATAAACCTAAGTTTTCATCATTATTGATCTTTCTGTATCCCAGTTCAAAACCAGAAAGCACAACCTTCTGGACCAATTAAATGTCTCAACTGTAGTTGAAGTAAAGCTCCAAAATCGGATAGCAATCAAAAGAAACAGGAACATCTAAAAAGAAACTGGAACATCCGGAACACTAGTTCGTCGGCGAAGATGTATGCACTTTTACCTCTTTTAACACTTACATAACACCTGTAACATCTTCACCTGACTCGTTTAACACTGTATCAGATCATTAATGACTGAAACCCAATCACTTCGCCCAAAATAGGGTTCTTTCATTCTATTTTCATCATCTCCGACTCCTTTTTTGCCCTTCACCTCTTTTGGTGCTTTCATGTTACCGCTTTCTTCGTTTAAGTTGGCTAATTAATCACTTTGTTCCTGCAGATAACCTACATTAATAGGACTCGCGTACTGCAAGTAAACGACTGCAGGTGAACGACACCTGCCCCAGATATATCCCCGGACTCTCTCCAAGCTGCTCCGAAACTATTCTTTTTTTTCCTTCCACAGACACCCTTTTTCGGTGCCCCTTTGCTCGCTCATTATAGCTGTTATTGAACCTAAGCTGCCTGCATTATCCCTTACAACCTCTCTTTGCTGCTTCTCTGTTTTGCCAGCACTATTTGTGCCCCTGTTCTTCATCTGGCCATTTTTTTGCCCAACCCCAGAATCCGTTGGCACTCCACAATCCAGCAAAAAAAAGACCCGTGCGAAATTTCAAAGCTTTTTATTGCTTTGGTGATTTGTTTCAAGCGGTAAATCTGTTGGTTTTTTTTTTTATTATTATTTGCTTAGCTAGTTCTTTTGTGATTGGCTTGCTTCTTGGACTCTGATTTCGGAACAGCTTTTGTTTCACTTCTTTGGGCCTGGCCACGCCACTTCGCTTGGTCACGCTATACTTTCAGAAGTTTTGAAAAAAACAGGTCTACGGAAAATTCTTACAGCTTATCAGTTTCTGCTCTGGAATTCTTGATTTTGGCCCATATACTGCCCCTCCCTCTTTTTGGTGTTCAGCACTATTAACGAAAGAGGTCTCAGAACGTGCACAACTTTAGCCATACTTGCCCGCATAGTCAAGAAACTGCCACACAAGAAAGTGTTGTGATATTGCTGGGCTTTCCCTCATAAAAAAATATAAAAGTTTTTTGCTTCCGACTTTTATTTGCTATTTATTTTAGCTATCCCGCTTGTTTCAGACATGCTTGCTAGTACTTCGCCAAAGGAGAAAACATCTCCTTCTCGAAGTCAATACGCTGGTCCCACCCAGCCTATACCGAAGAAATCGCTTCAAATCAGGACAGATAAACCCCGTCCTCATGTTTGTTCCATCTGTACTCGTGCTTTTGCTCGTTTGGAACACTTAAAGAGACACGAAAGGTCTCACACAAATGAAAAGCCTTTCCAGTGTGCTGCTTGCGGCCGCTGTTTTGCCCGGAGAGATTTGGTACTTCGTCACCAGCAGAAACTTCATCTGAACATTTTCCTGGTGGTCAGAAGAGGCCTGTTGCCTACTACTCTTCCTCAGCTGGTCCCTGAATCTTCCACTTCAACTCCAACAGGTGATAACATTATCATTCTACAAAATAATACAAGCGCAAAGGCTCCGCTTCCAAACCAATCAGGGGTATCTTCGCCAAATTTGAATACGGTGGGCCTGGGAACTCCCCTGCCAACCAATGGCGCAGTTCTGCCCAATGGGTTCACATCTCAATTATCTGGCCTTTATCATCACAGATCTTTGAATAGCTCTTCTGGAAACTCACATGGAACAATGGTAAGCTCAAACACTAACAGTAGTGGCAATGGTAGTACCGGATTCCTGTCCAGTGGAAACCCCCATGACTCTCTCACGATTCCTTCGCCTAATACCAATTCTAGCCACAACACCCCCTCTTTTAACATGCTGGGTAATAATTACTCTTCATCATATCCAGAACTTGATCCCCTCTCTGTTGTTGATGGTTTAATCAATCCTGATATGACTCAGCAACCTTCTCCTTTGACAGGCGACTCGCCCGACATGAAGGAAAAGAAGAGCGTTTCGAAACTGAACTCTATGAATGGTAGAAACAACGATCCTCGCCTGCTAGCCAATGTAATGGGAAGATTTTCGAACAACTCATCTTTATCGGGTACAAATCCTGGATATGCCAATCAACGCCATGCTTCATTTTCTGCGGTTTCTGGTATCTCGTATACCAATCTTCAAGACGCTATGGCTATTCGGAATACTCAGTTCACTGAGGTACCGCAACAAGTTGGTTTTGCAACACCTCAGATGACCGCCGATGAAATTGAGACAAAGGGTTTCCAAGTTGAGGATTTTGGTAACTTAGATTTGGACTGGTACTCCATTGACTATGGTACTCACCCTCCAAATAAAGGCCCTGCTGCCTCTTTAGCGACACGCCGGCTAAACCGGACTGACTCTGCCGCTAATGGTTTCAAAATTAAGCTTAACACAATACCATCAGAGCTGCAGCTTCAAGTGAATGACCCTGATTACTACACTAGCAATATCGTTGCTGCTCATCAATTCCTGGATCCAAGTCACCCTCACCATATCAAAGGTACAACTCCTTTGGAATTTGGGTACTCTTCCTTCACTGACGTTGCCAGTATGCTAGGATCTGACAGTGGCAAGAATATACAAGTCGGGACTGGTTTTGCTCACTTGGCCCATGACATGATTGATTTAGAAGAATCAAGACAAACAAGCCACGGGCCCAATTCTTCAGCTGCCTCTGGTATACCTTCAGGACGAGAGACTAAAATGAAGCAACAACATTCGTCTCAATCCTCAAAACGAGGCTCAGTCCCAAATGTGAGACCTCCCTCTGGTCTACGCCGCCGATCTCTGACAATATTGAATACCGATTATAAGCGTGCAGACTTAGACTTGCCCACTCTCAGTGATATCGGGAGTGTAAGCAATTTGGCTGCCACTGCGGATGTGGGAGATTTGGCTTGGGTTGATGTTATCCGAGAACTTCCAGTTCCCAGCGAATTTCCTCTGGCTACCCGGAATACTGGTTTTGACGGTTTTCCTTACATCAATGATCAATTCGGGCCAGATGAGGTCTACACTCTCTTCAAACAGAGGCAAAATGACTTGGTCAAGCAACGCAGCACTGTAAATGCCGCTGCTGCAGCAGATGACAACTACTCTGTGTCTCTGTCGACGGATCATAACCATGGCATGGAACGTACATCCTCAAAAGTGAAATTCACTATTGGGGACAGCAATGAAGTGTTTTCAGAAGAACTTCGGACAAAGATTGTTCAGGACAGCAAATTGAATGAGGGCCAATTCCCTCCATGTGAAGATTTGAACGGCTACTTGAACTTGTATGAAAAAGAGTTCAACACCTATTTCCCGTTCATCCACATGCCAACTCTTAAAAATCTGTCTTCGAACAACTTCGAAAATGTGCCCTTAATCCTTTCCATGTGTGCTATAGGTGCTCTCTATCTGTACCATGACTCGAACACTCTTTTGTTGTTCAATCTTTCGAAGTTTCATATTCATAACTTCTTCGAGAAAGAAGTGACAGTGGACAAACTTCAATTTAAAAAAGTTCCTATTATGGCCCACCAGTGCCTTGTTCTTCATATATTCATCTCCATGTTCCTCAACGAGCCCAATATGGTCGAGATCACTTCTCGCCAAATGAACTCTATGGTTGGCCTTATCAAACTGACCAACTTTCATCGCCCACTTGAGCAGTTTCTTGTTCCACCTGCGAAAATTACTGGTCCTCATGATCATGCGGGAATCCAAAGCAACTTTGATTACTTCATTATGACTCAAACGAGAATAAGAACCATCCATACTTTTTACCAATTGGAAGTATTAAGGAGCGCTCTTTTGGGATGTCCTCTCCCAATGAGTGGTTCTGAAGTCAAATGTGGCACACAATCCAACGATGAGAAGTTGTGGCGTCTGCTGTCAGCCGAAGAATGGTATCGTCATTATCAACTGCACGATCGCAATAAGTCTTTGGTTGAGTTAAGTAACAATGAGAGCATGAGTAGCCTATTCAAGCAGCTTTCCAGTGGATTTTTGGGTGATGATTGTATTTCATTCGGTAAACTGCTCGCATTAATCATGCATGTGCACGAACAAATACTGAACGAGTTTATGGAAGGCAATAGTGAGATTGATTCCTTTGTTTGGCGTGTTAAGCATAGACCTCGTCTTGAAAACTTGTTAAAACTATGGGAAAGCTATTTCATTAGAAACGGAGGCTTCTCCTTGCTCAACAACCACAATCATCACCTTCTCAATACTCGATCTGAACTTAAGTTAATTCTTCCAATGTCCCTTCTTGCTAAGATGAGAATTTGTGTCAACTTCACACCCGTTCTCACTCAAGTATTGTACAAGGACTGGCCTGGTATGGAGGCTATGTTGAAGAAGTTGGATTCAGATACCGATGCATTAAAAGAAGCAGCCAATTATTCCATGGAGGTTCTCAATTTGTGGGTCCACAACATTTCAATGCTTAACGATGCTAAACAGACGTCCGTGCGTACTCCTGTCTTCTTTGTTACTTGTATCTTCGTATCTGTTGTGATATTAAGTAAGGTGTTGAAAGTTATTGAGAATTCTAAAACCTGTTCCATTTTGGATCGTGCATTCTGGCTTTCTTGTGTCGAAGTTTTGAATAGGATTGAAACTGCACTCAGTCCAAAGGAAGAGTCTTCTTATTCAGAGTTCTTGAGAGAACAGTCTCATGGAGTCTTTGACTATGCTTGGGGTCCTGAGTTCAAACAAAATGTGGATTCTGTAGTCAGAGAATTGATTGTTGGAGATTCAGGAGCGGTTGCAGGTATGCAAAAGTGTAATCTCTCGATTTATGGACTTGGCCTTGGAGTCAGAATCTTGGCCGATGCACCATTATGGCCCTTGGCAATGGGTTTCGCCGAGGCCTTAAAAAATATGGCTATTCAGTTTAATGATGAGAAGAATTAAGTGAACAGATTAATTTCCGACTTCTGTTTCACAAGGTTTTATAATTTCTAAAAGCCTACCCTGGGCAATCTCGCCATTCTACCCCCACACCCCTCATATTGGCAGTATTTATTGAACAATATTTATTAATGACCTAATTAAAATAAGCTTTCTAGCGCAACTGATTTGGTTTTACTTTTGTAGATGCCATGATCACACAATGTACATATATATCAATCAAAGCAATAGGTAAGACTATTAAATCACAATATCAATGATTCGGTTGAAGATTGAAACTCTAAATCTTTTGAAATTTAATCTATTTTCAAGTAAAGGATGAGTTGTACCCAGCTGATGCTTGAAATGTGATGATTATTGAGGTTTCGTGGACAAACAATCGGATAATGATTTTTGTAAATGAAATTCTATATAAAATATTTTTGAATTATTGAAACTTCTGTGTGTTTTACACTGTTTTAAGTCTAATAAATGGCAAGTGCTTAATGTGATAGAAAGAGTAAAGAAACTCGTAGGAAAAGAGGGGTTTAAACAGTAGTAGAAGCGCGGGTTGATGATAATACAGGGTCGGCTAAGATTATTCATTCTTTTTCATTCTTTTTTCATTCTTCTTTTCATTCTTTTGATGTCTGTGCTTGGGAACAAAGATATTGAATATGTAGCTACAGTCTTTTGAGGGACAAAAGCGTTTATCACATGAAAGTACAATAAATAAAGTTTTTAAAAAGTGAAGTTTTGTGATTTTGGAGCTACATTTATCATTGAAATATCGATTATGGGTCCACTTTAGGGACCGTTTTCAGAGTACAATAATTACACATTGAAGCAGTCAACATAACGTTTCCATGTTAATACTTGTATAAATAACAATTAAACAGATAATTTTAAACCGATAGTTTTTATTCTGGTTTGCTTCTTTTGTTTGTTTGTTTGTTTGTTTGTTTGTTTACTACGTTATGTCTCTGTATTGTTTCATGAACAAGCTCTATTATCTTATTTCATGATGGAACAAGTCTCTTTTCTTCCCTCATGAGGTTTTAGCAATTTTCATCTTTTTAAAAACTTTGACAAATTTAACAAATTCAATCTTCGATTCGGTCTAACACCATCTGGTCAGAACTTCCATAAACCCAAATTTACTAATGACAGTAGCTTCATATTAGAGTAGCTAATGAGATTGGTTACATATTTAGTTGATTTTATTAACTGGTGAAAATGATAAATAGAATTTTCACCAGCATTCTAATAAAGCCAGCTCAGTTGTTTTTCTGTTTCTTTCACATTGCTTTGAATACAGATTGTAAGTATATGGATAATATAATCCCAATTTTTGAAGTCTTTTTCTTATATTAAGGAACCTTTTTATTTCTTTTTCGATTGAAGAAATTCTGCTCTGTAGGAATATTACATGGGATAAAGAGATGCAAATTGGTGTAAGAGATGTTGTCAGACTATTGATGGATTGATCTATTGTTTATGGAAGATTTTGTATTTTTAATTTTCTGGAAAAAGACGGTGCCTTTATATCTTTATATTCGACTCCGAGAGCCGCTTATCTGCTCGTTGTATTTGTTCACCAATAAGAGAAAACTCCCCCGAGCTTCTAAGCAACGGTTGAACCCTAAAAGAATATCTATTCTATCCTATAAGTAGCTGAGAATTCATAACAGAAAATCTAACCGGACACCTTTCCTTCAATCGTAGTCTCACAGACAACAACCAGATACGCTTTTGTCTATTCCATAAAAGAACAAAGCAGTCGCCTATCTACAAATAAGTGGCTACAATTTCCTAAAGAATCGGAACTGACCACTTGAGGTTTTTCTGTGTGTTTTTACTACGTTGTCTATTCAACAACATACCTAACAGATCTTAATTGGCATAAAGGGATGCAAATTGGTAGAGATTGACATGAAAAAGATAGAAGGTACAAGATATAAACCATTCCTGAATCAGTTGCAACTGTTTTTGGATCTTTTTTATTACACTTATTTTGTTTCGTTTGCCGTTTATTATCGCTTAACTTTCGAATATGAAGACCCACTTAATTAATGATACATAGGAAACAAAAGTAATCATATCATTAGTTCATTCATTTGTAGATATAGTAGAACTATTCTTTTGCCAAATTTGGCATTCATTAAATTAATATTGGATTTATGAGTAGTGTTTCTGTTTTAAGTTTTTCTTTATCAACTCTTTGTGATTTACATCATTGCCATTTTCTGACACATTTCAAACCAAAGAACAATCACCACATATAATGAAGTAAACAACAACATTGAAAACAATGGAATTCTCGTAAAATTCGGAACTTCGTAAATATGCAACCTTCGCAATTTCTTGTATTTTTCCCGTAAATGTCGTAATTATGCATATCTGTCTACCACCCCCACTCATCAGATGAGGGATGACTTGATTAACAACAACAACGAACCAGGTCTTTTTCGAAAAAAGTCGCACAAGAAAGTATAAGAAATCTTTTGTGGACTCAACTTCCTAATTAGGCAATAATCTCGCGCCCTTATTCTCTTACCCCTCTCACCGCGGTCTTTCTCTTTCGCTCTCCCTGGTGATGCACTTATAATAATGTCACATATAGCTTTCTTACACGACGATATCCCCCCGCCATCCTTAACAGAAACTTTCAGTAACTACAGCATCTTCTTCCTACTGCAGAATAATGGGATCACAATCAACTGCTCCGTGTACGCCTTAACACAAGGCCAGCTCACATATCAAGATTACTTCAGTGAACAATGGATTAATGAAACAGAATTGTTTCTACCGGCATTTTTCGCCACAAACTGCTCTGTTCTGCAAGTTTTGACCCAGATTCGACATGAAAACATCTCCGAGCTGCAAGTCTCGGAATGGATGAATAAGTACCTGGCGAACCCATATAACATTCAAGATAATAGTGACCTGTTTGTCGCATTGCTATTCACATTTCTGGGACTGTGCATCCTGGCATGGATGCTCATGTTGTTGCATTTACTTCTGCCCCGATACAAACGAAAACCTTGGTTGACCTTATTATCTACACTAGTCTACGCCATACTGCTTACTTTTATTTTAGCCGAAATCACAAATACGACTCGAGAGGAGTATTACAAAAATTCCCTTAATATGGTCAACATAATGTCTGTATTCGACAAGAGACGGTATCCTTACTTGTTGAATGTTCTGCAATTCTTGATCGATCTTGCTTATATTCAAATGCTGCGCAGTATGGTAAAAAACAGCTGGCATCTTCGTAGCACGGTTTTTGCTGCGTTTTTGTCTATCGCATCTTTGGCTTTATCACTTACTTATGTGTATTGGGCCAGATATCTATACGGATTTGCCAATATGATGATGGATAAGTCATTGGTAGCCGCAGTGTCTGTGTCGATTGTTTTCATAGGGTGGTTCTCTTCATGTCTTCTTTATCATACACTTAAGGCAAAACCACGGCTGGTCTCATACACACTGAGACTCCTTCCCCTAGGGTTATTTACCTGGGTGATTATAATCACCCGAGAAGGGCTATGCATCCTTCTTATTGCTCGCTGGAACAAACAATGGCCATTAAACGCATGGCTTTTGTACATTCCAAGTATAATTGACCTTTGTATCTTGACTTGTTCTTGGGAATGGCTCTATCTGATTCAACAGGTTGAGCAAAAGCTAGAATTATCAGGTATGTTGGGCCGTAGAATCAGTATTAGTGATGTCATGAATTTTAGTAATGACTTGGATAAAGGAATCAAAGAGAGACAAACTCATTCTGTCAAGGATTGGGCACATCAGAAATGGATCAACCTACGGTTGAAGAAACAAAAGAAAACTATAGAAACTACAACTACAACAAACAATGAGAACCAGCCTGATAGTGACATGGAAATGATCGAACTACAACCAACAGTCACAAAGGGTTCAACGGATGGATATGTTGTCAACTTGGATCAAGCGTCTGTATGTGAAGTTCATCATGGAGGAAGCGATCTATGGGATAACGACTCTGATAGTTTGGATGATGAGCGAGTCTCTACAACACAAGCAAATGAAGAGTCATCAGATCAACTTGCGATTGACATCATTGTATCTGGTTCTGTTCATACATCGACATCTTCTCGAGAGTTTCCACCGTCTTTTGAACCTCTTCCTGGTCAAAGCATTAATGACTACTGGGATGACAAAGGACATTAACATTCGACAAGACAAAAACATCGATACTAAAAGAAATTAGAGTATATCAACAAAAGCATTTGAGGGTAATGAATAACAAATAGGAACCACGCTATTATTAATAATTTAAGCAGTTTATAAAATCTATTAAAAGGCAAAAAAAAGAATGCGATTTCTGTGGATCGAACACAGGACCTCCAGATCTTCAGTCTGACGCTCTCCCAACTGAGCTAAAACCGCTTAGAACCCATGCCGGGACTCGAACCCGGAATCTTTTGATTAGAAGTCAAATGCGCTAACCATTACGCCACACAGGCGGTTCTTGATTATAAAAAGTGCTGATTTTTTATATTCCATAAAAAAAGAAGTCATGATAGGTCTGCTGTTATATTTTTTAGAATTACTCATGATTTTTATAGATATAGCTTCTGCTAAATCATTTGGATGTAGATTCTTCAATGAAGGGATTTTCATTAACTTAGAGGATTTTAGGAGTCCATTTAACCAGTTTTTCTTGAATCAGAGTAAATCTATTGTAAAGAGTTTATGCAATTTTTTCAAAATCTTGTAATGTTTTCCTTTAAGAATGTTAGTTTGATTTGGTTTGCAATGCACCTTTCATTGTTTACCAGTTCATAATATAGTATGCTATGCCCTGCCTGGACGTTTATATTGCCCGGGCTTACCTCTTTTTAGGAAATTTTATCTCTATTAATTAGCCTTATTTATGATATCTCAACCAGATTCTGAAAACTTTCATGTTACTTCCTCCATTTGTGTTTCACAGTTTGATATCATTGTTCCTACCGACGAACTATCCAGTTTTTATTCTGTTGGGGGACGAGAGAATGAGAAAAGTACAAGTATTCTAGAGAGCTTTACCGAAAGAAATAACAAGATACTTGACTTGAATCAAAAGATCTCCAAAAAACGGACCTCAATATGGCACCAAACCCATAAAAAGGGACTGGGCTCCGAACTTTCAAGGCCTACTTTAATGCACAAGAACAATATGTTTCTTGCCGACTCTACAGTGAAACCTACTGATATTAAAGTACCATTACCATTTAACGGTGATATGTGCATTAAACCCCTTCATCTGGATCTTTCATGTTTGGCTCAAAACCCAGCTAATCACCCTGAACATGCAAGTTTTGAAAAAGAAGGTAAAGAATTCCGACAAAATTCCTTGCCATATCAATCAAAAGTATTGATGTTGTACATGAAACGCACCAGCAGTAAAGAGATAAGTCTAGAGAGACTCTTGATTCTCTTTCACCCCATGTTGCACCACTTATCTGTGACAGAGAGTAATCATTTACTCAAAGAAAAGTTATCGAGAGGATTAGTCCATATTGGAAACCCTGCAGCGATTATGCACACAGATCTCATCGAAGGATTTACGAGAACTCCAGCGGCTATTACTCAAGAGGTGCATGATTCAGAGCCCAGCACAGGCACCGGCACAAGCCCAGAAGAATTCATCTATGATCATTCAAATTATATTGAAAAGTCAGGCTTTGATCTAGATCCAATAATGGAAATGGAACAGGAAGAGCTACTTTTTGAAGAACCCATGGAAGTTAACTTCTTGCAAGACTGGTTGGTGTACAATACTAATATCGATTTCGAAGATGATATCAGCAATATTTATCCAAGTATGTGGGAAGAATTGGGTAGATTTGAAGTTCCTGAAGACTGTGGGTTTGCTTCTGCCAAATCCCAGCTCCAGACAACTAAGCATATGATGACTCCATATCTTTTCTTCCTCAATATGGAAAGCCGCTACGAACAGAAAGAACGAAATTTAAAAGTTCGCTTTCAGATCAAAGACAATATTGTGTCGTTTTCCGATGACTTACATTGTGATTTTTCCGAGTTTTACCTGTCCGAATTTCACATGAGTGAGAATTCCTCACGAATTCAGCAATATTACAAGACTAAGATAAACAAAAGTTGCTTGAAAGAACCAGCCAACTTTAATTTTTCTGAAGATGTCGAAGGATATCATTCAATTGTCACATTTAAGGTCGAAAGTTGCAGACTAGAAACCGAATGGATGTACCAAGAATCCCTACCCTCGAAGCTCGCAATGAATCTCGTTGCTTTCCACAACAGAATTGAAGACTACAATTCTAAATCATTATTCCCCGAATTGCAACGTGCAGCAGAAGTGATGCTGACATGGTGGTCCACGAGATGCAAAGTTTGTATGCATATTCACAGAGGTATGGCGATACTTTCTCGTTTACAACTAATAAAAACCCGTTGTTTAGGGAGAAAGTCTGAAAACTACGATATTGAAGAATTGGAAATGGAGATTGGAACGTTGGTGGACCAGATCCGGGTCATTTTGACATTCTTAGTGACGGAACACGAACGGTGGAAGGAGATGAACAATAACAATTTCTTTAAAACGACGTTCACGATTTTTCAAAATGTTCTCAACGAATCTTTGGAGATACGGGAAGACTATAGGATACTTATTAAATCTTTCAAGCGAAACACCTTTGAGGTGTCAGGGATAAGGGAGATCTCTGCGACTTGGGATTTCCAAAGAGGAACTCAGATGCTTGAAGCTATTCTCACTAACGGTTTCCCAGCTAAAGTGGTGCTGGCTTCTGAAGCTTTGGAAACCACAATTGGACTCTCGTCGCAATCGTTCCTCAAGCTAGCGAAAAGCCTTCAAGATTTACAGGGAAGAGTGAATAAATTCAAGAACCTGCAAACGAAGATATATGACCACAGTTTATAACCATAGTATCATCTATATACTGAATAACTTGCTTAAGTGGTGAGAACGGTGATAAGGGTGCCATTATGATCTTGTGCCTGAGAATCTGAGAAAGGAATAGATTATTTTGATAATTGAAGTTAGTAAATGTATTCTGTACTCTTACTGGAAATTAGCTATCGATTTATTGACAACTTGTAACATGGACATCTTATTGTCAGAGTAGCCAATTTCATTACTAGCTTCATTAAAGTAGAAGATTTTTCTTAGTCTAAAGTTACCAAAAAGTCATTATTTATAATCTCTAGAAGGATATTTCTTCCTAGTGTATGTTTTTGAAGAGTTTCAATATAAGTTAAAATTATACCAACTCTTGAGTTGATAGAAAGAAAAGAGAACTAAAAATAGACCTGACCATGGAGTCAAGTCAATTGAAGAAGTTTTGATTATTGGAAAATAAATCGAGTCGCTCTTTCGTTCGTTCTATCTCCTACAGCCTTTCATCTTGGTTTACGGTATCTCTTTTGACAAGGATTCTACGGAAACGTGACTGAATCAACACAGAATAGCATAATGTCCTAGCGATTACTATATAATATTTCACAGGATATGTTAGACGTGGAAAACTGTTCACGAGTAGAAACTAAGAACCAACAAGAATCAAATGAAGTCAGGGCCCCAATGGAGAAATGGGTGGGTCAAAGGATAGAAGACTTTTAATGAAATAGAATTTAAATTTCAGATCTTCAAATTTCATCAATAATCCATTATTGCCTTATCAAAAGCATCATTATAGGTTTGAGAAAACCAAGAACCAAGAACAAAGAACCAAGAACAAACAGTACTATTGAATTACCCAACTCAAAAAAGTCTTAAAGGTTAATAAAATCAAGTTTCAAAAAACCATTACTATCCCACAACCTCTCAATATCATCTCTTTCCCATCTTACCATAGGACCTGCAATGCCGGCATCGCCGGAACTGTCGAAAGTTACTCAAAACAGACCAAAACAAGTAAACCTATTTTTATTTCTCAATAAATACCCCTCACAAAGAAGTTATTTTTTTCATAAACAAAAGTCATGAATATCACTTTCCTTTCTAGACTCTTCTAGTAGATTCTAGGTCACGTGGTGATAGCCTGTAGGGTATATATAACCCCAGGTTTGCCTCATAGTTCTACAAACCTGAATTTGTGAATTTCACTCAATTGAACAGAAATGTTGAGAAATAAATCATCTTTTCGTCTGTTGACACGCATCTCGCATGTGAAAGTGCCACCTAATCATGCTATCATGGCTCTTAATCATGGAATAGGAAGATCTTTGGCTTCAGGAATGGGATCCTCTTCAGTATCTGGTATGGCCCAAAGGACTCCAGTAATAATTCCTGTAAGACAATTCCATTCAACCTCCGCTCGGCTTCTTCAACTAACCAAAAATGAAGATGATAAAATTCCCGCTCTTGAAAAGTACGGCACTGACTTGACTGCTTTGGCCCGGGAGGGAAAGCTTGATCCGGTTATTGGAAGAGACGAGGAGATCCGGAGAACTATCCAGATTTTGTCTCGAAGAACTAAAAATAACCCTGTTTTGATTGGTAATGCTGGTACCGGTAAGACAGCCATAATGGAGGGCTTGGCTCAAAGAATACTAAAGGGTGAAGTTCCCGAGTCAATGAAGGAAAAGCAAATAATTACCCTTGATTTGGCTGCCATCATCTCTGGAGCAAAGTTCAGGGGTGACTTTGAAGAGAAATTGAAGAAAATTTTAACTGAAGTGGAGGAAAAGAAGGGCTCAGTGGTGTTGTTCGTGGACGAACTTCATTTGCTAATGGGTCTCGGTAAAGCCGAGGGCTCAATCGACGCTTCAAACCTTCTTAAACCTGCATTGGCCCGTGGCAAGCTTTCTCTATGTGGAGCTACAACGATCGAGGAGTACAGAAAATATGTTGAGAAGGATGCTGCCTTGGCGAGACGTTTCTCTCCCGTAACAGTCAACGAACCAACAGTGGAAGATACAATTTCCATCTTAAGAGGTTTAAAGGAAAAGTACGAGGTTCATCATGGTGTGCGTGTCACAGATGGTGCTTTGGTAAGTGCAGCCTTATACTCTAACAGATACATTACTGACCGGTTTTTGCCCGATAAGGCAATTGATTTGGTTGATGAAGCGTGCTCAACATTAAGGCTTCAACACGAATCTAAACCAGATGCCATTGCACAATTGGATAGAAGAACAATGACTATCCAAATCGAGCTAGAGTCTCTTCGTAACGAGACCGACTCTTTATCCGTTGATCGGAAAAAGAAACTAGAACATGAACTTGAACTTACTAAAAGTGAACTCAAAGAACTCACGGATCAATGGGATGCTGAAAAACAAGCCATTGATACCATTAGAAGGGCCACCGCCGACTTGGAGCAGGCAAAGTTTGACCTTGAGCAGGCTCAAAGAACGGGCGACTACGCAAAAGCTTCTGAATTACAGTACCTGACCATCCCGCTTTTGGAAGAGCAAGCAAAGGAATTGGTCGACTCCAAAGATGACATCAAGACGACCTCTCTCTTGCACGATAATGTCACCTCCGATGATATAGCCGCTGTAATTTCCAAAATGACTGGTATTCCTCTCAATAATTTGATGAAAGGTGAGAAGGATAGATTATTGGATATGGAAGTTATTCTCAAGCAAAGTGTCGTGGGACAAGACGAGGCTATACACGCGGTGTCTGACGCTGTTAGATTACAAAGAGCAGGTCTCACTAGCGATAAAAGGCCCATTGCCTCGTTTATGTTCCTAGGCCCCACCGGAACAGGAAAAACAGAGCTCACCAAGCAGCTTGCCGAATTTTTGTTCAATGACAAAACCTCGGTTATTCAGTTTGACATGTCTGAGTTCCAAGAGAAGCACACTGTATCACGTTTGATCGGCTCTCCACCAGGTTACGTTGGATACGAAGATAGTGGAGAGTTAACCGAAGCTGTGAGAAGAAAGCCATATTCTGTGGTTCTTTTTGATGAGTTTGAAAAAGCACACCCAGACGTATCTAAGCTTTTGCTCCAAGTCTTAGATGAAGGTGCTTTGACCGACTCACACGGTAAACACATTGACTTCCGTAACACAATCATTGTCATGACATCGAACATTGGCCAGGAAATCTTGCTCGCCGATAAGGAAGCTACAGAGGACGGAAAAATCAAACCAGGGGTGAAAAAATCTATTCTTGACAATTTAAGAAACTATTACCCTCCGGAATTCTTAAACAGACTCGACGAAGTATTGGTTTTCAACAGATTATCCAAAACTTCACTTCGGAACATCTTGGACATTCGTCTCAGGGAAATTCAAGCACGTTTGGAAGACAAGAGAATTACCTTAGAATTGTCTGAAGAAAGCAAAGACGTATTAGCCGACAAGGGCTACGACCCTGTCTATGGTGCTCGTCCTCTCAATAGGGCATTACAGAAGCTAGTTCTTAATCCATTAGCAATGCTTTTGATCAAGGGACAAGTAAAGGAAGGAGAAACCGTTGACGTCTCTGTGAGAGACAAACAGTTATATGTGAAGCCAAATCATTCCGAAGCTGAAGCTTTGAAATAGATGAAAGAAACTGTATATAGTTATATTCAACAAAATAATAAGAGGGATTCTAAATACTTTTGCATTGAAATTATCTTAAAACTTTTATGTTTTTGAGTATGGTGTCTTAATGTTTTTTGACCACTTTGAGTCATCTACAAAACTCTGCCAACAACAGCTGAATCGGACTCTCTTGTTTCGCTGACTTTTTTCAAAGATTTTCCACCTTGAATTTGACCAAGCAATGCACCTAAATTAGGCATTCCTCCAGATGGAGCGGTGGCTTGAGCCTGACTAGGAGGAGGGCCAGGAGGAGGAGGAGGGCCAGGAGGTGGTGGTGGTCCCGACGAAGGAAGAGGCGGAGGATGTTCTTCAGACAAAACAACTGGGGCAGCAACGGGGACTGGAGGAACTCCAGAGGGAAGTGGTGGTGCCTCTACCGGAACGGGTGGGACATCACTAAGTGATGGTGGAGCGGCAACAGGCGCCGGTGGAACATTTGTCGAATGAGAAAATTCAACCGGAGGAGGTGTGGAATATGCATCCTCAAAATCAGAGTTAATTTCTGGAGCTGCGGAAACAGCATCAGGGGTAGAAAAGGGAGGTACCTGCGAAGGAATAGGTGGAACTTCCACTACTGGAGCTCGTGTCGTTGAAGCAACAGGTTCTTGGGTTGTTGAATAACTTTGTTGAACTTGCTGGCTCTGAACAGGGGTTTCAATCGTTGGAGTGCTCAGAGAGGCAACATTAGAGATAGTTGTGTCCGTGTTAGTTCTTGAAACCGGCTGGGGCATTCCACCAAACAACAAACTGGCCAACTTCGCAGCACCTGCACGGGTGGGTGCCTCGTCGTCCGAACTCTTATCTTCCTCGTCACTCCAATCTGACAGACCCATTCCTCTTTGAGCGGCTCTTTGGGTCTCCAATTTCTTGGTGTCAACAGCAGATCCGCTGGAATCTGTAGGTTTGAAGAATGGGTTAGTGCTGATCGATGCCTGCGCAGGTTTAGAAAAAGGATTGTTCTTGTGAACACTATTTGTACCTGTGTTCTTCTCTTCTTTGACATCTGGCTTTGGTACATCGGTGGTAACAACGGAAGTAGCATTAACAGGATCATTGGTAGTCTCCTTAGCTTGAGGTTGTACTACAACCAGCTCTTTTGAAACATGAGAGTCCTTGGAAGTTGGCGCAGAATTCAAAGCCTTGAGATCATCGTCACTCCACCCGTCATCATTCTCACTAGCTTTCAACATTTCCATTTCTTTTCTAAGCTTTTCCAACCGTGCTTCTTTGTCACGACTACGCTTCAAGTCTCTTTCCTTTTTCCTCTCTTCTAACTCCTTCTTTTGTTTCAAGAGAGCTGCGTATTCTTCATCCTCCAGATCATCTTTATCTGGTGTGACTGGTTCTGCGACATTAGGGGCAACAGTTACATTCACAGCTTTTGGTTCTTCCTGTTTAGGAGTTACAACTGACTCCTGTTTAGGAGCTTCCTGTTTGGGAGCTTCCTGTTTGGCTTGTGGAGCAACTTCCGAAACAGAGCTTTGATTCTCCTCGACCTTAGAAATGGAGTTTGAAGATCTAGTTCTCAGGGCCTTCAATTTAGCCAACCTTTCTTGCATGCGCTTTCCTGCGGTAGCTTTAACATAAGCTGACTTTTCGTCTGGAGTTGAAAACACAGGTTTTTCAACCACAACCTCAGTGCTATTTATGCTTGGTTCGGAACTGTTAACACCAGGAATAACATGATTATTCTTGGATTCAAAATGAGAATTAGAAGTCAGGGGCATACTCTGCGTTGGCTGCTGCTGTTGTTGAGTAAGTGCTCTGAGCTCGGTCATGAAAAGACGTACTGCTTCGGAAACTCCTTCACCAGCCTCCCATTTGCGAGCACCGGTCTCACTTTTAACAGAGACTTGCAAAGGAACAATTACACCTTCCTCTAATTCGCGAATACTTGCCAGGACATCTTTCACCATTAATGCTTGATTGTCTGACTCGGTCTTAATCTTTGTCACCTCCTGTTTCCATCGTTCACTGGCTTCAGGATTAGCACTTGTGGAGAAGGGTTTACCTGTCAAAGCAGCCATTCTCTGTTGCAACAATTGCTTGGACTTGAACTTACGACGATCAGAATCCGTAACTGCACCGTTGGGCCCAGTACCAACAATAGACTCTTCTGATTCATCAGGAGACCAGGTAGGATATTGTTGCTTCAATTGCGTCTTACAAAGTTTAATCTTTGCTTCGGCAATATCCGCGTTGACCTTGGAAATACTGGCGATCAATTGTGGAACTCTGTCCTTAGTATAGTGATCTAAAGTCTTCAACAAAGAAATCTTCTCCTCTTCTGAGCCAGCAGCACCAAGTTGAACAAGTTGTTTTTGAACATCTTTAATTCTGTATTTCAAATTCTCAATCTCGCGTGCGTCAGCCTCCTCAGCTTTCTTAAGAGCAATTTGTTCATGTTGGTCCTCGGAGTTGACGGCATCCAACAAAATCTGCTTCTCGCGAATCAATTTTTTCAAATCTTGAATCTCTAAATCATTGCTGTTCGAATTAGGCACACTGCTATTATTGTGTGCTTCACTCAGACGTCTACTTCTATAACGAGAAGAAGACACATATGAAATGTCATCATCTTCGTTTTTGAAACGCAGTGAGGCAGACGTTGGTGTTGCGGTGCTCTTTTTTGCGGCAGAACCCCCCTTCAATGAGTTCTTCAAGGAATTCACAGAGTCTTGAAGTAGTTTAGTGGAAGGAGGCACCAACTCAGGAGGAAGTCTTAATGGGAGTTCCAATCCATTCAAACGGCGGTAAACCAAATGCATTGCTACCGCAAACTCGTCTTTGTTCAACTTGCCTTTATTGTTAGAGTCACAAAGATTCCAGACAGTTTCCAAATCTGGTCTAGACAAACCAGACTTGCCGAAGATGGAAATAGCCACATCTCCTTCAATGGAGCCTTTTCTATTAGAATCCCAAGCATTAAAAATTCCGTCATAGATCAGCTTTTCCTGTTTAGTAATGGCCCAACCGACATTGTCCTTCAACTGACCGCCCATTTGATCTTGCAAATTGTTACTAGGAAGCTGAGAAGAAGGCAAGAAATGTTGCTGCATAGCGTTGAGACCAGGAAGACCACCGGTAGGCATGGAAACAAATCCCCACTCGCCAGGTTTACCAGTTGGTTGGGCTTGCAAAGTAGCAAAGGAACCAGGCCCCGTTCTTTGGGCCTGAATCATCCCAGAGTCCTGATAACCGGTACCTTGTTGCTGCAAAGTTTGCTGCAAGGGTGGTTGACCTTGGAAATAAGAGGTCTGCTGTGGCTGAAGTCCACCAGTAAGTTGAGGTTGAAAAGGGGTAGGGGCATGGTTCTGGGGTTGAAAACCACCAGTAGGTTGGGCAGTGAAACTGGTCGGAGGCAACAGACCGGTTCTTTGAGCGGCAATCGGAACTTGGAAGTTGAATCCCGTTCCTTGAGCTGCCAAAGGACCAGTTCTTTGAGATTGCAAGGGACCCAGAGCTGGTACGAAACCAGCGGTTTGTTGCGGTTGCAAAGGAATCAAGGAACCACCACCAGTTCTTTGTTGAAGCAAAGACGGTTGCGTTTGGAAGTTTCCGGTTTGTTGAGCAGTGAAAGAAGTGGGGGGAGCAGCGAGAGTGGAACTGAGCAAGTCCTCGCTTGGGTTTCTTTGAGGTTGAGCAAAAGTTGAAAATGGAGTGTTTTCAAGGATCGCAGTAGGGTCCTCAGGGACAGCAAACGAAATTGCGTCCACAAAACTTTGAACCTCGTTCAGCCATTTCTCGGGAAGAATACGGGGCACCGGTTCACCCTTCAAAGCTGAGTTACACAAGCTTAAAGCAAGAGCAAACTCGGGAAACAAAAGTTGACCCAGCTTATTTGTATCAGAGAGAGCCCAAATCTCGGCCAAAGTCACAGGAGCCAAACCCGAGCGCAACAAAATATCACGCGCCGCATCACCAGAAATAGCGTTTTCTCCAACAGGGACAGCAGTACGGAACAAGTCTTCAAACTTAGACTGATCTGCAACAGTAATGAAGGATAATCTGATGGAAGGAATCTTCAATTCCGTATTTTGACTCATCAGAGCAAGTGCCGACGAAAACCCCGTCTTCTGTTGTTGAAGAGGCTGTTGAGGTTGTTGGAGTTGTTGCACCAGTGTACCATAAGAAGAAGCGCCTAAATTACCAAAACCAGTAGCTTGAACACCAAGAGATGGCCGAGCTTGTTGTTGAAAAGTCAGACTCTGATATCCGGTCTGTTGACTTTGGAAACTGGTCTGATTTTGCAATTGAGGAGGGAAATTGGATGGAGACTGCAATTGAGGCTTGAATCCAGTCTGTTGACCTTGAAACAAGCCAGGCTGCTGCTGAATACCAAATTGAGCCTGCATCTGGCCATAATATCCGGTTCCCTGAGGTGGGAGTTGATAGTTTTGGCCATAGGGAGGTTGAGTCTGTTGATTCTGCTGGGGCTGCTGCGGCTGGAAACCGAAGTTGGAGC
The DNA here is from genome assembly GCA_030568975.1 of Australozyma robnettiae. Lineage (NCBI taxonomy): Eukaryota > Fungi > Ascomycota > Pichiomycetes > Serinales > Metschnikowiaceae > Australozyma > Australozyma robnettiae. The sequence continues at coordinate 123,450 of JAJMJD010000003.1, read as the reverse complement.
CCTGATCACCTCCTGGAAAGTAAGAATTATACATTGGCAGGAGTGTTGTAATGGACTACTTTATTTATTTATTTTTTTTGTTTTTTATGTTGTTTTTTTCGAAAAAGAAGTGCTGGATCAAATTTCAAGGTTGAGGGTTGGCCATACTGACCATGGGCAGGAGGTGGAGGTAGAGGTTTGAGTAAGGAGGAGACTAATAAGGGAAAAGAAGGAGAAAATAAGAGAAAAGGGAAAGATAAGGGGCAAGATAAATAAAGGAAATTAACAAAAGGAAATGAGATTAATAGGGGAAATTTGGAATCGTGGGTTTTTTTTGATTGTATTAGTATTGGCTTATGCTTTAATTAGGTCTCTGGAGGCTGTGGAGGCTGTAGGGGCTGTAGGGGCTGTAGGCGGTAGGAGCAGTGTAGGTAATGAAAGAGGCAATGAAGGAATTAATTTTTTATTTATTTTTGTTTCTCTTGAAAAAATCATCTTTTCTCTTTCAGTTCTTGCTAGTGTCTTGAGGGTGTTGACTGGACTGGTCAACAAGTACGACAACCTAGTCCTGCTCCTATATCTCAAATTGGTTGCTTTGAAATAAAATCTAGAAATTTCAGATTAATATAAAGCTGATTTCATTTCAATAGATTATTTAATGACGCTCAATTTGGTATCTATAACTTCTAGAGCTTATCTACTACCTGCCTTTTGACTCTAATAATCTCCTTTTTCATTATAAATATCTCGTTATTAATTCATTCATTTCTTAAACATTCATATCTTTATTCGTCACTGATAAGTACATGACTTCTTTGCTAACATCATCATTGCATCCATTCAGAATCTATTTTCAAAGAAACGACAATAAAACTGGAGCAAAACTGAGAAAAACTGGAAAGATTACTGAAATCCTCATAACTTTTTGTTTAAAACACGATTGACCACTTCATCCCAGAATCCAACTTCCAAGTCAGTCACATCACGGAACATCTGGCAAAGTTCCAACAATCTCTGCTCACTCAAATGAACATCATCTAAAAGTGCATCTAACGCATTAATGCCGTTCTTATGCGCCTCAATATACCAATCTGAAGAGTAGTCTCCAATCCAAGAACTGTAGATATCGCTTTGTTCCTGAGTCGAAAGAACACCAAGAGACCCATCAAAACTATCTCTGATCCGGGTAGCAAAGATTCCGGCCTCATAGTAACCATGCAAACAAGGTGCAAGTGCTGTTTTGATTCCTAGGAAGTCCTCCATCTTGCTTGACTTGATCAAATAGTCACAGTAGGCAAGACAAGCGGGAGCAGGTTGGAGCTCCTCATCCAAGTCGACACGATTGTAATCAATATTGTAAACAGTAAGAAGCTTTTCTTTGTGTCTGTCAATCTCAGTCATAATACTGTTGATAATGAAAGATTGAGCTTTGATCTGCTCACAGTTTGGTGCCTCCAAAATGGCTACACCATGAATCCGGGCGTAATTAACCAAGTAATAGAAATCTTGTTTCAAGTAAAACAAAAAGTCTTCAAAGGGAAGCTGGTTGGTACTGATTAATGTCAAAAATGGGTGCTCAGTGTACTTCTTCCAGCTGGATTTGACCAACTCATGGGTTTTCAAATAGTTGAAGAAACTGCCGTAGTTCTCCTTAATGTAGCCCTTCAAATCAGCTCCTTTGATCACTTCACGAATACTACGGTCAACGGTCACCGTGTGGTTTAACGATCCACTACCATGTCCTAACTTGCCCTTGACACTGGTCATACCTTTGTGGATGTAATGAATGGAGAGAGGAAGTGCACGGTCAAGAGGAATTCCGTTGGCGATATTAGATGCAATTGAGCTAGCAAGAGTGCAGCCAGTTCCATGGCTGTTGTTTGAAGCAATAAATGCCGAAGACAAGGTGGTAATGACGTCCAGTTCGCTTTCATACAAAACATCTATAATTTCCATAGAAGAACCGTCGGCGACGGCGCCATCGCTCCTGTTGCTACCTTCGTATCTTTTCCCCTTGTTCCACAAAATATGACCTCCTTTGACCAAGAGATTCTTGCATCGAAGTTTAATTTGAAGTTGAACAACAAATTCCTTAAACTCGTCTACGGTCGTCACTGGAACCTCAGAACCACCGAAAGCCTTCCATAAGTATTGTGCCTCGACAAAATTCGGCGTGCACAAAAAGGCACTAGGAAGAATCTTGTCGATGCAGAGTCTCATGACATTATTTTCCGCAAGACAGGTTCCTGACGTAGTCACCATCACTGGATCCACCACCAACTTGATCTCTTTTTCGGTTAAGTAGTCGACGTAATCAGCAAGAACCTCAGCAGCAGCATAAGAAAGCATGCCTGTTTTCACTACCTTCAAAGGGAATTCTCCATCATAGCCTTCAACGAAGTCATCAAAGTCCTGTTTTAAGATCTTCTTGATATGTTCCTTTGGTGTTTCGACAATTCCACTAACCCCCAAGGTGTTTTGAGCAGTCAAGGCTGTGATACATGTTAATGCATACGCCTTGTGAGCAGAAATGGTCTTGATATCTGCCTCGATTCCTGCTCCACCTGAACTGTCGGAACCGGCGATAGTGAGGACCGCAGGAAGATCAGTCTTCGGAATAAGGGGCTCAAGAAGGTTTACTGAGACGGATTTGGTCATTTGATGTGGTGTTTATTAGTCATTTTGTTCATCTATGCCATTTCGATTATATAGAAATTAAAGTACTCGAGATCGGAACCACTAAGCGCATCTTGAATTTCATGCGCTTAGGTGGACCACTATACAAACCCACCTTTCCGTCTCACCCGCCTTGTAAAAAACAACATTTCTTCTGAAATTATCGGCAGATTTTTAAAATTATCCGATAATTGACTCAGAAGTAATCTTGCGAACAAAATCTTTGTTTAAGTAATATCTCTCTATTATAGCATAGTCTACCTATGATCTACATCATAATCTCTCTAACATAATATGTCTATTATAATCTATCTATCATCTATCTATCATCTAAAGCCGTTATAAACAGTAAATAACTAAAATGATATGAAATTATTGAATGAGTTTTGGAAGCTAAGCCTTTTGACTTAAACCAGAATAATGATCAATGAGCTCCAACTCACTCTTCAACGTCTCGGAACGGTAGTTCACACGGATATCTGGAACATTTGTCTTTTCAATCTCGTTTCCATCGATACCTTCATGCATGAAAACTTTGCCCAACCAATGCTTTTTGATTTCCCATTCCCAGCCCGACTGCAATACCGAATTACGTGCCAATTCACACATATCGACACCAGAAAGCTTGTAGATCTGAGCAGCGACAGAATACTCCTCGATCAAGGGTTCTTTCGTGTAAGAGAACTGCAAAGGATCATCCGTTGACAACGACACATTCAATCCCTTCCGGAAGAAATTGTGGAATGGATTCTTATCATAAGTAAGAAACAATGCGTTGTTTGACAAGGGAGACATAGCGAGTCCAATTTGATCCAAATAGTATAAATATTGAATGAATGGAAGCTTTCTCAACAAAATACCATGTGATATAGAGTGTGACGTCAAGAATGCTGCAATCAAGTGTTCTGGATCTCCAGCTTCACCACAATGAGGACGCAACACAAATGTGTTATATCCGAAACGAAGACGCAAGTGGTTGAGCGAAATTAAGTTGGAGTGCAAATAGTACAAGTAGTACGAGTAAGGCGGATTGTGGTGGAAGTCCCATTCTTCGGCTGTTGGGAACTTCCGTGAGTTGAATGGCTTGTCTTGCTTAGACTCATCGTCAACCAGGTCAATTCCTACCACACGTTGCAAAAAAACATGAAGTTTGGGGTTAGACAGAGGGTTGAGGGAGACTTGATAAAGCGGGTTGAAAAGATTATGCATAATTTGTTGGAAGTTGCTGACGTTGCCGCTCTTCTTGTACAAATCGTACAATCTAGGGATCTGGACCAACCAACGAACATTGTGACTAAACAACTTGTTATCAACAATCCACAGCGCAAGTTTACTCCATTCATCCTCTGAACGACCATAGACGGAGATTCTCAACTCCACCATTTGATATTTGGAACTTTCAAGATCCTCAAAAACCTGCTTGGTGATCTCCGCCAAATATTTTCCATTGATAAAGTTATCCGTTTTCAAGAAAATCTCTCTCAATCTTGATTCGCCAATTGGGTTATACTTCAAGTTAAACTTGTCAAAACGGTGGAAAGTGTCGGTATGAGCATGCATATCCAATGTATCAATGGACAAGTCGTATGCAGTGAGCTTTAAGGACTCAAATACCTGTGAAAGTGTAAGGAGTTTGCCGTCTCTGAAGATGACCTGTTCATCAGGACAAGTCTTCAACTTGTACTTGATATAACGCAAGAGATGTTTTTGGTTCATACAAGCAGAGTGATGAATGTGGGTGTCCACTTTTCTGACGTTGTAAAAATCACGATGCGGATTCTTTTTAGACAGAGCAGTTTCTTCAAACTCATTAAGCAAAGAGTACATGTTCCATTTGGTCTCAAGATACTGCAATCTTTTAAAAGCAAAAGACTTGGTTGGGCCATCCAGCGAAACTTTTGAAATCTTAAAGAGGTCGTTGTAAAAATCGGTCAAGGCAGGTGTTTTGGCAATTGGCTCGCCGGTGGGAATGTGGTGGACCTGATATACACTATCAGAATTCAAGCGAAGCTCGAATTCATTCAGCGAATCACGAGAAGGAATGTGGCACTTAGAAAATTCAAATTCCTCTTCTTCTAAGATGTCTCCTGGAAGCTGGTTAAATCTATTTTTCAGCTTGTATGTTGGTTTAGGAGGAAGAGGGTAGATGGTCCAATCAGGACGGTTTTTAGGATTGAGAGAGTCGTCTGCTTGTAAAGACCAACTCAAGTACTTATGACGTAAAGCAAGACATTCCTTGACGTTGCAGAAAAGTTCAATAAGTTCCAGCGAAGGATACATATCTGGAAGGATGTTTGCAGTAGAAGACTGGTTTCTTCTTGTCGTATTGATATTTGAAACAGGCTCTTTAGGGAGAAGGTGACTGGTATGAGTATGAGGCAACTCAATGATCAGCTGTCTTCGCCTAAGAGAGCTGTTATTATTGCTGGTGGGGCTTCCAAACGCAGGTTCTTGAAGGGCCTCAAAAGCACGAACTTTTAAGTCATGATCCTTGATGAATTTGTCTTCATGAGACGAGAAATGAGCAGTACTGAAAGGTCTGGATGCAATTTCATCATCTGAGTCCGAGAACGTGTGGAGCTGGTCGTCGACACTGAAGTGGTCGTCATCAGAGACATCGAGAAGGGTTTTAATGTTGAGGGGATTAGGAGCCATTAAGTTAAAGTGTGTGTGTGACTTATTTTTTCCTGATTGAGCCGAAACAATAACAATTGGTTAAAAAATGTGTGTGTTGATAGAGGTTTAGTTTGTAATCGGTGAGGGGCACGATGAGAGATGAGCCACAAGAGACACGATGGGATATTAATAAAAAAAGGTGGGATGATGAAAAAAGGATTTAATGGGTACAAGGATGAGTTTCAAAATTGAAAATTGAAAATTTAAATAAATTCCTTGTCACTTAATTAACTTTGGCTCTGTTTACCGAATTGCTTGTGTTATAGGAGTCTACCTTATAGGAATCTAGTCTTGTTTGCGTTCTTATTGGATTCTCTTCTCCAATGGTTCTCTTTCTTGAAGGTGAAATCTGTTGGAAAGGACAAGATTTCATTTTTCATCCTAATTTTTCAACAAAAGTACTTCAATGAGACTGAATCACTAAAGTGCTCTTAGCAGCCTCCATTTGACGTTGACCAACATTGTTAACGAGGATAAAATGAATTGAGGATAATAAAGAGAAAACTAAAGGAAATGAATAATCCAGGAAGAGCAGGGAGTAAATCTCTTTGAATTATTTCTAAAAGGGGAGTATAATTGAATAGTCTATGAGTCTTTCAAAAAGAATTTCAAACAGAGTAAATGATTCAAAACTTACAGAACTAGAAGTCATCGAAGAAATTCGGCTTAATTTTTACCGATTTAATTAGTTTTGTTAAAACTAGGATAGCTGATTTTCGATTTTAGAAGGTTCAGTTAGCTTTCTTCATGGAACTCATTAACTCATGGATCATAAACTCGTACAATACTTGAATTTTGAGGTTTCAGAATTCAACAACTCTTAATTTAAAATGATTTATCAAAGATATCAGTTTCATATTCATCGTTCTCGTAAAGAATCAGAAGGTTCGGGACCTAATACGGAAACAGCGATCACCACTTCCCTCGTCGTGACAGTTGTGTGCATAGTTGTTTTAAGTGTTACTGATCATCTCGGTAATTATTAATATTGTGGAAGGAAATATTCACTTTCAATTCATCTTTCAAACATTCTTCCTCCTAGAATCATTATCTTGTTAAAAGACATATAAGTTACAAATCAAAGCTAATCTCGCATCCCAAATCATCACAAAGATGTAATTTTGGGAATATGTCCATAATATTCTTCGTTTCTGATTCCATGGTTACCCTCTGATTTCATAGTTACCCAAACTAGAGATGGGTTTCACATACACGGGGTTTAGAAAGAAGTTCCTTCAAGAGGAAGGGACAATTCTACACGCAATTGTCGTTGACTTTTCCAATTTGAATTCGTCATTTCTTTTCCATTTCTTCTTTCATTTCTTTTCTTCATCCATTTTCTTTCATTACCTTGTTTCTTCTTCCTACTTCTTTCTTCCTTCTTCCTTCTTTTTTCTCAAGTCCCCCAAATATTAACCTATATTTTCTTCCACATAATCAAGAAGAAATTTCCAAATTTTACTGAAAATTCAATTATACAAACTATTCAAACTTGAAATCTGGCGCTAATTCCCCTTTTGAGACACAGCTGTCTTATATGTACATGTACCCCATCTTATCCCGCATATACCATGCATCTTTAGGCATATCTAGTCAGATCGAAGCAAGATGCTTCGTAATTTTGTCGGTTTACGTCATGCAAGGCGGCATTTTCTGTCTCAGGCGGCTCGCTTAAATAATTCATTAAATCATGCGTCGGATCATGCGTCGAAAAATCCCCAAAACTCCCAGCTAGATGATCATCTCATCCATGAAAATGGTCTTTACTATGGAAAGTTCACCAAGAAAGAATACGAAGAAGCTAAATCGTATGTCACGACCCAATATCTGAAACTAGAAACGGAAATCAAGGGTTCGCATAATGTTCGGGAGAATTTGGGAAAGATTCCTCAATTTCCTTCGAAAGAGCCCAGGAAACCTGTCAATGATCTTCTGTCGTTTTTCCAAGAAACAATCAAGACAACGGGTCCAATCTCTCTCTCTGCTTATATGAGACAATGTCTTACACACCCAACCTTCGGTTATTACACCACAAGAGATCCATTGGATGTACTGTCGGGAGATTTCATCACATCGCCTGAAATCTCCTCTGTATTTGGAGAAATGATTGGTATTTGGCTTTATACCACATGGGAGTCCCAAAAGCTTCCTTTGAAAGTGAATTTCTTGGAGTTAGGGCCTGGAAAAGGTACATTGATGGCCGATACCCTTCGTGTTTTCTCCAAGTTCAGATCGCAACTGGGCGTCAATATTGTAGGGAAAATAATCTTAGTTGAAGCGTCTCCTGTACTACGGGAGAAACAATGGTCTGCCCTCTGCTCCTCAGACAGTGAGATGGCTAAAGATGAGAAAGGTTTCTTCACTGCTGTGTCCAAATGGGGTTACCAAGTCCAATGGGTTGACACGGAGAAGGATATTATCCCCAACCTGGATGAATGTAATTACATTCTTGCTCATGAGTTTTTTGATGCTTTACCCATTAAATCATTCGTAAAAACTGAAAAGGGATGGAGAGAGTTGTTGGTGGAACACTCTGCTTCTGTTCTTAACACACAGCCTAAACTTCCACTGGCCGATTCATCAAGCACCGAATCTGCCCCTGAGCTCGATACTGAGTTTCACCTTACCGCTTCATTGAAAGAGACGCCTTCGTCTACTCTCCCGACAATAAGTTCTAGATTCAGAGAACTTGCAGTTGGTTCCCGAATTGAGATTTGTTCAGATGCAGAGTTTTACATGTCCCGGATCGTAGATTTGGTTCGCTCTAATGGAAAACAACAAGGTGCTGCCTTGATTATTGACTACGGGTTGGCTGATGAAGTACCGCTGAACTCACTCCGGGGGATCTATAAGCATAAGTTTGTATCCCCATTCTTTAAACCTGGAGAAGTTGATCTCTCTATTGATGTTGACTTCGCCAATTTGAAATTGCTCGCGCAAGAAAAGGTTCAAACTTTTGGCCCTGCTGAACAAGGTGATTGGTTACATGAAATGGGTATCGGACATCGGTATGACCAACTTATTAAGTCTGCCAATCTGATGGCCAACAAAGAACTGCTCTACGAATCTTATCTTCGTTTAACATCGAAGGATGAGAAGGGAATGGGCCAAATATATAAGTTTTTGGCGCTATTGCCTAATGGTTCATCCAAGCCTTTGGGTTTTGAGGGAGTCAACCAGAAACAATCGTAAATAAAAAAGAGAAAATAGAAAATAGACAAGAAACTGAAAACACTTCTTAAAAGAAAAGATAAAATTTATATAAAAAAAGCTTTACTTTCCTAACAAATAATTAGTCAGAAATTCTAAAAAGAAACTCCGATACCGGGAGTCGAACCCGGGTTTGCTCGGTGAAAGCGAACCGTGATAGCCGTTACACTATATCGGAATTTGATATGAGTAGAACTTTAGTAAATGATTGATTGAGTATGTATAAATTATTTAGTCATTGCTCTATTTCCTTCATAAAAAAATTATTTTTGTTTTCATTCTGAATTTTCTTTAGTTCTAGGTGATATACGGTTGACTATCGGGGGTAGAAGACTACGGGGATCCCCGGTTGTCAATCCCATATCGGGGTAAACAAGCAAGCGGTACCGAACCAACTATTTTACAAAGCTCCGGGCTTCTTAATTTTTAAGACAGTGAAAAAACCATATTACACATCCGACTCCGAGAATCGGCTTGGCGTAACCATAACGACCAAATAAGGCAATAAGAGTGATTCAAACGCTGCTGATGAGCAATTGAGATCCGAAGAGGAAATACCGCAGCTTGCGTTTCCTACTGTATTAGAACACCAACACCTTTTTTCAAGACAAATGTAATGCTTGACTTACACCATCAAGTAGCTATAGTATGTTCACGTGTAACAGAAGTGGATACCAAGAAAACAAACAAAGAAGCGCTTTGGAATCAGTTTTTTGGTAAAAAAAACTGAATAGAATTACTTATTGAATAAAATGTGACTTTTGTTTCATTAGAGAAAGGGTGATGGTTGGTTTATTAGAGAAAGTGTGACAGTTCCTCTCATAAAGATATTGTGACAGTTTCCTTTAGGAAGACAAAAGCCTCTTTATTTTTCAACCTCTATCAATTCAACCTCTATCAATTCAACCTCTATCAATTCAACCTTAACATATTCAACAATATAAATTTTCAACGATGTAAACATTAAACCTTGATGAACGTCGTTTATTAGTTAGTTATCCAGCTTGATAATTACTATCCAGCTTGATAATTACTATCCAGCTTGATAATTACTATCCAGCTTATCTCCTGTAAAGAATATCCCCAATCCTAATATCCGATCCTCATAACGCATTTCCATAATAACCAGAAGTAGTAACTGTTTATTGATTCGTTACTCCAATTCCGATTAAAGATACTATGTTTTTCTACAAAGAAAACATATTCAACCTTTGAAACTATCAGTTGTCATTGAAACTATCAGTAGTCATTATACCATATTGATCATCGGTTGCCTACTATTGGTCCAAGAAGAATCTACGAGGCCTATTTCCTATAAATTTTAGTAGACAATAAGTCTGATAAAGCCATTAGACTAATTAGGAATCTAAGAACTGTAAAACTGCGTTTCTCTTCCGGCGTTAGTAATTATACATATAGGGTTAGTAGGTGTGTGGTGTCTTGACAGAACACCACTACATCGTCTATAGGTAATGAGAGTAATCAATCAATTGTATAGATGGAGATCGTCTCATTCCATGTTAGGATCTCCAGGCGGCTATAGTAGTAGAACCATTTACTCCACATAGGTTGGGGTTTTTTTGTTTAACTAATTTACGGAACACCATTTTTTCCCCAACCTGATTATCACACTGTCCGCAATTATATCTTATAAGGTTATCATAAGAAACGTACCATCTAAGGTTTATGCCAGTTTGTAAAATGTCATACTATTGTCTACTTAACAGTTTATTAATTCACAATTTATAAATTCACTTCTTAAAAATCCACTTTTTATAAATCCACATTTTTGGATTCAAAATTCATGAAATCAAATTTTTCTTGATTTGACTCTTTATTTTCAACTCCCTATGATCGCTTTATGTTAAACTTTTCAACCCATTCTATATGGCCAGGCCTAACCACTACTTAACCACTATATATTGACAACTGTTATACCATAACTTTCCAAAAAATAGCCAAAAATAGTAACGAAATATGGCAAAATTAAAGATTTTCAATCAATCCATAGTTAATTCAAATCTTTGATTACTTACTTGTTCTTGTTCTTGTTCTTGTTTCTGGGCTGAGGTTGCGTGGGATTGACATCCCCAAGTTAGCTCCATTGGAAAACCTGTGTAAAGTGCACTCACCCAAAACAGGTCCTTTAACGTTACAATAGTGATGGGTGTTATACTGGTAAGAAGCTAGTCTTGTTTTCAGGATCATATATATGAAGAGAGAGATACTACATTTGAAAAGATAGCTGCTTCTAGTTCTTTTGTTCCGTAACCAAGTAACCCAGTAACCCAGTAATCAAGTAATCAAGCTATCCTTCAGTATCAGTACCCTTAACTTGATTGATATAGTGAACAGAAAGAGAAATCACTCAATCAGAAGAAGAATATTTCCAATTATCGGGGTGGATCCTTCTAGTACAATTCTCAAATCTGAAATCGCACGTAGCAAAGTAACTTTCCACTTTCGCCATAAAGTATACATCATCAAAGATGCCCAAGGACAAAGTCGTACTGTCAGGCAAAGAAGCGAAAATGGGCTTTGCTATTGGTCTTTCTGTTTATGGGATTTACTTACTCATAGATTGGACTATTGCCTATTTAGGATCATTCTTCTCAAAAGCACCTTCTGAGGACATTGTTGACAAGGATGGGCCAAAGAAGAACAATAAACCCAGAAAAAGCCAAAGGGGAAAGAAGAAGCAAAAAAGAAAGTCACCTGAATCCTTGTCGGATGTTAAAGAGAAACCTGCGTTCTTGCAGCGTCAAATGCTATATGCTCCACCATCAAATGAACCCGAAAAGTTCCGTTTCACCATCATGTCTTACAATGTATTGGCACAAGTCTTAGTGAAAAGAGATCTTTACTCTTCCAGTGACGGAATTTTGAAATGGAAACCAAGATTTAGCGCCCTTAAACTGGAAATATCTTTCTATGACCCAACCATCTTATGTTTGCAAGAAGTGGACGTAGATTACTATCATTTGTGGAATACTTTTTTGACACAAAGAGGCTACGCAGCTCATGCGACTGTATCAAATGAAAAGAAACACTGTTTGGTGATTGCATACAAGAAACATCTTCTCCATGGGCAAGATAGATTAGGCGAGCAGTTTGGAAGTATTGACGTACCAAATTTACCTCAGAGGACCTTGAACAATGGATCAGCCTTCTTCGTGTTACATTTCACAGAAGAAGCTATTAGAAGTAATCCATACTTGCAGTCAAAGGGTTTAATCATTGGAACTACCCACCTTTACTGGCACCCCAATGGATGCTTCATTAGAGCTAAACAAGCTAATATGATTGTCGACAAGATGTGCCGGATTAAAGATGATTACTCGTGCAATGGAATTGAATACAGCTGTATTTTAGCTGGTGACTTTAATACCGAGCCTTTTGATGCTCCTTACCTTCTTATGACTCAAGATGGACTTCCTGGTTCACCAGAGTTATTCGATAAATTGGCCGAGAGTGTGATTCTGTCGAGCGTTCTTCCCGAAGAAGAAAAGGCTCAGCCAAATGAAGAGCTCACAACCAGCAGCCACAATGCTGTTCGCAGTGTATTTGACGATTATTCCACCACCAAGGGAAAAGCCATATCGTTGTACGCTCTTGGGTACAATGCAAACCTGAGTTACCTAACGGAAGACGCATTGGAACCGGAATTCACCAATTGGACGCCTGCCTTTAAAGGTACCCTTGACTATATCTTTGTTGTTGCGCCCAAGTCCAATACTCCAGTGACAGGAGAAGGCTTGGAAAAGTCTAGTGGACTTAAGCTCTTGGGTCTTCTTAGATTACCTACCTCTTCACAGATGCAGGTGAGGGGTCTTCCTTACACAAACTGGTCACCTTCAGACCATTTTTCGATCATGGCTGAATTGGAGCTTTGCCTGTCTCCTTTAAGAAACTAGAACCCAAAAATTCAATACGGTAAGAAGAGCAGAGATGCAAATGAAGCCATAGGGTTTTAGATAGTGTAACAAGAAGAGATTGTTTTTTTAGAATGATTGCTAGATAAATCTAGCAATTTTCTTATCTAGCAATCTTCTTAGTTTACTGCACTTCTACAGTGTTATCTGGTAAGGACAGTGTTCTTTAGTATATAGAAAATAGGCGGAGAGGAGTCGCTTATCCACAGAAAGATGAAAAAATACACAACATATAGGATATAGATAGCAGGAGGTAATCTACGACTGAAGAATATTATAGGGAACAAGCTACGGCGGTATTCATATCCCTATGTGATGTTTCCCATTCAGGAAATAGGTGACCAGAAGTGGCCTATATGAAGTTGACTTCAGAATATCATCTTGACATTAATCTCAGGATTGGATATATAAATTGAGGGTTTAAACTTTTTTTATGTAAGGGCAACCAAAACAAGAAGAGATTCATAGCAATCTATATACATCTTCAGCAATGTATGAAGATCATTACGACATTATAATAAACAGAATTAAACAGGGGTGATAAGATTTTTTTTGAAAACCTAAAGAGAGTTCTTTTGAAAGCAATTCTTGTTTAGTTCTCCCTAGTCACGGCAATGAAGTCAAGAAACGGAGGAAATGAACCGAGCAGATAAAGCGAGAAGAATTTTTCAAAAGAGGAGACTTCTCTTGAATATCAATTTGACCTATTAATGGCACCCATTCTAACAATTTCTTTAATTGATCCATTCGCCATCATCCACTTCCTTGTGTACGGGTTTTTTATGGGGGTATATCTACAAAATCTACAAAATCTACAAAACCCCATACCCCAGGTTTTCTAAACACTACGACCATATTCTTCACCAAAACAAAGAGATCCTGACCCAAATCTTCTCGGAAAGTATAGAAATTGATACATAGTTCGCCAAATCGACCAAATTACCCAAAGCAGCCATGTTTTCCAGACTCATCTCTTCATCTTTCCCCATCAGAACCACAATCAGAGTGAAAAGTGTCAGATTCGTGGGAAGTAAGTTTTCGGAATCGATTCCTTCCCCTCCTAAATTACCCAAAAAGGACCAGGAAGAATTCGAAGCCCTTCAAAAGATCGCCAACTCGCAGAATGCTATCGACGAGTACAACCGTCAAATAGAACAAGATGGATTCACCACCAGCAACGATTCCGCTCCTGTTGTTTTGGCTACCGACATTGGTACTCATGCCCAATATTTGAAAACAATCCCGGAGTTTGAGGGTGACGTCAACCCCAAAACTGGTGAGGTTGGTGGTCCTAAGCAAGATCCATTGAAGCACAATGATTGGTCTTATAATGGTAGAGTGACTGATTTCTAATGGTATAAGATTACTAATTATTCAATTATTCAATCATTCGATAACTCCTTTACTTCATTATCTATGTTATGTTTTTTCGATCATTGATCTTGATTTTTGTTGATCTTTGTTGTGCTTTGTTGATCTTTCTTGTCCATTCGATCAGATCCTCGCTTCCTCCCTCCTAAAGCTAATATGGGTCCATAAAGATTACAAATAAACCCAAATTCTCAAAATTCTATCGAGAAGAATGAAAAAGTATCTTCATCCTTTATATTCCTGGATTCTCAAAAAAATCAATATTAGTCTCCCTGGCCCAGCATGCTTGTCATCTACTTCTCCCCCACACTGAAATTTCAACTATCCGATGACCTTTGATCCACTTGACCTCTTTAGTGCCCCTGAACCGCAAAGTCACGGCCATTCGATTTACGAGAATAATGGCCTTCGAAATCTTCTAAAGTCCGAAAATCTGGACCTTTTTTCGGCCCAACAGCCCAACTTGGTCAACACTGAAGACCACAAGCTGATGAATGACGAAAGGGTCATTAATGCCGATTCTATAGACGCCAGAGACGCACCTCTACATGTGCATGACCTTCCCCTCCTTCAGCTAAAACCTACCGCGTCCGTGTTGTTTTTGTTTCTCAATCTCTTCGCTCCCGATCAGGTTCTTAACTTTTCACCACTGGAGCCCGAGACCGATCCAGAAACTGTTTTTGAACAAAAAAACGTCAAAACATACATTGAAGATGCTTTGTTATGGCTAAGGAGATGTTCCTCCCGATTTGTCAGTCGTGAGCTGCTTGCTTGTGTCTCGTATCTAGCAGAGACTCTTCGAAAAGGCTCCATGTCTGAATACAACTCTTGGTTAACGCAGGTGATTTCGTCAGAGCTTAGATGGATAGAGAATGAAGACGCAGAAGTAATTAAGCATTTGGCTGCACTTCGATTGGCTGAAAATTGTGGCCGTGCTGCTCATCCAGAGATTCTTAGAGTCATTGAAGTTCCCAATTTGGAAAGAGCTTTACTGTTGAAAGAGCCTTCGCTTACATCCGACAACTTAGGTTTAAAGACATGGGGGTCCTCTTTTCTTCTTGGATCAAGACTTGCAAACCCCACCCAGAACAGTCACTTATTACAATCCCCTGTTCTTGAACTTGGCTCTGGAACGGGCCTCGTGGGAATGATTTCATCAGTATTGGGCTATAATACCACACTCACAGACCTTCCAGAGATTGTTCCTAACCTTCGGGATAACTTGGAACTCAATGGGATTAGCGGAATTGATGCCACAGTCGATGAGTTAGATTGGCTGAATCCATCGTATTTTGTCCAGAAACATCCTTCCCAAAAATACAACACGATCATTTTATCTGATCCGCTTTATTCGCCAAAGCATCCTCAATGGATTGTTAATATGATCAATTTGTTTCTCTCCAAAGAAACCACTTCCCGTGTTTTGTTGCAAGTACCCATTCGGCGAAACTTTGAAAATGAAAGAGTTTCATTGTGGACACTCATGACTGAAAATGGCTATGAAGTTGTTGAAGAAGATATAGAACTGGGCCATGATGACTTTGGACAATCTGAGTTCATTTTCAAAAAGTACGTTCGTGAAAGAAACCAGTGATAATTTTAAGATTTATGATAATTCAAGGGTTTACGATAATTCAAGGGTTTACGATAATTCAAGGGTTTATGATAATTCAAGAGTTTATGATAATACGGGTGGTTTGTAAATAATTCATAAGGCCTGCAAATTGTTCATATGGCCTATAAATAATCCTTCAACTTGCGCAACTTGTCCACTGCTTCCTCCAACATGGAGTCGTCTTTGCAGACGGCAAAACGAACACAGTTTTCCAAAGGATTGTTGAGCTTCTTCTCCGCCAGGAGGAACTCTGTGGGTGGAATTCCTACCACACCAATTTCCTTAATTAACCAGTAAACAAGTTTGTAGTCCTTTGTGCCCTTACCAATGATATCTTCAGGATACTCATAGTCGTCGGGAATTTTAAGTTTGCTTAAGTTTACCAAAAGAAAGTATCCACCTTCTGCAGAGGTGTAAGGTAAACCTAAATCATCGAAGATCTTGGTATAGATCTCATACTTTGCGACGTACTCCTGTCTGGTGATTTCGAAATAGTTGTTCTCATGGGCAATGGAAAGTGCTTCCGCTGCAGCCTGTTGAAATGGAGCAGGCGAGGAGAAACAGATACGCGTATGAGCTGAAGTGACGTACTTAATCAAGTCAGCAGGACCCTGAACCCATCCAACTCTCCAACCCGTGGCAGCAAATGATTTACCAGCAGAGCCCACAGTCAAAGTACGAGAAGCTAATTCAGGCAATGCAGGCAAGGCAGCAGGACGAGGAAAGTTCTTAGTGTAATACAAGTTCTCATATACCTCATCAGACAAGAGAATGATGTTGTGTTTAATACACAAATCACCAATTCTTGCAAGTTCTTCCTCGGTAAGGATCTTTCCGATGGGATTATGAGGAGTGTTTATCACGATGATCTTTGTTTTATCAGAGATGGAATTTTCCAAGCCTTCCCAATCAATCTTCCAATCTGAGCCCGAGACATTTTCGGTGGCCAATTTCTCAGGATACTCGATATTAACATACTTGACCTTTGCACCTACCATCTCAATATTGGGAATGTACTGGTCAAAGAATGGTTCAAATACAATTACTTCATCGCCAGGAGTCAAAAAAGCAAAGAATACAGCGAGAATACCTTCGTTAGCACCGGTAGTGATCTGAATTTGAGAAGTGTCAACGTCTCTCCCGAAATGCTCCGTGTAAAACAGTGAAAGACTCTTTAGAAGGTTAGGATTACCTCTAGCAGGGGCATACTGATTGAATTGAGGCTTTTCTAATGCCCGAGACACCGCTTGAATTGCAAATTCAGGAGGATTGTACGAGAAGAAACCCTGCCCCAAGTTTGTCACCGGTGTACCCGATTCGGCAACAGCTTTAGCTGCAGTTTCGTTCACCAAAGTCCAAACATCTTTCTGACTTGGATTTTGTTGAAAGTATGGGTTGTGCAATGTACTCGCCCCAGCTTTGTTAGCAAGAGATCTAGAGGTGGACATTCCTCGAATAGCACGATTAAGATAGCGAACCAACGTGGGAATTGGGGAGAAAATAGATGTTCTCTGATCGGAATTGATCAGCAGGAACAAAAAAAACTAAGACAAGGACAACAACTAGCAGTCAGGATTTGAGAACTCCTGTGGTACACTTATGTGTGTGTGGTTGAAAGATGTTGTAGATGTTGTAGATGTAGGTATATCTGGCTGAAGATAGAGTCATAGGGGACAAAGTGTGGCTGCAGCGCGATAATACGTGATTAGCTGGTAACGGGAAATGGGGGAAAAAGGGGAGGTATTTATATATTCGCGGTTATGAAGATTGGGCACGCATGATTATGAGCCCGGGGTTATGCAAGTTTACGTAATTATAAATATTTTTTCCTTTGCTTTTGAAAACAACGCTAACGGCCTTGGGTATTTCAGGTATTATGTATCTCTGTATACACTGTCCTTTGAAATGTTTGCCTGCAGGAACATCACAGAAGAGCGATTAGAAAATATTTAATAAATTAGGCAAAGGTAGATGAAAAACTAACTAATTTCTAATAATTTATATTCTCAGAAATATTGTATTTTTTTAGAAATAATAATTTCTGCTTTATAAAACTTGCTGATCCACTCTAACATCAAATATGCAACTGTCAGATCAGCCTGTGTGGCGTAATGGTTAGCGCATTTGACTTCTAATCAAAAGATTCCGGGTTCGAGTCCCGGCATGGGTTCTTTGCGAATTAAGTTTCAATTACCTAGCTGATTATTTTTTTTAAAATCCAAAAAAAAAGCTTCTTCTTTTTTGAAAATTTAAACACTTTTCTCATTTTATTTGTGGGGGGCTGGGGTACGGGTGTACATCTCTTCAGATAAACCTAGATCAATGTATACTATACTATTGTTAAAACACCACTGTCATGTTTTCCGTTGGAATCTCGTCTCGCAGACTCCCCATTTGGAGCAGGAACTTTTTGACCTCTCCCGTTCGTCCACTTTCTCTTAAACCTGATTGGTCAAAATACAAGAAGATCGAACAGCCCCCAGGCCACATAGTCGGCACGGTCAACGATGCCTACAAAATTCCTCCTGTGAGCCCGTACGAGAGTAATTACCACTGGACCTATGAGCGTATTGTAGCTATTGGTCTCGTACCTATGACAGCTGTGCCTTTTGCCTTTGGGGTGGATTTCCCATACTTAGATGCAGCTTTCTGCTTGACGCTTCTCTTCCACATTCACTCAGGATTCAAGTCTTGTATCATTGACTATATTCCCGAAAGAGTTTATAGTTTCTGGCACCGTGCTGCCTGTAAACTCTTAGGATTTGGTTCGTTTGTTTCCATGTACGGCATCTACCTTATAGAGACGTCGGAAAATGGTCTTTTCGAGCTCATTTCAAGAATCTGGGGCGCATAGATTTTGGGATGATTCCAATTTCGTATGGAAAATGATCCCAAAATTGAATGAAGTGTGATCCCAAATTGGTATGATTTGGATTTTTGGGTTTTAGAGAAACATTAGTCCAGCCTTCTGGAAGATTTCCATTAACCAATGTATATAATCGGCAAGCCAGAGTCATAGCGTGGAAGGATTAAAACCGTATTAATACTGTACTTAAAACGTATTGGCGTACGCTGACAGCGTCTTGATGGCATTTTGACGGCGTATTGACACATTAAATATGTCAGAATGAACCATTAGTTTGTAGCCCTTCTTTAGCAACTCTTTCTCATTTCCAGTAACTTCTAGAGACTTTTGATAAGCTGTAATGTTTTGTCTTAATATGACTTTTTTTTTCATTCAACGCAAAGAATCGCATAAGTTTGAAATTATCCTCATTTGTTTCTGGCTTAGTCCACAAGTACATTCAGCTGATTTCAAAAAATACCAAAAGATTCAGCTCATTTTGATACAGTCTGATTAATCTCAATATCTTGTTGCGCTATTTTGGATTCATCAGTCTCCTCTTTAGATTCAGCTTCAACTTCAGATTCAGCTTCAACAGATTCAGCTTCAACTTCAGATTCAAGTGGTTGATCAGTCTCACATTCCTTCTCTTGATTTTTCGAAACCGAATTTTTCTCAGCAACCTTTTCTAAAAGCTCGGCCTTATCTTTAACCAAAATAGTTTCGGTAATTGGGGCCTCTTCCCACAGAAGACGGCTATATTGAATCTCCTTTGGAAGCCCAAACTTATTGTAATCAGTAATTGGTATTCCCAAATTTTCAGCAGCCGCAGATTTACTTTCACATTCAATAGTGGTTTTAGTAAATGCACTCTCCTTCGATTGCACACACACAAGACGAGCTAGAGCCAGTAGATACTTATGAGCCAGTGTCACCGTATGCAAGGAATATTCGCTCTCTTCGTATTGAAGAAGAAGCTCAGCAATTCTTCTAACAGTGAATGGAGCAGATGATGAAAAATTATCTTCAATATGTGTCCGGATCCGTGCTATTGTGTGTGTTATGTCGTCAAGTGTGTGAGTACTTGGGGTGTTTATATTCGAAGTTAAAGATTGACGAATCTGGATTTCTATTGACGAAATTCGGTCTAAAAAAAGTGGAAGCAAAGTTTCTTCCCACTTCTGATCATCATTTAAGACCTTTTGCTCGATTATAGGCTCGAATGCTTCCCTTAGCTCCGGTGAGATCGGTGCTACAGTTAATCTTGCCATGTTTTGCCTAATTGGGGGAAAATTTCAACAATAAAGGGATTGATTGCAAACCAGAATGTTTTAGAGGTTCGCTAGAGACAATCTTGGTTTTCTCTATGGTTTTTAGATTTAGGAAGAATCTGGGGTAACGTATCTGTATCAGAACATTAAAAGTAGGAAGTAATAAAAGGGAAATTTTGTTGCCAGGTAAACAAAAGTTATTATTTTTAGAGTTTTATTTTATTTCTATTTTCTTCTTATTGAAGTATCCTTTTCTGTCTTTACATCTTTTCTTAAAATTCATGTCTGTTTATGATTAATGCTCCAAAAACCATTATAAAGTAGAACAGTGCTGCCAAAACTAAAAATTATTTTATTTTTTCATTTAAAAATGTTTACCTGAACTCATTTCCACAATTTGTTCTTTTCCGTCAAGAACCACCACCTTCACTTCTTTCCAGTAGCCAAGGTCACCATTATCACATCAATTTGATCAAAATAACCATCAAATATCATGTTGACCATAACAGACACAGTCATTTCTTTTCAATATATAACTAATCTAAAAAAGAAGAAACAGATTAAGTATTCTATCCAATTTGATGTATCTTCCCTACAACATCCGTACACCAACAGCACTTCAGTAATAACAAGTTGAAAAATTTAGATCTGTCCAACTACCCAAACCAACCACCACCATGTCGTTTCTTCGAACCACGTTGGTCAGGGCAGTGGCGCCACTTCGCCGGTCGCCATTTGTGACAATGAAACCATTTCTTCCTCGCTTCAACTCGACCAGTCCTAGTCTCACAGCACAAATCTTCCCTCTAGAAAAGGAAACCATCACCGAACAAGATGTCGACGAATGGTTGTCTGCTGTGAAGACATTGAGAGCAGGTGACCGTAGACCTGAAACTGAAGCCGAGGTATACCTCTCGCAACTCGCAGACCCTCAGCCTTACTTAAAAGAGAAGTTTGTGCCTAGTGAGGAACAGTTGGCAGAGATTCAAAGATATTCCAACATGAAGGTACCAATTAAAAGTGACCCTGTGGTGGGATTTTTCGTCAACATGATCATGAGACATGGTCAAAAGGCCAAGGCCCAAAAGATTGTGGACAGAGCATTCTACTTGGTTTACTTAAGAACCAGAACAGACCCAGTCAAGGTGTTTTACGAGGTTTTGGAGAAGATGAGTCCACTTTTCACAGTTAAGACCATGAAAACCGGTTTTGCTAAAAACATCATTGTTCCTGTTCCTTTAACCAAGAGACAGAGAGACAGACAGACCATTATCTGGCTCTTAGAAGGTTCCGATAAGAAGAAGTCTAATGATCTTTCTGTCCGTTTGGGTGAGGAGATTGTTTCTGCCTGGGAAGGAAAATCGTCGGGCTACGAGAAGAAGGCTAGAATGCACAAGAATGCCATTGCACAAAGATCTTACATCCGTCTTTGATTGACTATTGTGTTTGGCTGCCTCATCTCATTACAAACTTAATGTACATATCGAATTCTGACACGAAAAATATATCATCAGTAAATGAACCGATTTCCAAGAGAGTGATCAACTATTTTTTTTTCGTTTTTATTCTTTTCACTTATTTTTTCACTCTTTTTTATAGTATCATTTGCAACCAGAGTGGCTGCAAACCTCCCAGACACAAACATACTTCTTCTACACCAAAACCAACAACACCAACAATAAACAAAGGCGGAGAAAAGATTTAATGGCTATACGGCGCAAATATGATGAAATCTTCGACAGCGTCGGCAAAGCTGTCAACAACTTGCAGAAAACCTCCTTGGATGACTTCATCCACAATGTCAGGTACAAAATCTCTTATTACCGGATCCATGCTCGTTTGAACTACTACAGCAATTCTAAGAACCCTAGAGTAATCCATACCAAGTTCAAGAATCAAAAACTTACCACCTTGAGGACAAACCCTCATGATCCTTACTTTGTAAAGCCAGGCGAATTCCTCACTTTGGCCAAGAAAGAGCCGGAAGATACCTTTTTTGACGATCTTTTGTCTTCATACTATGACCAAGGCAATTCTAGAAAGGTTTATACTGCGCCAATGGACCCAAGCCAACCGGAAACTGGTCTTGTACTCCATAGCGTAGGCCCTGAGGACTGGAAGACCAGCAATTGTTACACTGAACTCAGTCAGCGCCAATTAAGAAACAGCAGTTACGTTTCTATGACTTCTAGAGTTCACGCAACTGACAGAAACGCCGTTTCCCAGGGCCTGAGCAGGGATTTTTTTGACCTTAACGATTACATCGGTCTATATAGTCATGGGCCGGAGACTATAACAGGTTCAAAGTTAGTTTGCTCACAGGGAAGAAATAATTTAAGGGGGACAATTTGCCCTGTACATCTTGTGCCACATCTTGTTACGGAATTTGTTCAGCATTCATCGTTGCTGCAGCCTGGGCTGTCTAAGCAATCTCATGTTGGCTTAAAGCGAAGCCAAGGTGAATCTAATACTTATCAAGTACCAGCAGTTCCAAGGAGACAGTTTGAAAAAAAATTTTACTCCTTTGAAGCTGGTAAAGAGACCGAAGCCCGACCGTTTTCAACCCAGAGTGTTGTCGACAGTAATAAGGTAAGAAGCCGGTCTGGTTCAAGAAAGACGTTCCGTTATGGAGAAAAAAAGAACCCCGATCATCAAGGAAACCGAGATGTATTAAATGGAAGATTAAGCCAAGAAAGAATGGATCAGCTGCGCCATTTTTCGGAGATTTTGGCGATGCTTGATGGTGATAAGAAAAATCAAGCCGCCGATTTATTGAACCCCAATTTGCAACCGAAAACTCGTAAGATTCGACGCAAGTATGTTAAAAGAAGTCATTCTACTGGTTCTGGTCTCCGGAATAGTGCTACCCAGCCTGGGATGGACTCCATTGGTATTTCAGATGTATCATTTTCCAACACGATTGATGCTTCGTATCTGCAAGGAAGTCAAATCAAAGGTAAAACAAAGGAAGCGTACGCTGGGATTTCTTTGAATGGCATAAGACATCAGCTGGACGCTCCTCCCTTACCTTTGCGTTCTGGATCAAACCCAAGAATTCGTAACATCCAGAGTTCAAACAGTCGCATTGTCGGAGGAGCAAACCGTGGTTCCAATTCTTCCCCTGTTGCATTGAATGCTATTGCTTCACCAGTGACACCGAGCAAAAAGTCCCTTAGATTCAAGGAAATTGAAGATATGAACTATGAGAGGCCGAGCTCGAGCCATGTGTTTCGAACCACATCACTTCGAACTCATTCAAAGAATTCTCGATGTCTCTGTTCTAAATGTGACGAGACCAAGGTTTGGAGAGTAGTTCTAAGTGACATTTCTCTTTCGGCAGCTCGTCTCTCGACCGGAAGTGACTGCGAAAGGACGAAAGCTAGTGGTGTTGTTACACAGAAGTTCGACAATGATTTATTTGCCGAAAACTTGAAGCAAGCTAGAGCACGGTACTATGCTGGGACGAAAATGCCAATGTTGCAATCTACGAACGACTGGTCCGAGTAGGGATCAAGACAAACCAGTGGATTTGGAAGTCAGGAAACAATAACACGAAAGACATATTGTAGTCAGTTTTGAAAAACACAGTCTTTTTTATCCATCTTCTCCAATTCACATTCTTAAATAATCTTGTTCTGATTCTTTAGCAATGAGTCTGTCTTCTTGGTTGAACAAACAGTAATTGGAAACTCCAACTATACGCCTCTTAAGGTGCGATTAACTTTATATAATTGAAACTAACTTTCAATTTAAGCCTTCCATAACTTCTTCTATTTGATGGTTTGAAATCTGTAGTTTTTTACACCAATGGCACAATTTGAAGAATATCCGACATGTCAAATTGAGAAAAGAAACAAGAGTAACTTTGATCTATAGCAAGTCAAAATAGGAGTCGTAAAAATTATTTTTTTCTTTGAAATTATTGATTTCATCTTCCATAGGCTCTTTTGATTTAGATAAATTCACGATTTCCATGCATGAACGTAATAGAATGAAGGGAAACGGACAGAATAAAGACACAATCAAAGGAGATTATTTTGAAAAGAAAGAATGAACAAAGGAGAGAACTATTTAAGGAAAGATTATTCGGAAGGGTTGAAGTCTATGCCAATTTTATGGCAGTGCTATTAGCATACTCACGACGCTTTGACTAACGTTTGCCAAGTATACGAAATCACAAAGGCCACAGAAGCAGTTCCTATTTGGAATTTTTTTTTAATTATTCTAGATGACTCGGGATAGTCTATTGGGGAGAGAGCCAAAATGGAAGTCTGAGAGCCAAAAGAGGACAACGAGAAGATCATCTATCTAATTTACAAAAACACAAGTACAACACTAGGAAGCGAAACTTTACTTTTTCAGATAACTTATTAAATGAACAAACAGGTACAAATATTTATTTGCTTATTTCTATTTTATCTCACCTATGATAGTGGCGTCCCATTTTTTCAATTCTTGGGTTGGCAAAGGACCCCATGCTAGGAAGACGGTTCTCGGAGCACATCATTTACATAATCTTCAGTTTCTTCAATACCTCACTGTACATACTGCTCTGTCTGTTATCTGCTTCTTCATAGTTCTAAGAACTGACTGAAGTCTTAGACTGAGTCTGGTGGTTCATGTCCCACTCTTTTACGCTGCAGCGTCAATTCTTCCTTGATTTCCAGATTCGCTTTGGCAAGCAATTTCTTGTTAACAACAAGAGATCTCGGAAAATCCACATCTTAGTATTGAATTTCATCGGTATAGATTTCAATGTCAAGCTATTGGACAGTGGATAGAACAATTTCAACGAGTTCTTCTGCATCTCTAGATTTTCCATCTCTTTAAATCCTCGTGCTCTTTTGATAATGTCTAGTGCTCTTCTCCCTTTTATCAAATCTTATTGCTAATTTATAATAATGCTCTATCTTTTTATCATAATCTGTTATCTGTTCTTCATAAAATTTTGCCTTTTCCTCAAACTCTTCCCTTACTTTCTTATAGCCTTTTCTGTTTTGACTAAGTCTTTTGTTGATTCATTAACTTTTCTTTTAAGTTGAATAATCTTCTCTCTTACTTCATACATAGCCTAATCCTTTAATTCCTTACTTGATTTGGTTATAACGGAAAGATTTTTTATGCATTCCTCAAAATATCCTTGTTTCGTTCATGTGTCAGTGTTTCAGCTGTGTTTCATATTTTCTTTATTAGAGTTGTGCACAGTCCTGATTGCCTAATTTGGCTATTGGCTCCACCACTCTGTAGTCGGCGAAGCAATTATCTACAAAACCCTTCACTAATTAAGTTTTATTACATAAGAACTTATAGATGATCACTTTCGGAGGAACAAAATAATACAGAGGTCCCGCTGATTAGAGGAACTTGGTTTGTCCGAACTTTAAACAGCTTACAGAACTGATACCTTTAACTACAGAAGTATAAATTTGAAGAGTTTGTTTATTATCAAATTTGTTGGTATTCTTGAAATAATGGTGATATTGTAAATATCGGAAAAATCTCAACCATCCAACTTATTCTCTTCCTTTCATACTTCCATACTTCTCTTCCTTTCACCCTTCCACCTTTCCATCCTTTCATTCATCCATTTATACCTCAAACTACACAACAATTTGAAAAAGACGATTAAAGCTTTAAATATATTTTCCAACAAGCATTTCATCAAAACCAAACTCCCTATGCTACACTTATTCACCTTCTGACCTCCCTACCTCCGAGCACCACTCTACACCAAAACATCAAAGAAACTTGAAGAAAAAAACACTCAAAAAAAAAAACTAATCCCATAACATCTCAAATATTCGATCCAATATCCAAAATTCATTCTCCTGTTTTTCTTTTATTGCATCACTTGTTACTATCGTACTGCAGACAGATTGCCTAATTCCCCATGCCCTCATTGGTTACTCACCACTTTTCACCTCACCTTCTCACCAATTCACCTCTCTTCACTTAAAAGGCTGTTGATTCTCCGGGCACTTTTTTTGGGTCTAGTTATAGCATAAGTTCAGCAAAGTACACAATGATTCGTGGATTCCGTTCTGGCGCATCTGCTGCCCGTCGTTTTGTCAGCACCCACAACACTGCTCCAAAGTTCACCACCTTGTCCAACGGTGTCACTGTGGCTACAGAATTCAACCCACACGCTACATCTGCTGCCGTTGGTTTGTACTTCGGTGCCGGTTCCAGAGCTGAAAACCCATACAACAATGGTGTGGCTGCCTTGAGTGCTTCCATTTTGGGCCTGGGCTTGAAGGACGGTGTTCTTCTTTCTTCCTACGCTACTAAGGAGGTCAACGGTATTGTTGGTCACTCCACCAACGACGGTGCCGCTAATGCTGCCAAGTCCGTTGCTTCTTTGGTTTCTTCTTACGCCGAGGTCATCGAGAAGTCTGACTTCAACTTGGCCAAGACTGCTCAAATCGCTCAAGTCGATGCTTTGGAAGCTAACCCATCCGCTATGGTTTTGGAGCACTTGAACGCTTCCGCTTTCCAAGGTCACTCTCTTGGTTTGCCAACTTTGGGTACTTACGAGTCTGTTTCTGACTTGGAAAAGTCCGACGCTACCAGATTCCTTGAACTGTCCTTGTTGGCCCACAACGTTGTAGTCTCCGCCTCCGGTAACATTGAACACGATGCCATTGTCGAAGCTGTTGAGAGCTCTTTGAAGGTTGCTCCTGGCTACAAGGCTGCTGCACCTGCTGCACCATTCTTGGGTTCGGAGGTCAGATTGAGAGACGACACTATTCCCAAGGCTTACATTTCTGTTGCTGCTCAAGGTGAGGGTCTTAACTCCCCAGCTTACCACGTTGCTAAGGTCGCTGCTGCTATTTTCGGTAACTTCGACCACAACGCTGCCATTGCCAAGTTCACTTCTCCTAAGTTGGCTTCTATTGTCCAAGACTACCACATTGTTGACAAGTACACTCACTTCTCCAAATCTTACACTGACACTGGTTTGTGGGGTTTCAACGCTGAGATCTCTAACCTTCACCAAATCGACGACTTTGTTCACTTCACTTTGAAGGAATGGAACAGATTGACTGTCTCTATCACTGATGCTGAGGTTGCCAGAGGCAAGGCTGCTGCTAAGGTTGCCTTGTTGGGTGCTTTGAACTCCCCAACTGCCATCTCTCAAGAGATTGCTGAGAAGGTCTTGTTGAACGGTTACAAGGCTTCTATCGAGCAAGAGTTGGCTGCCATTGATGCTATCACCACCAAGGATGTCAAGGCCTGGGCTTCTGCTGCTTTGTGGGACAAGGATGTTGTCATTGCAGGTACTGGTTCTATCGAGGGTTTGTTGGACTACAACAGAGTCAGAAACGACATGGCTATGATGAGATTCTAATCCTTTCCGCTGCAGAAAACAGTTATATAATTGCATCACATATTCTCATGAATGAAAATAAACAAATTAGAAGTGATTATGCTAGAATGTAAGAGTAGATCTAATAAAACAATCGTTTCCTTTTCTTCTTTTCCTTTATCTTTTATCTTTTGAATTGGATCTTGTTTCTTTTTAATGGTATCTTATTCTCTTTCAGATCAGAAACAACAGTTTATTAGTTATTGACAACAAAGAAGTGAAATAATGAAGAAAAATAAAATTCTTTTCCATTCTTTGATTACATAAGTCCACTCTTAGTGAGATGTTGCAGAATCATCACATCGGTGACGGCGTTTAAAACGAACTTCATTGCAGCCGTGTCTGTAGCGCAAGTACGATGGACATAGATGGGCTTGGGGTACTTGTTCAAACTCAAAAGAGTCTTTTCAAAGTAATTCAAAACCTGCTCCACATCAAGTGGATCTTTGTCATATTCAGGACAAAAGTCTGTAATAAGCGACTTGTGCAATTTGTCTTGAAGGAGGTCAACCTTATTGAGGAACAAGATGAAAGGAGTATTGGCAAACCACTTGGAGTTGCATATACTGTCAAATAAAGACAAAGATTCTTCCATGCGGCTGATTCTTCCATCTTCATAAAGTGTCTGATCGTATTCCAGAACAGCCACGACAAATACAACAGCATTCACTTGAGAGAAGTGGTGGATCCATTTTCTACGTTCTGAACGTTGTCCACCAGCATCAAGAAGCTTAAGAATGGATCCTTTAACTCTGAACTCATGCTCAGAAATACCCGTTGTCTTGATACGACCCATGAGAATATCTTGGTCTGAGCAGCGGTACATATTGTCCTTCAACTTATCAACAATTTCGAAATAGTACTTCGCTGAGGTTTCCAACTGGAACTTGTTCCGCTGCTCGTAACATCTCCTAATGCCCCTATCTTTGGTCCATAGTTCCTTAATTGCCAATGCTATGTCTTCTCTGGAGTGATTTATGCCACCATAATCGACCTTTTCTTCTTCATGTTCCGACACAGATAGTAAAGAAGTTACATCTAAATCACCAGACTTGTTTGGATATTTGTTCCTCTTTGGTTTTGCCTTACTGAAGTACCCAATTGCGTAGTCATCGAAGTCATTTTCGTAATCATCGCCATAATCGTCATCTACTTGTTCCGCAGAGAATCGTCTTTCCGTCTCAACAATGATCCTCTTGTAGGGAATAAGCGGAGATCCCGGTTTATCACAATCAAGCGGAATTCTGTACTTCCTGGCGTTGAAAATGAGCATTTGCATCGACTCAATCATATCCATCCATAAGATACGGGTATAATGACACCTTTCCAAATCAGAAAAAGTGTCGTTATGCAAAAGTCTCATTTGCTTCAAAACAGTAGACTTGCCGGAGTCACCAGCCCCCAACAAAAAGATTCTAATCAGATTTGCTTCCTCTTTCCGCTTTTGAAGAAGTGCTTTGTCAATTGCATATGACTTCTGCATTTGCATCTGGAGGAGTGTTTCCTCTTCGGACATGGTACTGCCAGCACAGCCCATTGTGAGTTTTTTAGCTTATTTAACGGAAAAGAAAGCTGCTTCGAACTTGAAGGTGAAGTGTTTTAGATTTTGATACAACTCTGGGTTGCAATACTAATACTGCAGGATATCAGACATTGTGCAGGCTACATATCCAACAACTAGCTGAAAAAGACAGGTTTGGAACAAAAAATTTGGAAATGTTTTTGAACTATCCATATTTTCAATGATTGAGAGTCGCAAGAAGTAAAAATTTGATCTTTTAATTTGAGGGATCTAAGATTTTGAGCTATCAGAGCTATCATATCACTTAAAACATCCTGCATGAAAATGTCCCGATGAGGAAAGATAATTTTATCTGTTGCAAGATCAATTATGGGCTGAAAACAACATAAAAAAGGCCAGAAAAAGGCAAAATCCATACAAAAAAGTGTTTCAAATCGGTAAACTAACTTTCGTAACAATTTTACTCGATTTGGGCCCCATAATAGTGGTTCTTGTAATAATGGACTATCAAGTGGTGAAGTCTCTGCAGGAGCAACATTTTGCAAGCTGCAGAGTTGACTTATCAAGGTAAATTCGTATCTGACTTGGTATTTTTGACAAGATAGAGTCAAATTTATATTTGATGAAACAGAAAGAACAAAAATTTATCTTGTTTACAGATTTAGTTTGGGAATATTCATTGGGCTTCACATCCAGTGTACAGTTGTAGAACAGTTGGTAGGAGAATTGAATTTGCCGAGTAGTGAACAATTTCTATTATTTTCATTAAGTATCCATCATCTGATTTAAAATAAAGAAAGAAAATCAAGCAATAATGAGAGTATGCATGAGCATGGTATGTTTGAACAAAGAAATGAGTCGATTTACATTTTCTTCGGTGAAACAGAACAAGAACGCATGAATAATGGTAATGAAGCAATAAAAGAAGGAAAGCGAAGGAAAGCAATGGTCCTTATAGAAAGGGAATACACTCAAAAAAAAATATTTAGACATTCATATCTCATCATTCAACTTAACGTTATGTAATAAAGAATGATGCGCAATAAAGATGCATTCAAGAAAGACATGGATTCCTCCCAAGATTCATTTTGTCTCTTCCAAAATGTTACTTCTTTCCAATTCATTTGATTCTGGTTTGAAGCCTTTGGCGGTTTTTAGTTGCTTTGTACAATGTGTCTGCATTTCAATTGATTTCTGTCCATCCAACTGAACAGTAAAACATGAAAGGTAATGATTTCAATGCAACAGTCAAGAGACTAACAAGAAAACTTAAGACTTCATGCTCCCAATCTCTCAGGCCAAGATTCAAACTTTCAAGCAACGGAATCGCAGTTGCAATTTCCTGTTACACCAAGAAATGCATCATTTCCCAATGCGGCGTCATATTGTCCAAAAGGGACGATATTGGCGTATTTTGGGGGACACTAGATACAGCTCCCTGCATAACCCCAATGGTTAGAGGGTTGGCAAGGGTTCCCATCCTGCAGTAAAGAGACCCCCCACCAAGAAAACGTCGGCTAGAATGTTCCTTTTCTTCCCCATAAACGAACACTAACAAATAATGAAAAGCATCAGAAAGACTTTCCAAGACTTTTGGGGTTGTAGATCACTTGAATAGTCACCGTTCGTGACAGTATTGTGAGGACACCCCATAGGTATTAGACGCACGTTCTGCAGATAACTACCTATATCTGTAGTATGTCAACATACAAGACCGAATTGGGACCTAACTTTAAATTGTTGCTTACTATTTTAGTCACATAAATTGAATAAAAGTAAACTCCTGGTCAAAGTATAAAAGCCGCATCAGGTCTTGCTTATTCTTTGTTCTCAATTGTATAACGATCTGGTAAACTGTCATAAAAAGTAATTCATACACACTTCAAAATGAAACTTGCAGCTTTAGCAGCTTCCATATTGCTTCCTATAATGGCTATGGGTGCGCCAGTCGAAAAAAGAGACGAGGGTAACTTAACGGTATCCAAATTTACAATGCTGTCTCTTCTTTCTGGTGCAGAGCTTGAGTATGAAAACGGTATCTATAACATCTTTGCTGCTGTCACCAGCACCAACGAAACAGCAGCTGCAAATGACAACTTTGAAGTATCTTTGGAAAAATTATCTTTCCCTGCCGACAACGGAGAGCTTTCAATTTTCGATGTCAACGGCGGTTTTGTGGGTTTCGTTTCTTACGACAAAAGCAACAACTTTACTTTGAACATCGACTCAGCTTGGGCTCAAGGTGCTGCTGACCGCCCTTATCCAACTGTTGTTCTTACAAACGTTGACGAAAGTTCTTCAATTAGTAAGAGAGCTCCTAAGAGTTCATATGGAAAGTACAGAGGCGGCGGAGGAATGGATGGTGAGGTCTTTGGTATCTTGGCTGAAGCTATTTTCGACTGGGTATCGGCCAAATTGTTTAGCAAGCGTGATGATGCAAATTCCAACGTAATTCTCTTGCCAGTTTTTGTACAGAGCCCGGGTGTAACATTCGAATCCATTCTTGGTTTTGACGAAGTTTCCTTCTCTGGATCTGATTTGCTGAGCGTCAAAACAGCCGATCTTTTCATTGACATCGATGATGTCATTGACTTTGAGAACTGTGAATGGTGCCAACTTCCAATTTCAAGCTAAATTGCTTTTAAAACTTCTTCTGAAAATACTCCTCTAATACGACTCCAGGATATCATGATTAATAACCATATGACTGTATAAGAGTATTCTCTTTAAAAAGAAATGTTGTTACAATGAAAGACAAAGTAAGCAAAATAAAACAAACATAGAAATGGAAAATGAAAGATTCGAATGACTCGGTATTCGTTGACTCTATAAATGTATCAGACAAACGCGACCACTATATTGTAGAGAAAAATTGCGATCAACGCCAGGACAGACAAGTGCTTTATACACATCAGTATGTTCCATTTGCGCAATATTCTAATAAAGGACTGTTTTTTGTTGAGAAGAGCTTTCTCGCAGCGTTTTTCCCAAGTTCGAGGGGTAAACGTGTAGTTTGGTAGTGGGATGAATTCGGAACTCTTGTCTGAGTTTGCCATGAATTCAAATACCTTTTGGGAAACACCGTCTGTTTCCTCGTTCAAATCCGAGGCGGTTCTCTCTTGGTTCCAGATCGGAAGCATAGCATAGTTGTAACGAGACGATCGTTGTTTTATATCCCATACTATGATCAATATAGCGCTGAATATTGCCATCAAAACGTAAGCAAATACGTTTAAATAAGGACGCGGTAAGTAGCAAATGTGTGTGTCGTAGGACAATTTATCGTTGGCAGCAGAGAAAGAGAGCAACTGTACAGCAGGGTATTTTATTCCCATGGCCATGCTTATGGACTTGACAGTGATATCTCGAGCACCAGACTCATGTACAACATCACAGTAGTCATGATCGTCACCGGCAAACATCAATTGCGGCTGGATTTTGTCTAGTAGTTCTTTCAGGTGCTCAGGAGAGATGACCAGCTGGTATTGGTAGCCAGCGATCTGCAAGAATGGATTGCGTTCCCTCAAAGGACCACAGGGACGTAAGTTTGTATCACGAAAGAATGGGATATGTGATAGAAGAATCCTTGGGTTTGATGGCAGGGGAAGAGAGTCTACAAACTGGACAGCTTCCTTTCTCAACTCTGGATCATCTGAAGAGTAAGATGGTGTATCAAGCATGATAAAGTCCACTCCATTAATCAGAAGTAAGGTATTAGGTTGACCAAAGTGAGAAGCAAAGCGTGCCTGCAGCGGTGCCTTGACGCCATTTCCGAAACCAACATCGTGGTTTCCTGGTACAGACGTGAAGAGGTTCTTTCCTCTTGTGTAGCGAGGAAAGGAGTTAAATATTTTCTCGAACCGGCGGAATTCCTTCTTGTAGTAATTGTCCAGACACAGCCGGCCATTGTCCAAATAATCACCAAGAAAAAAGATATAATCGGGCTTTAAGCTGTTCACTAAAGCCCTATAGTTTTGTCGAAGATATATATCAACTGTATGCTGTGAAATCTTAAGAAGGAGACTATTGCGTCCAGGATATGTATGACTATCAATAAGTTGAGGATCAGCAACCAACAAAACATTTGTTTGTTTCTTTGAACTGGCCCATTGACATTGTGCAGCTTTCCGATAAGGAACCACGCTTTCATAGTAAACAAAGAGAAGGAGCCATACAAACGAGATAAGGGCTACAACGGTACTGGAACCTCGAAGACGCGGCATTATATCAGGGAGGGGAGTTCGGCCCACCGGAAGTACAATGGGCAGGATTTCGGGTCAAAGGAATGTATTTCCGACCCAAATATGGATGTGTTGATGAAGTAGTTCAACGTGAAGATTTAAGGTCGGTGAGGTGCATGAAACTATAGTTCAGGGGAGGAAAAGAAGTTGCAATTTTGGAAGAAATAAATTAGAAAAAATTAAAAAAAAACCTTAGGGGACTCTGATTGGCTAAACATTTTTGTTTCGCTGAAATGTTTCTGTTTTCAGTTTTTCAGTTTGTCTTCAGTTGTTGTCGTTGGTTTTTACAACCTCCAGAGGTATCAGCTTTCGTCTTGAGGTTGTTGCAACTTTTGGTGCAGTAACTTCAATGATCACAACTGAAAGACCGAAGGCCGTCATTTTTCTTTTTCTTTTTCTTTTTCGTTTTCTTTTTCTTTTCTCTCTTCTTTTCTTCTACTCAATTCTTTTGTATCTTTTTATGCGCCGTTAAGAAATACAATTCATGTCAAATGGGTTGCAAATCATTGGGGCTGAAAATGGACTGGTGTGCACATATTGATCCGAAAATAGATGTTTGCAAAAATAAGTTGAAAGAAATGAAGTTACAACAAAAATATCGAAAATGGAAGTTGAGCGCGAAGAAAATGCATTGGAAATTATCACATGCATGTTTTGCGAAATATTCTCGCGCAGTTCTTCCTTTGAGAATTCAATTCTTCCTTGTTACCTCATTTTATCCATCATGGCTCCATGCGCATACTCCGCGTTATGTAACCAGAGGCTGAATTATGCAACACCTGCCTCTAGGAAATCATATTTCACAACCATTATAAAACACATCACAACCATCATCTAATACATCACGGAACCAACATAAAGCCAGCGTTTGACCAAAAAAGGAAAAGCTAGAGATTCCTTGCAATCATGCTTAACACTCTTCTTGTGTTCTTCTTCTCAATAGTTGGAACTTATGTCCTATACACCTCGATTATCGACTTCAATCGAGATGTGCCCCATGAATACCTTAATCAACAGAGCTTGGTAGAAAGCACTCGTAAACCAAACGAGCTGGCAATTCACAAATCAACAAAGTTAGATTATTCTCAAGGTACTCGAGTTGGACTCGGAATCCGCTATGATCTGTACAAGATTCGGAACGGTAACCTAAACGATATTTGGCAACTCTTCATCAAAGCCACCCAAACAGAGAAATCGACCATTACCGTTGGAGGCGAACCAATAACCGTTCCCCAATTGAATTATGCCGTACATGATTTACTCGACTTGATGAAGTCATGGCTGGATGTATCTGAATTGGCTGTACCATTAGAGATCTTTATGGCTGACAAGTATACGCTAGCTGTTGTAGTTGCAGCCTTTTTACGTCAAATACCTGTCCATGTATATGAAGATAAATCAAAGCATTTGATTGATGAAAATGCTGTTTTGGTAACAGAAGGGTTTGAGCTTCGTAGAAATGGTTCCTCTTCAACGCTATACCAGTTCAGTTCACTTGACTTTTCTTCGGAGAAGAAAGACTTTGTGAACGATTACACCGTTGAAAAGGATCGGGGAATTGCCTTGAAGGTATCGTCACGCTTAAACCATAAAGTTATTGCTTCGACTGCGTTCACTCAGCTTAATTTGGTGTCTGCTGTAGCCAGTTGCATCAAGCATTTACCTGCTTCGAAACAACTTGGCACTAAAGATACCATGGTGATTGTACAAGATAGAACCACCGCAGAAAGTATATTGAACGAAGTTGTTAAGTTATTGGTTGTGTTTGTGTCAGGGTCCAAGCTTGTTCTTACGACGCCTGAAGCTGAATACATGGCCTATAAACCCACGGTGCTTGTATTATCTACAAGAGAAACAAAGAAGTTAGAGCATATGCCCACAGGATTATCAAAGCTTATACATCACCACCGCTTGTTCGCACTCTCAAGGCTCAAATTCACCAGCAATGAAGCCTCCAAGCTTTATCCCGGCCTAAGACTTGTGTATGTCCACCGTGACTGCAGCAAGGGCCAGTATAGAAACTGGAACGAGTTCCGAGCAAGCTTAGGTGTACAAGTCGTGGAAGAGGTGGGACATTTTAATGTTGCTGGACCCTTTTTGGTCAGTGATTTGTATGATTATAGGGTGCTACCATCCAAGGCCATGGAGACCGTTGCAGCTGCTGGTGGAATAGTACAGTGCAATGAAATCAAGATCTTAAACTTCGAAGCCACCAATTCCGGAGATTTAGCTGTACGTGGTTTCAATATTGGCAAATCTGTGACCATAATGGATGGTGTTGGCCAAACCAAGGTTTTGCCCGACGAGGATGGGTTTTATAAATTACCATTCATTGCCAGGTGGGGTCTCGACGGGTGTTTGTACGTATTCATGCGGAATAAGTAGGTAATTTGAGATTAACAGGTAAAGACAAGTTCAAGAATAGCAGTTCAAGAAAAGCAGTTCAAGAATAGCAGTTCAAGAATAACAGTTTAAGAATAGTTCGACAATAACATAATTCCTTAATACCGAAAAACCAGCCATCTAACGATCAAAAGATCAACAGATCAACTATCAAAAGATTGACACAATCACTGCCTCCAAAGTGTACTATATTTAAGACAAATTACACCGATTAAAAAGGTTTACGAGAACCTTGCTTTCTTCTTGTTATCCTGTTCCGTCAAACCAAGGTTCTTTTCAAACTGTTGTGTGTCATAGAAGGTCTTCCACAAGGTTTGCACCTCTTCGAACTCTTTACCGACTTGAACTGACTCATTAAGCATCATATTGAGTGTATCAAGATTATAAAGAAGAGAGTCCATGGTGACGGCGATTCGATTGACGAGGGCATCTCTTTGGCTAAGGAAGTTACTATTCTTGTCTGTTGGTCTAGGAATAGACATATTACAAGAGCGTAAGGATTGTGCAGTTAACGGCAAATAAGAAGAGTTGGGACAATTAAGACAATTCAGCCAAAGAAGAAAAAACCAGGCTTAATAGATTAAGGATCCAAAGCTCTTTTGGCTCGAAATCGTGAGCTAATATTGAATCTGATCTTCTGCAGAAGAGGGTGCAAACGAAGACGACTGAGAAACAGATTTCCAAAAAAGATCGGGCACGTGACAGAAAATTCACTGAAACCAAATATCAACAGAACCACCAACAGTTTTAGGGGCTCCGATTCAATTTGTTCTGGGGTATTGATGTAGGTTGTTTGTATGGGGACTGCATATCTCAGGGTGGGACAGAGGGAACAGGAATTGGGACAAAAGCGACCAGAAAAAAAAAACAGCATGGAAAATGAAAAAAAGGAATTTCGAATGAAAGTTTCACGAATTTCAAATTTAGAAATATGTATTTCTGTTGCTTTACGGAAATCATTTAGTGCTTGGGCTTAAACCTTGAGCTTAGCCCTTGACTTTTTCTTAGTCTGGTAGTACATCCATCATGACCAAAATGGAAAAAAACAATACAAACTTTACGACCTTAGCAAACTTAACAATGTCAGTCAAAAATTACCCGCGGACGAAAAAAATCCGTCGTCTTTTTTGGCTTGAACTCCTTTTGGCCGGTTTGATTGCTTTTTGGCCTGAGACGCCTATATGAGCCTATATGAGCTAAAATTCCAGTGTATTTGAGCGAATTTTAGAGATCTTCAGAATATTTGAAAGTACTCAAACTGACAAAAGTTTTGACATATTTAGAACATGGACATAGATATAACTTGATCTAAATCAGACTATAAGACATAAATTAACCAAATTTTATCATTGTGAACAAACCCTTTTGCCTCAAAAAGGGATCTCTTAACACATTCAGGATAGTCACAACAATAAGAAGAGACACCCGTACATCTCGCAATTTTAAGTTGCCCATGCATATATCTATCTGCAGTACGAGAGGGATTTAGGCCTCTTTTACGATGTCATCTAACGTTTGGGAAGCATGACGTTCCATAAAGAATACACTTTGGAGGATATTTTTTTATCGTTTTAGAATATTCCAGAAATAGTATGGTTCGATTTCTCAGGGAAAATCCAAAGCAAATCGACCAACAGGACCTATTCTGGTTTAGATGCGTTTAAATGGGACCTGTATCTTGTATCCATGTAGATTGAGGGGATGATATATATGCAGTACCGATGATGGTAGCCGCTACACCGCAAACGTTTTTTTCGGGAAGTTCCGTCTTATGTGGTGCAATTAGGGTTAGTAAGTAAGTGCAAGAAACAAGTAGAAATTACAGTTGCCCTATCTTGATATAGTATCAGCACCGATATGGGCTTTAAGCCGGAAAAGGAAATTAAAGTTGAGTCTGTGTAGTGAAGCCAGCAAACGATGTAACGATGTAACAACGTAACCTAGAGTGAACTATTAATGTCATGTTCCAATACGATTTTCATTATTTTTTAATTATCATTTATGTTAAAGATATTATTGTTATCATTGTTATCATTGTTATTATTGTTATTATTGTTAATGTTATTATTGTTATCAAGTTTTCTAGAGTATCCATTCTGTTTAAGTATTGACCCCTTTGTGTACTTTACTACTCCTTTTGACATCAATACTTGTGCTTCCTTACACTACAAGTTATGGCACCAGAAGCTTGTTAACTTCATTGTACAAAGCTCTACAGGAGGATTAACCGGCCTGATTTATTTTAAACTTTGATTGGCTTTAATTTTACATAGTCATAGACCAGCTACAACTTTTTTCCCAAACAAAAGGACACGGAGCATGGGGCTTCCTTGGTGCGCTTCATGCTACACCTACGTACGTAATCCTTCTTTTCATCAAACTTTGCGAATGACAGCGACTTGACGCTGGAATTAGATTTATCAGAGGAACTGGATGACACCGAGTTCGTTGATGACACTGACTTTTTTTTCGTTAGAAACATCTGGATCGTAAGGATATATATATGGAGATATATGTGGGATTGTGTCAGTGTTCTAATATGAGTGATAAGGGTTTTGGATAGATTTTGTGTGGATGTTGGAGCTTGGAGTTTTTTTTTGGCGTGATGTTAATCTAGTGATCACAACACATCTTCAACAAATTTATCAGGGAAGGAAGGCAAAATAAACAACTGTGAACGCCAGGAATCGGCACAAATGAATAGACTCAACCAAGAGAATCAACAATCAACAATCAATAATCAACAGACACACGGACTGGATTGAATATCTCAAATTTCCTAATCAACTAGTATTTCACAGTTCCAATATCCAGATATTGGAGATCTTGTGAACTTTGAAGAAAACTGTGTGGGCTTAGCTTGTATCTTTAATTAGTTATTGACACAGGCGCCGAATCAAACTAGTGAGACAGGAATGAATTCGGGCAGATGGAGCGGACCTATGGGTCAAAGATTCTGAAGGTCGAAGAAGTTTTTCTCTCGAACTAGTAAAGAACGGGTGTAGCCATGGTTATATACTATTGCCGTTGGGTAATGTGGGCAAAAAAAAATTGCCTCACCTCCCTTTGTAGACATGTTACCATGACGTGCACATGAGCTCTGGTTGGCTGAAAAAGGATGTAATGCAGCCTGCATTAAGGGGGTTGGAGTGTTGGTAAATGTCATACTGGTTATAAAGTAAGGAACTTGAAGCCAAACATGGCGATTTTATTAAAGATATGAGACCATAGTTGTAAAGAGGGAAAATGTCTCAATAAAGTGGATTATTAGATTTTTCTTCGGGGACAAATTTTGACGTTCGATGATGTAACTAATGGTTTGGTTATTGTTAAAGAGTTTATTGGGCCTTATGTTCAGGAATGCACGCCTAAGTAGGAGAGAAGAATTTGCACTTGCACCATAGAGTACCTACAGTAGTATTACAGCGCAAACGGGATAGTAATAGGCAGGGAAGGTGAAGGAAAAGGAATGGGAGGGAATGGGAAGGAAGAGGAAGGAAGAATGGAGGGGAATAGAAGGTTTTCAATAAGTCATTTTTTTTGTTGAGTTGATGGGGAAAACTTTACCTAATCAGGTAATAAAACTCCGCATGTTTCCTATCCTTCCATTCTGTTGCAAGCAGACTCTTTCCCTTTACTGCCATAGGGTAATGATGTTTGAGGGATCGAATGGCCCACCTAGCGCTGCTGCAGGAATGAGTAACAAAATGGCGAAATATTAATTGTTCTTTCATTTCCTATAATACCCGGTTAGTGCATACAATGATCTACGGATTGAAGATTTGCGTAGGAATAATGAATGAAATCATCGGATCAATATTCGGATTAGATATTTGATTGAAGATTTGTATTAATTATTAGGATTAAGCGTTAACTTGGATAAATTTAATAACGGTTTAGGGCAAATTGTACGTTTTAAAGGTTTTGTTATGGTTAGGGTTAAGTAGGAAGTTTGGGTAGGTCAGGCTAGAGAATTACCTAGTTAGGGTACAGAGCAGGTATCATAATTGAGATATTTGGGATGTTGTACGTATTGGCTAGCGGGATATGCAAACCGAAAAATCCCCAGTTTATGCATTTTGAGATCTTTTTCTTTTTCCACAGGTGTACGGGAGATACTTTATACATGGAGGGTGTTGACTCGGAAGCTTTATTAAAGCGTTGTGACATTAGTTTCGATAGGCTGGTTGATATTTCTAAATGAGCCGATTATGTTAAGTTTAAGTTGATGGCCACAGTTTTCGGGAAAACAAACAAAAAAAAACTTCTGCATATTCTTTCATATATTATCTTTTATTGGGATATGTCGTAATTCTGAGAATTGTCGAGTTTTTCCTGATTTCCTGATTTCCGGTCTGACCGGTATTTCCGATGTTTAGGATTTTCAACAGTTGTCACTAGAGATTACATTAACTTTATTTTTTCTTTTCCCCGCCTTCTATGAAATAGTCTTTTTATACCTTCGGCATATAATTGTTCGAATAATTTTAAAGTTCCAAGTCTTCTTTGTCGTTGTTAGTCCTTATTGAGCAAGCTGCGGCCTATTAACTACACTCTACATGCACTACCATATTGTACTAGTTACGAGTGAACCCAGATACAATTGCAATTGAAATCAGACTCGATATATAAAAGATTTCAAAGTATAACATTAATTCATTAAAAATTATATTCAAACATACAAAAATTTAACCACTTGTATGTATCTTGTCTCTACGTAGTGCCGTAGAAGTCTCGATGCAAAACCTTGCACCTAGCTTTTAGCTATTCGTAGAAAAATGACAAACAATGACAAACAACGAAAACACTAAAAAAAAACAAAA
This sequence comes from Australozyma robnettiae, assembly GCA_030568975.1. Classification (NCBI taxonomy): domain Eukaryota; kingdom Fungi; phylum Ascomycota; class Pichiomycetes; order Serinales; family Metschnikowiaceae; genus Australozyma; species Australozyma robnettiae. The sequence goes on along the minus strand of JAJMJD010000003.1, from coordinate 83,520 downwards.
AAAGTTAAATAATAAAAGATTTAAACAATGAAAAAGCCTGTTAGCGTAATTTCTACGCTGGCTTGTCTTCTCCGCCCAAAGCCCCAGTAGTCGATCCCATCTGATTTGGATCGGAACAGTCATCAGAAACCTGCAGTCACTGCATCTTTTGGTTTTGGAGTATGTGTTATACTTAGAGGGGGCAGTTATAATAATTAAATAACTTCCAACTTCTTGTATTGTATTTTCTGGAGACTGTAATCGTTGCTCGCTCAGATTTTGAATAATGTATTGTAGAGAGATGGAATATTATTTGGTTAATTGGTTTATTGTCGAAATTTGTTGAATTAGGAAATCTTTATGTTCTTCATTATATGAACTAAAAGGTGACCATGCCACATTCCGTTTGTCCAAGCCTTTTATTGACTATCTTTGGTGATATCCAGACACTGAAAATAATAGGAGTCAATTTCATCAAACAATCTCTGCAGAAACAGGTTACTTTAAGAAATTTAGGGACAAAACTTCGACTTTATTTGTCTTTTCTTTTCTTTTTCTTTTCTTTCTTTTGTTCCCCGTTTGCTTCTGTGTCGTTTTCTTCTGTCTGATGCTGCTTCCAAGACTAAAAAACACCCCTAGAAGAACACTCTATAAGCAAATTACAACAAAATGAAGAAATTTTTACAAACAAGCCTTTTCCAAAAGTCCTAATTTGGATTATTGTTTATTTTACCGTCCTATATCCCAAAACAGTCTACCATTTGTCTCCACAGTTCTCCCCACTCAATTTACTCCAGAAACAATGTCTGAAAGAAAAGCTATTAACAAGTACTACCCGCCAGACTATGATCCATCGAAAGAACCCAAGAAGAAAAAGAACCTCAATCCAAACATTAACCGAATCCGGTTAATGGTTCCCTTTTCCATGAAGTGTACCCTGTGCAATGAGTACATTGCAGCTCATCGCAAGTTCAATGCTCGAAAAGAGGTTACTGACCAGAAGTACATGGGTGTAAAGATCATTAAATTCCATATCAAGTGTCCCCGATGTAACTCACAGCTTGTGTTCCGAACAGACCCGAAACTGAGTGGATTTGAGCCCGTTTCCGGCGTGGTCCGTAACTATGTCTCTTCAAAGACAAAAGGAGTACAGCCAGAAGAGACCGAGGACCAAATGTTGGAACGTTTGGAACGACAAGAGAAAGAGAACCAAGAGTTTCAGCTACAACGTGAAAAGAGGAAAGCAAACCCGTTTTGGCAAGCTCTGCCCCAGTCTAATACGACACTTGAAGGCTTCGAAGAGAGGCTCTTGGAACAGCAAAAAGAGCAGCAAATGCATGACCATTTGACCTTTCTACAAGCGAAAGCTGCTACATTACAAAATTCTGGAGGCGCCGAAGCCGCCATCTTACGAGCTCAAGAAAAAATTGTCTCAGAACAGGCTCTGTTGGACGGTTTCTTCCCTTCGAAAAGGCCTAAAACCACGACTACTCCTGATTCACCAAAGGCCGTTCCTCCTACTGTTCTGGGAAAAATACAAATCAATCCGCAGAGTTTGAAACGATTATCGGCGACAAGGGCAAAAAACCGTACTGAAAATGAAAACATCAATCCTCCGTCCCTTCATACTGTCCCTGTTCCAGTCGCTTCACCCAAACTACCCCAAGATTCACTGTGCCCAACGCGAGGCGATATAGCCCAGAATGCATATGCATGTAATAAACTCAAAGAGGAAACACGTGAAATCGAACCACCATTAAATTTACCGACATCAATGGCTAGCAAAACAAGCCTTGATCAAAATACTCCTTCTGGAAGTTCGATGTTTTCAGAACAGAAAAAACCAATTCTTTTGGCCGATTCTCTCGCTGGCTACTCCTCATCAGAAGATGATTGATAACGTTCCCTACTGGCTAACCTGCAGAAGATACAATTATACTGCATAATGTAATCACTATCCAAACTTCAGCGTTACCAATCTTCAAAAGAGCATTGTTCGTCATTAATCAATTCCAAATGCTCTCTCTTGCGGTGGGAACGGTGGTGGTGCTTGGAGCTGTGGTCTCAGGCACGTCTTGGATCTGTCTTCGGCCGTCTACCAAGGATTCTGTCGATCCCCCGATGTCTCGTTACACAATCACCACAGACGCGGAAAGCACTACCACTGCTGCAGTACAAAATGAAATTGGCCAGATTATGTGTCAGTTTAACTTAGTGTCAAACTCTAATGTGGTTCACAACATTTATCGTTTGTTTGGGCGGCTAGCGATTGTTAATTCTTCAGCGGAAGTGGCTCTTTTCTATCGAAACACAGTGGGGAAAGGCGGGTATATCGAATTTTTCCCAGGAAAGTTCTCTGAAGAGTCTAAATTTGAGAACTCGCTTCTATCAAGTTTTCTTTCTCGCTTTCAAACGAAAATGGATAACCCACCTTCTGCCCGTGTCTATATTCTGGCCAAACTTAATAGTCCTCATTCTGAAATTTCTTTTGAAGATGACACTCAGAAACTTCTCTGGTGTGCAGATGAACTTAAGCTTTACGCCGTTAATGGATTAACGAGGCATGAAGCTGCTCTGGTTACTCCAGCATACTCAGACAAGAATGATGTGATAATACCAGGTTCAGAATTAAGATCCAACAATAGTTCAAGGCACTTTGTTACTGTCTACAGAACTCAAATAAACCCTTACTTGGCAGTATGCGTCTGTCTATACTTTATGCTAATTGAGAAGGAGAATACAGACAAATAATGCCTTGCTTTTTTTGCCAACAGAACTTCATTCTTGATTTTTCACGTAAAAGTGAAGTTATTCAATGTCATCACTGCCTGTGACTGATCTGGCGGAGGAACTGAACCATGGTAGTCTTTCTTGATTTGGTTAAGACGCTCAATCAAAGGAGGAATAGTTTTTTCATCCACATCCTTGAAACACATGAGTGCACCGCGAACGTATTCAACCGAACAGTCGTAATAGGTTGCAAGAATATCATTTTCCCATAACTGAGGCACATCTTCCATGTAATTTTCGCATGTGGCAAGTGTTATGAGAAAATCGAGGGCAGTAAGACTCTTGACCAAATAGGAGCGGTCTTTTGCGGACAAAAGCGGGTTTAATCCGTCAAAGAAAATCTTGATATCCCTATCTAGAGTCTCATGAAACATTTTGTGCCGTTTGGTCGCCTTACGGTCTATCTTTTTTCCGTCACCATGAAGGACATTCTGAAATCCAATACTAATGAAACTTGACATTAGAGTGTCAATCAAGACAGTGAATGTCAAGCTGTAAAAGTCCAAAGATGCATAGCCCCTCAACTCGCCCATATACTCTGAAACAGTGTCCACAATACGTTGGGATACTGGCTCTTCTGTGGGTTTATCCAAGTCATACCATTTGCTTGTGAATACCACCGAGAGAGCAGGTAACAAGTCATTTATGATGATCTCTGTAACAGACCGAATAACAAGTGCATTCAAGTCCATACTGGGAACAATCGTATCTTCAAAAGCCTGTTCAATTTTCTCCTGGTAGGTCATGTGAACCTTCGCTTTGTACTTGGGCAAGAAGCTCTCCTGTAGCTTTTCTGTGTTGATTTCATAAGTGTTACCAAGCGCAGTAAGGTATTCTAATAGACCAGGTTTAGAGATTTCTGCAAGCTGGTCTTCAGTCATATTTTCCAAATCATATTCAGGTTGGGGCTTCGATTGCATCCGCAAAAAGCGTTTCGTCTTCAGTTGTTTTATCAAGCACGCCTCATTGTTGTAAATTGACATGTACTTGACCATTTCTTCTTCAATCAAGTCCATATATTTTGCCACTCTTTTGTTGTAGCAAATGGCCCAATTCTCAATCACACCCACCAAAACTTTACCATAGCCAGAATCTTCAGCCGCGTCAGCTTGTTGGGTAAGCATAGAAAGTGTAGTTTTGAAATCAGGAAGAACATAAACATCGGTTATGACGTCTCCGGAAATCGGGTTATCATTGTCGTCCAAGTCTTCAAAAGTTTGACAGTAAGAGTACAAATCGGGTGCAAGTCTGACAGTGAAGTCAATAGCCTCTTGCTTGATGAGATTTTCGTTCCATTCTTGCATTTTGGAAACAATCACTGCCATATAGTCGCTTAATACAGATTCTTTGAGCTGGTCACCCAAAATCGATCTTTCATCTTTCTTTGTCTTTCCCCGAAGGGAAGTGATGAAAGAACTGTAGTGTGAATCAAACGAGAGAATACACATCAAGTCTTCTGCTGGTGGATTCGAATCGATCACACCCATTGTGAAGTTGTGCAAAAGGTTGAAGTAAGTTTTATGAACAAAGTCTTGCAAATGCCAAGAAGCCGGAAACAAGTCAGCCAAAGTACGTTCGACGAAGACCAATTCATCTTCTAGCCAGTTCAAGTTGTCAAAAACGAGCATTTTGTCGTCTTGAAAGTGTTCTACGCATTTGTTGAAAGTATCGGCCAAACTCTCCTCAAGTTTGTCATAAAAGAACTTATGGTAATTTCTTTGAGCGGAACGATAACTCGAATAGTTTGGAACAGTGGCAAAATTTCCCTTTGTGAAACCTAACGAGTCAATCAAGAAAAACTTTGCATCTTCGGTTGCCTCATATTGGATCACTCGAACGAGTTTATGGACCATCGCCTTATTTCCCTCCTTGACGGCCTCAGTAAAGCTAATGATGATCTCCTTCAAGAGTTCATCGAATTTACGTACCACACGCTGAACGGGACTGGTAATTTTGGCTACAATTGATTGGGTGTCATCAGATAGAGTCTCACCTGTACGAATGAGGTAATCCAGGAAGTTTCGGGCCTGGGTAACATTGTAGTGGATACGAAAGATGTTGTAGAGGGGATACTCGATATTTTCGCTGACCGCTTCGAACTCTGCATCAATCATATTGCTAATGTGCTCAGTATATTGTCGATAATTGGCAATGTCCGTGTATAGATTCTGAGTTTGAGTCATTAGCTGAAGAATCTCCGATGCCTCTCGAAGAGTCTGATAATCCTTAACATTTGTAATGGAATCGTCATGAATTTGATTGATTATGCCAACGTTTTCCTTGATAACACTAAGTTTTTCGGCAGAGGTCTTCAACTTTTCAAGGTTAGACACTATAGATTCGATGAGCCGCAGAGTTGTAGCGTTGAGTTTAACGTCGATATTTCTTTTTTCTTTGATGAATTGTTCTCGAAGCGACGCTACTTTGCTAAGATCCTCTTCCACTTTGATGAAGTTGGAGATTCTAAGGAGTGCTTGATCACTCATTGTGTTTTGGGGGGTTCTTCAGGAATAGTTCAGTTTTGAAGAGAAATGGACAGTTTTGATGTTGTGATATTTCAATTGTTATGATGTTTCAATACTGTTTCTATTTTTAGTATTAATGGGACTGTTTCTGTTGTTTCGGCCCTGTTTTAGTGCTGTTTCTCTACTGATTCAGTCGTTCACTAGTTTGAGTATCTGAAGGTTGGAAAAATCGGGGATAGGTTATCACGTGAATTGCCAACAAAGAGGATTTTCAAATAAAATTCCATTTGATTGGGAACAGTTTCGACCAACTTTCAAAAAAGGCCCTTTTATCTTTTTTTAAATGTTGAAGCTTGGTGCTTGGGTGCTTAGTACTTGGTCCTTGCCTAAACATGTGTCTAGATCTTAAAGAAACCACTTCGAAGAATGAAGTCAAATACCATTTAATAAAGTGAGTTTTTTTTATTTCACCTTTCATAACGACCTCTCTTCATTTGGTGCTTTGTCACCAAAGGTCTGTAGTAATACTGTAAATCCTTCCACGATAAAATCCAACAGCCATTAAACCTATATCAAGAAGATCATCAATCAAAAACATAATATCAAGATCATCAATCAGTAAATCAATATTGTTAAGCTCGCTAATGGATCGACCATAAGCACTTAAAGAAATCTTTAATGAAATTGATAGATTAAGGTTAACTTCCATTCACCCGTACGAGTGTCTGTACCTTAAAAATTTCCATTGACTCACATAAGTAGCTGTAGCTCAAAACGTTCCATCTACTCATGGAAGCTTTTGTCGCCAAAGATATTTTGAGCAGTGGTTTTAGTTGGTTTCAAGTACGGCGAGTCGTCACAAGAATTAGGAAAACGTGACGATTCTATACGTAGTCGAAGATATCTTCGCACCCATTTCCACAAATTTGCAAGATATGGTCCGACTTTCGTTACAAACTCGTCAAAAAAGTGCTCTACTCAAGTGTTATGAGTTCGCTTTTGGTTATAGTGACGTCTGTTTCCATTGTAGTTTGTACCGTGGTTACCATAGTTGCTGCCATGGTTGCTACCGTGTTGACGATCATGAGAGTATGGGTTAGTGTGAACATCATGCGACGGAATTGAACCGCCTGAATAGACACCATCTCCTCCGGGATAAGAAGGCGACATTTGCCCATGGCCAACCATTCCAGGAACCATGAAACCAGGTGCCATATACTGTGGATCTTGACCAGGAGCCATGTACATCATTTGAGGTGTAGGACGTCCTCCACCATTACCTTGGAATTGTTGATAGAACATTGCAGCTTGCATTTGTTGTTGCTGAAACTGCATCATAGAATGTTGCATCGATGAAGAAACTGGGTATTTTCCTGCTGAATAGCCACCGGGAACTGCCATATGAGCCCCACTACCTGGGACGTTCATCATTGGTGCGCCAACAAATGACATTCCAGGAACAGCCGAGGTGGATGCCTGAGCAAAGTACTGATCAGTAATGACTTTTTCGAATGATTCATCAACAGTTGAATCCCATGTAGGGGGAGTCAGGAACATTTTTGGAAATAATGGCTTATTGAGAGCCGGTTTGGTTGTGCTGGATGTCTTCTTAGTTTCCTGTTTGCCAAATTCGATGACTTTGGCCTCGTACTCCTTCATTACTGAACCAAACATATTGAAGCCGCTGCGGAACCTTTGAAGCTTAATCTTTTGAGACTCAGGTGTTGGGATCTTATCTTTAGTGCCAAAGATTTCAAGTGCCGACAAAGTGTGAAATCTTTTTTCTCTACCTGGGTTTGAGTTCCCGAGATTATGTGACAAAACCTGAGGCGAAGACACAGCAGGGTTATTGGCCAACAATGGAGACACTTGCATGGGACGAGATGGTGTAAATGCTGCCGCTTTCGGATTGAGCTTGAATCTATTGCCCTCTCTTGTACCAGAAGTCAGGGTAGCTTTGGCGGTAGGCTGTTTAACATCTCCGCTCTCACCTGTTTGCTCTTTGACGTGTATACCATTCTTTTGATCTTTCTCGATGGAGCTCACTTCAATAGACTTAGAAGATTCTTGTTTCTTTAAGATCTCATCTTGTTTAGATTTATCCTTTGCGAGAATGGGAATAAGATCGTTAGGCAATTTATGGGGAACCTTGAAACTGGCTGAGAATTGCTTCAAGGAGTTAATTTCACTCTGAGCGTTGAGGCGGAATGTTTCCTTCAGAGCTGCAGGATTACCCTTGCCTGGCACTCCAGAGCTGGCAGTACTCGTTTCTGCGACAGACTTATTTGTTGAAGAAATAGCCGAAGCAGGTACAGCCTTCTTTTCTTTAGACACAATAGACACAGGAGACTCCGTCTTGGGAAGTGGCGCAGGTTTTTTAGTAGCAGAACTTGAAACAATGGCAGGATCGTTATGATACTGAGCAGCACGCTGCCCGGGAGTCGTATACTTATTCGCGCCAGAAATTGGTGACGCCTGATCCATGTTATAGGGTCCGGAACGTGTCTCGGAAGTATTTGAACCTATCCTGAGTGCTGCCATCAATTCACTGCCTCTAGTATCAGTCTTGATTGGGACAGATGATTGGGGTGTAGTGACCACTGAATCATTCAAGACTCCAGAGTACTTATCCTCCTCGTCCATACCACTATCATCAATAGTAGCCCCACGTTCTTCTAAGACGTGTCGGTCCAGTGTAGCCAGTCCTTCAATCTCGCGAGCAATCTTTTGGGCACGTTGTAATCTCTCGTTGTAGTCCTTTGCAGACGTATCAACACGAGTGGTATACAAATGCTCATCATATGTTGACTCGACACCAAATTTCTCTTCGTTCACTTTAAACTGATCCCATGAACCGGCGTTAAAGTTGCTATCATCCATAGAAATCTCTGTGGATCCAACATCTGGTTTCCATACTTCGAATTCACGTTCTCTGAACTTATAACCAGTAGAAATGTCACGGTCAGTCTTAAACTTCGAAGGTGGCTCGGTTTTCACGGAAGATTCAATCGCAGCAGAACTTTTTGAAGATACCCTACCATTAGCTGGAGCCATTGGTACAGGCAGTTTCTTCTTGAGGGTTTGCATACCCAATGGACTTGTTGTTGGTTTTAAATCAGCCTTTCTGGCCAATTCAGAGTAAGAAATTGGTTTCAAAGGTGCAGGAACTTTTTTGGGCAATGACTCGATACTTGTACTATTTGAATTTTTACCATCCTTAATATCGTCGTCTTCTCCTTTTGCGTCTTCTTTTTCTTTGACAGGTTTGGTCACCTGAATATCAATCAAATCCTTCCCCTGGATAATGATTCTTTCAGGAAAAGACTGGTCCACATTGCTCTTTTCATTGATCAAGGAAGCAGAGATCAATTTGGGATTTACTAAAATCACAGACAAGCTCGAAGTTCCTCCTGTTGAGATATCGGCCGAGCTAAGTATACCTTGATACCGAGCACCACAAGCCACAGTTGCCACCACAGGCTCACCACACGAGCTTGCAATCAAATTGGCCAAAGCATCAACAGTTAAGCTACTTTCAGAGGCGGAAGTGATCACCAGTTTGGAATATCTCGAAGATGACCGTCTTGGCGTTGAACCTGAAGAAGAAATGGTGGTGGGAGGCAGAGAGTAGTTCACATGCCCATTGTTTTTTGTGCCTTTGTTGTTTTGGCTGTTCATTTCACGTTGAGTCTTGGGTAGATCAAGACAAGGTTTGCCTATTGTGCAATAAAGAGACCAACACTAAGACCAACACTAAGTAGTGTGAAGTTTAAGGAAAAAGGCAAAATAAACGGGAATTTCAAACAAACTGTTTTTTTCAACGTGATGTTTTTTCACGAATCGAGCAATCGACGCACCTTTTTCAACCTCGTTCGAAAAAAAACTGGTTGGTTAGGTTCCGATCCTTCTGTAAAGGGAGGGGAACACAGTCAAAGCGACAGAGCCGTCCGTAGTGGGAATTGCGACACTTGACTAAACTGGCGAAGAGAGTAGCTACACCAGTTAACCTCCGCCCGGAAAATTTATTTTGTGTAGCAGTCTGGAGAGACGATGGGCCAACACTAACTTTGTGGTACGGAGAACGGAGGTTTTTGGTGTGTGCACGATGTTACCCGGCGGATGGCGGAAGTACTTGAGGATTGGAAAACTGGGTAGTTATAATTCTGGAATTTGGCAATTTTTTTATCAATTGACCGATACCAAATTTTAAAGCATGTGCGATGGTTGTGGGATGGTTGTGGGCAGCCTGGGTGGGTAACTTGGGTTCATCGCAATTGAGTTTCAATTGAGAGTCGAGGAACGAAATTTGAGAAAAGGGTATGTGGTGTTTTTTTTCATCCTTTTGGGGAATTTACCTCCTCTCTTTTTTTAGGAACTTTTCTCGGTTTTGGGTACTTCTTCGACTAGGGACCCTTAATTATGTCGGCTTTTGACCAACCCAGTGAAGTTTGACCAGGTCAAGATAAAGAAAAAGATTTTCTTTTTTCCTTTCCAATTAGTCAATTAGTCAATTTTCATTTTGCATCCGTCATTTTTCATCTGCATTTCGTCATTTAGTCTTATCACTTACTCTTGTGTGGTCCTCCAACCAATTCCGTGATTCTAAGTAACTCTCTTAGAAGAAACAATATAAATCAAACACTTACATTGTTAAATTGATGAGATAGCCAGCTGCTAGAGTTTGTTGGTTGACCGATATTCACTCCTCGACCCCTCTCTGCTGGACCACGAATAAAAGAAAAATTAGCAACACATTCCATTGAACCCAAAACTGATATCCACATCAGAAATGACGGAACCCCAATACATCAAGACAAATTCTCGAACAAATTCCACATCTTGCAGAGAATAAGGATCTAATTCCAAATCAACCAAGTCCTGGACCGTGAGTTCGAGGACAAACAGCCCCTGTGCATCAGACAGAACATATTCTACCATTTCCGAAACAATGTTATCGATGATGTCAAACCACTTTTGCGTGAGGCGATGAAACTGAGCCACCATTGTGGTAAGGCGCGCCATCTGATTCCTTAGATCTTCATCTCTCAGTTCTGATTCGAGGTCAATAGTTTCAGCCTCCCGATTTGTAGCGCCTGCGCTAGCAAACCAGGAAAATGCCAGCCATATATACTCACGCCATGACATCGGTGATGTGGCCTCAGCAAGCCACCATCGAGGTTCCCACAGGAATTTCAAGTCTTTGGTCTCTCCAAGATAGCCCATTCCAAGAATAGATAACAACGAAGAAGACGTCTTAATAGATGCCAGATCATCGGTGCTTGTCTCAACAAGATTTGCTTGAGGAAGTTTCAGGTATAATTTCAAAAACTTGGAGTAGTCGTTATAAGTGGACTTAAATGGAAAGTCGGGCTCCTCACTGGTTGTCATGTCACAGCAAATTCCATTTCCAGCAGGAAACTTGAGTGCAACGTCGTAAACATTGGTTTGGCTCTTCATGATCTCATCTCCTGTTGTGGCGATGTAGCCAGGGTATCTCTCATAAAACTTTGAGTCGAGATCCGAAAGGCCCACAGAATAAATAGGCCGAGAAACTTTGAGTGAATCATCGCAGGGAAGATCCAAATGCACGTTTTTGGGAACTACGCTGAGAAGAGAAATGAGATACGCCAAAGCACCTGCTGTTCCCGGGTCCCGACTGCTGCATTGCTCAGAAAGAAGCTGGCTATGACCATGGGATGAGGAAGTAATGATAAGCACGCGCTTCCGCAAAATCGCCGCTTTATAAAGTGGGAAGATAAGAGGACCCACTAGTGATAATACAGCAGGAAACTTGCTAAGTGGATGATTCCCAAAGGAGAGATGGTCAGATCCAGGAACGGGCAGAATAAGAGATTCGGGAATCAAATCGCTTTTCAATTTTTCAATGACAGAAATATCTTCATTTCCCAAATATGATACTAATGCATTATCGAGGGCTTTTGTGTGCTCCCAACCAAAAGACAGATATTGCAAAGGCGCCCAGAACTGGCCCTTTAATGGCTCTACAAGAATACCCAAAGAATACATTTTCACAAGCAGGCGGTCTACATTTACCGCTTCGATGCTCAGCGCGTTGTTGTTACGATCCACTTGTCTAAAACGAGCCATTCCATAGTGAAGCTGGTTGTTAAGTTCATGTGTCAAGTAGATGGAAGTGGAAGAATACTCGTGGATGCCGGAAGGAAGGGCGCGGGCTTCTAATCCTGCGAGTTTTTTGTTATTCGGCATGCTGCTCCATATCATTTTGTAGCCCAATTTTATGTCAAATTGAACTAGGAAGATACATATGACTTTGGGCAGGGGTACATAGACTCCAGTTTCGGAGGAAATTGACGACATTTTACCTAATCAGTAAACTTTTGAAGATAAAGACGGAATGCGTTGATATTTTGGCCTTTTTAGTTCTGTTTTGGGTACTTGGGATCCCGGTAGGTACGGAATTTTGTGGAGGTAAAAGTAGATATCACGTGACCTGTCAAGAAGATCAGGAGAAATATTCTCTAGTGATATGATCTATACCATTGCAGAGAGAATCGATGATAATGTCTTTATTCTGTTAGATTGAATTGTTAATTTTTTTATCCAATTTTTTTGGAAAACACCAAAGGACAATTGGGTGTACCTACTCAAGGCTATGCATTAGAAGTGAATGGATGCAACAGGTGCAAAAGACTGTTAATATTATTGTTTTTGCAAGCACATAGTAATTTCTTGCACATTGCAAAAATAAACTCAGAAAAAAGTAAACAAATATGTAAACAAGAATAATCTGCAGAATCATGTGCAGGGAGTTTTTGTATGGATCAAGCCCTTGAGACATTCCTTATCATCTCCCCATGTACTATTGACCAAGCACTGGTGTATTCACTAAGGAACATGTATTTATGGGTGCAAAATGAAACAGAATTCGATTAATGAGGCAAAGATTGAACAATTTTTTATAATTGTCTATATTTGAAAGTGTAAAACAATTTCATATTTCATATTTCAAAGTTCATATTTCAAATTTTCTTACTTTCTTCGTCAATTCGTTTCGATAATAAGTATACCACAACTCTGTACTTTTCTACAGACATCTCCAACTTTTGAAAAACTAAAGAAATAAACAAAATCCTTAACTATTTTTCGAAATCAAAATGAATTTTTGAAAATATCTTCCTAAAATTGTTCGTTAAACTTCATACTTACAGTTTAGAGCTCACAGTTTACTCATCGGTTTCCCCATAGTACCCCGTCATCATGGACCCAAAAGTCAGAAACCTATTTAAACAATTGGTATATATGGCTAAAGATTATCCTGCAGAATCTGGTGGCTATACTAAATTCATGACCCAATGTAAATTGAACTTCCATGAGACCAAAATTCGGGATGAAGACGATCTACAACGGGCATTGGCCAAAGGGGAGTACATTATCAAAGGTATGTGCCATATGTGATGTTACAAAGACATGTTTTCTCAAAAGGTTATAATACTGAAAGTTACTAATATCAGAATTGGAGGCGTTGTACTTTCTTCGCCGATACAGGTACCTAAAGCGCAGTTACAGTAGTTCGTAGCGTATAGACCATGCTGAACTTAGCATACAGAATTGGAAATGTATCATAGAGACAATTTCACTTTCCAGCTTTTATGATACGAAATTGGGGGAGGTATTCCATTTTGAATGGGCCGTAGAAGACATAATTCTAGAGGCACTTGGATCACTATTGAAACTTGAATCACTATTGACACTTCAATCACTATTGACACTTCAATCACTATTGACACTTCAATCACTATTGACACTTGCATAATTATGCATAACTGTTGACACTTGATTCACTATTGACAGTCATAATTTACCACTAACAGATATTACATTACTTGTATTAGATATATTAGATGTATGGGGGGAAAGTGATTGTGAAAAGTGAAAGAAGCCAGCGACCATATTCGTCACTAACCACGAATTCTCAACACAAAGTTGACGACAACAGCAACCAAAAGGAAAATACACAACATGGTTGGGCCGAAACGGTCATCATAAGGACCAGAACCTCTCATTCTGATGGCCTTAGCTCTCCAATGGTAAGTGATCAAAGCATACACCATAGTCAACATGGCAATAAAAGTGAATAAACCAGAACTGATACGTCCAATCTGGTCACCAAAGTTCAACAAACCAACACCCAAAGATCCCAAGATCACAGTGAAGTTCAACCAAGACAAAAACGTTCTCTCATTGGCAAAGAACACCTTTGGCTCAACTCTGGCAGGTAAGGCAATTCTCTTATTGGTAGACATCACGGAAGGCTGTTAGATACAAAGAAAAAAGAAAAACAAACGTCAAAAATGATCCTGACTTGCCAATTCGATGTATTTGATGATCACAGCTGAAGAGGGTGTAGACAAGTAATATCTATGGCACGTGGGATAATGTCCCGCTTTCTGCAGGACCCTCATACTTATAGAAATACTCAATACATTCTTGTAGGAACGCCTTAGATGACCGCTGATAGGTGGATTAATTAAGCTATTGTAATTGCATTAAGGAATAATTTGGAGACTTTGGAAACTAACAGTATTAAGAACTTTTCTTTTCGAAGCTACGTTGTGTTTTCTTTGCTTGGTTCTCGTTAGAGCCAACTATTCTATTAATAGTGCTATCTGCAGGTCAGAACCAATTTTGCAGTTAGGTGGGATGATTTGAGCATCAAAACCAGGACTTGAGAGAGAAATATCTAACGTGATTACATCATTCTTGAATTGAGTCTTTCTTTGTATTCTTTCGCTTTTTTTGGACTCTGGGGTTTCGAAATAGCTGATGTGCATGTATTTCATGTATTACTTCGGTGATAATTGTCCTGTAGATAAGGTGATATCCTGTAGGTAAGGTGATTGATTTGAATTATCAAGAGAAAAAGAACCAAAATTTACAATTTTTTTTTCAAAAATTTTCCAAATCGTTTAAATCGTTCTAAATATTAAGATCCAATTGATTTGTTTTGGTTAAAATATATCCTTTGATATGGAAGTTAAAGTGCATAGTTCACAGTGATTGTCCTTGTAACCTACCTTACACTACCATGCTATTCATACCTAAAGAAATGGTTTGTAAGAGTCAATTAGCGACGCAAGAGATCTACCATAAGATGTACTGATCTACTGTATATTATTATAGATGGTGTCTCTATCTCTTTTACGTAATCTCATGGGCCCTCTTACACAATCTAACTCTTACACAAATCCTTTCAGGATCAAAATAAAGCACTTCAAGTCGTTACATTAGAGTATAAACAACGGCACGGCCGCAAACTCACTCCGAGAGCCAAATAAATACTAGGGGGAAACCAATTAAGCTCTGAGCCATGGCAAACGGATAGGTCTACCAGTCACATAAGAGTTTTGGGGTGTCGCAGTACCACAGAAGGCATTATAGAAGGCAATGAAGGCAGTAATAACTCCCATCACACCACCAGCTCTGGTGACACCAACGGTCGAGGTAAAGTCACCAATAGTAAGCAACACGAAAGTGATAGTCAAACAGGCAAACAAGGAAAAGAAAGCCACAGTGGATTTGATGGTACACAAGGTCATCATAAACGTAAAGAGAGTCCAGCCCAACAAAAAGAACGAAACAGCATCTTTCAATTGCTCTGGATGTGCACTATAAGCGGCCTTAATACCAAAAGCCTTGATGTTGATTGCACCGAAAGCAAGCCAGAAAGAACCGTAAGACGTCAAAGCACACAAAGCAAAGGTGTTTCCAACGAAACCTTCCCAGATTCCAGCACAGAATTGGGCAAAACCACCATAGAAGATGGCCAAACCAACAACCACGTTAGGGACAGTAATACCCATAGCTCTGGCGTTAAACATAGACAACACAAATGTGGTCATGGCAAAACCACACAATCCAAGAGGTGATGGGTTACCGATATGTCTCTTTGGGTAAGGTGCGAGACCAGGGTTCAAAGTACCACCAAAAGCATCCATCAAGTCATAACGATGGTACACCTTGTTACCAATATGGATATATTGGTTGTTGTCACCACTAGTGATGACCTTAGACACATTTGGAAGGTTTTCTGAAGAACAGTTTTCCTTAGTGCTTGCAGCAGATGCGGTAGACATTGTGAACAGAAAAGTAGTTCTTGTTCTGGTTTTGAGGAAGAATTAAAAGTAAGCGAAAACCGGTTTTAGTTTCCTTTTTGAATCTTTCAATTGTCAAATCTACTATACGTTTAGTATACGATTCTGTAAACAGAGTGTTTTTTGTCACTTAAACTTTATAAGTTGCAGTTGCCTATTGAGGGAACAAATCGGCAAGTTTGAGTTTGAGTTAGAGACTAGTCTGAGTTGTAGACAATCTAAGAATGTGTAGCGGGTGAATTGACACTTGAGGCGAAATGTAAAGTATTTAAACCTGGCGGTTTGTGGAGAAGCACAAAGTTCAAAAATGTGGTGATGGGATTTTCACCCGCATGGTGTGTGGAGATGAGCCCCCAAAAGAAACGGGAACACGAACAGAATGCCGAAGAGCAGGGCAAAACTGGCGGTTCCACCACGACAAGCAACCTGAATTTGAAGCTTTCATTTGAGAAAAACAATTTCCCGTTGCTTTATTTTCCGATTGTGTGTTTTTTTGTTTATGGTTTTCATTTCCATTACATGGAATTGCTGCAGATCCACTGGGTTTGGTGTGTTCGGTGGGCTCGGTGGCCGCAAACTTCTCCGAACTGCCCCACAATATTAGAACTCCTGCAGAAGCGCAACATTCTATCATGAACAACGGCGTTCAGGTAGATAGACAGGTTTTGCGGGTACATAATTAAGGTTGGGAGGCATATAAACAAGTAGTACATATGTATCTCCTAGGTACATGCAGGACACACACTTAATTGATGCACCATCAGACAAGCATACAGGAGGCACACGATGAGAAGTGAAACCAGCGTCAAAGAAAGAGAGGATGCAGAGTGAGCAAAACAGAACAAGAGAAGAGGCAAAAGCCCACCATAAATGTATAAAAATACCAGGGTTTAAGACACCTTTGTAATTGTGGCCAATGTTTCCAAGAAGAGACTCGTGAAGTGACACAATTCTTTTCGTTTAAAAGGCTATCAAACCAAAGAAACTGGCAGGAAAATCGTTCTTGGACGAGACCCTTCCTTTTTCGCCAAACTTACTACTTTTGTCGTCAAAGAGGTGCTATGATTACACTGTGTTCGGAGTATACTGCACGGTGGCTCCGGGGTCTGTGGGGACAAAATGGGCCGAGTCAAGAAATTACTTGGAATTGTGGGGCTGATCGCAGCTGCGGTGGCTGCAAATTGCATTTTAAGTATTCTAGAGTAATTTTGAAGTGGGTTTGAAATTTTCTTTTTCTTTGTTTCCTTTTCGCCGAATCGTGCCCCCAATCCTTAGACGTTCCAGTCCAGCGCTAGAGGGATGTTATGAGGAATTAGGGTCTTCCAAAAGGATTGGGAATTTATATTTGAAAGCAGCTCGGAAGAGAAACATTTCTTTCAAAATCTCAATTCAATACTGATGTGGCTTCCAATCCTTGTTTTATAGTGGTAGTTCCTTGATAAATCTCAGTTCTCAGCCTTATTCAGTGGTACTTTAAACCATTACTGCAGTTGAGTAAATTTACTTTCCTTGTACCCTGTTGCACCACTTTTGGCGAGAGAGGTATATTAAACTATCGCCCGTAAATCTTTCTTTAGATTCTTAAATCTCTTCTTGCTGCATCTGTCTTTGTGTACCAATCTCTTGAAAACTTGAGCTACAGACGAAAACCACCCATGCTCACCCTTCCAAGATATTAGTAAATTGAGCACAGCTGCAACGAGTATGAGGAGATACATCGATGTGGACATATTTGTCAACTGCATAAAGTCACCCATCCATGAATCTTGTTCAATATTGAACAAGGCAATTGAAATGATAATGCTGAGGAACAAATTGATCAAGAAGGGCTTGTTCTTTTGAATAGCTTCTCTGTATGGTGGGCCGATGCTCAAAACAATGGCGTAGAGAATGTACTGGAAGTTGGTGAACAAAAACAAAGCCGTATTGTCCGAGGATTCCACACTGCTATCATCATCAGAAGGAACAGGTCGAATATACCACGACTGGCTTTGAACATATATCCAAATGATAACTTGGAAAGCCATAATCACAAGAATCTGACACACGAGAGGTATCAACACTTTTGGACTCACCAAATTAGCGGTGGGTCTTTTCACCACAATTTTATCGTACGGCTTCGACCAAGACATGAAGATTGCCAAGGGTAAGATGAGAAAAAGATCAATGTACAAGAATTGGAAATCTCCCAAGTTGGTTCCCCGTTGGTACAAGATCGTGACTGTTGCAAACTGGATAGCCGAATAGAGAGACATATACTTGAAGCATGAGAAACTTGTCACTAATGAGGACCGACCTTCTCTTATAACGTCTAGAACACACGAAATTTCGAAGTATCTTGAGGTAAAAGGAGCTGCAACAGACGCCTCGGCCTCACTCAAAGATATACCCACATCAGCTGCTTTCAATGCACCACAGTCGTTAGCTCCATCACCACAAAATCCAACAGTGTAGTCAATTTTTTGAAGTTGTTCCACAAGCTCATGTTTTTCGTCCGGAGACATACGAGCAAAAATGCTACATCTCATCAACACAGACTCAATTAGATTTTCGTCTTGAAGGTCGGCCAAGATATAACGAAAAACATCTCCAGTGATGGCAAATATGTGCTCATGAACACTATCACGTATATCAAGTGAAATCTTCTGGAGTGTGACTGGATCAAGTCTGTTTTCCGAATTGTACATGTCTTCCCAGACAAGACCGGTTCCACCAGTGGTATCATACTCTTCATCCGACGCAAAACGAGGAATGAAAACCTGTGTGACTCGAGGATCAATAAGTTCCGAGTCACGTCCCACACTGACAGCGGTCAAAACGTTGTCACCAGTGCACATGATGGTTCGGATTTCAGCAGTTCGTAATTCTTGGAGTGTCAACCGAGTGGATCCCTTCAATTTGTTTTCGAAAACAATAAAACCGGAAAAGATTAAATCCCGTTCAACTTCACTTCTGTCCATGCTTTTGTAATCTATCCTAGACCCTAACAGTTTGCTTGCACAAGCAATAACTCTGTAACCACCATGAGTATACTTGTGTAGCAACTCTTCAAAATTTGAAGGAATAGTTGTTGGTTCGCAAATTTCAGCGATAACTTCAGGAGCACCCTTTGTAAAAATTTGTCTTGTTTGATCTTTCTCAACCAAAACAGACATTCTACGCAAGGAAGCTAAGAACTCATACTCCTTCAAAATCTTGTATCCTTTGGTTTCCTTCCCAACATGATCAAAGACAAGGGGCACAGACATGCCACCAAACTCTTCAAGAAAGTTCCATCCTGTGAATTCGAACATTTTGACATCTAATGGATCTCCAACTAAAGCGTCATCAATCAAACGCAAAGAATGACACGACGACATACAGCCTAGCAAATTAACGCCACTATGAGTGTCATAATGGGATACACCTTCCGAATGTTGCTTAAGATCAGAAACAGTACTAAGCAAATTTCCAAAGACGATTTCTTTGCGGCCTACTGCGTTACAAGTGGCATGGATTCCCAAGATATCAAGCCCATCCTCGGTCAAAGTTCCAGTTTTGTCAAAACAGAGGACATCAAGCTTACCTCCAACATTGACACGAGTAGGGGATATACAGAAGATCAGTTTCTTCTTCAAACGATTGATTGCGAAAGTTGTTCCTATTGTCAAAGTTGCAGGCAAAGCTGGTGGAACAACAATAGTGATAATGTCCAATGCTCTCAAAACCATGATTCTAGTAGAGAGACCGAGTTTGATAAAGTTATAGGTGGAATAGATGAAGCCGATGAAAGCAATGAAAGTCATGAAACCAATATACTTGAACGAGTCTTCATAAAACTTGAAACCAGTTGGTTTGGGGAATAACATTGAACGGACCAACGAGCCCTTTGTTGTGTTGAATCCAGTTTTCACCACCATACCCATCACTGGTTCTTCGTTCGACAGCTTCATTTTCAAGAGCTTTGTACCATTGTACAAAAAGGACTTGGCTAAGACTGGATGAGTTATGTTCTCTGAGAGATATTGAATCGTATCCCTGGTAGCACAGGTTTTGGAAACAGGAACACTTTCACCTGTTAACATCGACTCGTTGACAACACAGTCTCCGTTTATCAATAAAGCATCACAGGGAACAACCGATAACGACGGATCAATTTCAAAAACATCACCGGGAACCAAGCTGTTGGAGTCAGCCTGAGCCCAGAATTCATTTCTCCATACTCTGACGTCACAACTAAACAGACTCATGGCACTTAACCTTGCAATTGTAGACTTTGTCTCAATCAATGACTCGATAATGGAGATAAAGGATATAATGAAGATGCACCCAGCGTAGTAGTAGTAGTCGTCGGCAAGCCAGAGGAAAATGGAAAAGACCTGAAATACATAGAACGGATGAAGGACCTCAGCCATTAAGAGTTGCAAATTGGATTTCTGCTCGATTTTTATGTTGTTCTCACCGAAAATTATTGTCCGTTGCTCTTGTAAAGATTGCGAGGTTCCGTCGCGCAAGTTCTTATAATTGAGCCAATGAAGATCATACCAGTTCGAATTTGTCTTGAAAATATCTTCAACGGGATTGTAGAAAAATTTGAGGTATCGGTACTGGAAGGAAACCAAGTAAGGGATTGATGGGTTCGAGTCTTCTGAATCATCTGCGATAATCTCATCGCATTCATCTTCGTCCTTTTTCGAAGAAATGGTCAAGAAATTGGAGAGACGGTCTCCGAACCGAGAACGAGACACGGGAACAATTGACAACTCACCGTATTCATTTTCAATGACGCACCAATCAGCGAGACCCAAAGCACAAGGCGTTCCCATCAAGTTGACTCTATACTTTGGAAGCCACCGAAGAATTAAGAAGCCGGCTCCTAAAGTACAGATGATGATCGCATAGTAAATAAGTCTTTTCCATAGGCAATCCTCATAACCAGCAATACCAATAACAATATCCTCTTCTGCCAAATAGAAACGTTGATATTTCAAGTTAGGGGAGAACTCCAGAAAAAACGCCAAGCCATCGGCCGACAGTTGTTGCAGAATCAGATCAGTACCGGAAGCAGCCTTATTGGAAGAGGCTATACTTCTACGACGGTAACGGTCCTCTAATATGGCTCTATAATTTTCATCTTCGTCTGAGTCATCGTCTGAGCCATATCTCTGTTTAGGAGATCTGGGAGTTCTTTCGATGCCTGGAAACGATCTAGAAACGCCAGGTTGGTCGGAAAATCTACTAGGAATAGCACCAGAACCCACTGAGGAAGGTTCATGAGAAGTCACGCTCTCTTCTTCGGCACCATCGTCATACTTATCGATGGAGTAATCCCAATTTGTATTGTAATCAATTGGATCCTCTGGGTTTTCCAACGTGGATCCACCGGGAGCCATTTCAATTTCATCAGCAGTGAAGAAACGAAAGTTTGCGCTTGCTGCATCGGTGGAGATTACCGAAGCGTTGGATCGTACAGCAGATAAGTTCAAGTCAGTTCCAGATCTAGGACCAGAGCCAGAAGGACCAAGCAACGGCGAGTTTTCCCGCAGCAAATTTTCATTAGACCTTCTGCGATTGAAATGATGTGGGTAATGGAAGCTACTGATAGAAGAAGGAATCACTTCTGAGGTGGCACCAGAGAACATTTCATGATTATTGTCTTCCAAGAGAGTAGAGTCAAAAGACAGAACACTGTTCAGACGGGACCGCCGGCCGAAAGAACTGGAGCGACGCGGCATTCTCGATGGTCTAGAACCTAAAGAAGCTCGGCTTCTTTCTGTGGTAGGTGACATTTTGTCCGATTACGTTGCCTGCGACGATAAGACCCTAAAAGAGAGGGCAGATTTACGAGCGGAAATAGGCGCAGATATACGAAGGAATCGTCTATTTACGAAAGACGTGCAGAACTCTGCCAATATACAGTCACAAAAATGTACTGAGGGAATTGGAAATGCGTACAAAACGGTCTTGATGGAGAAGACTTTGTGACATTCAAATGTCTGTTGGTTGCGAAATTGGCGCTGTAGGACAGCATCCCTTAATATGAAGGGATAATCAAGAAGAAGAATAAAGGAAAGATTTCGAACAAATTCAGAAAACAGATTGTTTAAAATTGGAATAGCCGCAAAGTTTTTGAAAGATTTTATTTCTCTGATTCTTCTTAGGTTGTTGTTCCTGACAATTTTGGTGTTGATGTGGAAAATTTCCACCCAAACTGAACAAAGAAGAAACAAAACGTAATAAAAACAAACAAAAACATAAACAAAACAATTGAATAGAAATAGAAAATACTTAGAATTTTGAAATGAAATTGCAAATTGAAAACCTGTATTGAAAAATTCCCGACTGTTTCTCAAGTAGTATCGCTTGTATCTCCCCGTACTGACTCTTGTGCACTGACAGAAACAAAGAACTACGGAAAGGAACGGATCAACAACAAGATCACACGGAAAATTACTAATATCGAATAATTCCGACCCGGAGAAACACTAGTCAGCCGTTCAACCCGTACATCTCCCCCGAAAACCCCATCTTTACTGCACGCCTGACAAAAGTGACTTCACAGAAGTTTCCTCACCACAAAGAAGAACAAGTGCAAGAAGGAGAAGAATACAAGAACAGATCTACAACAACAAATTCGTAACTAGATCAATTATAAGACCAAGAAGTACTCCAAGAACTACATCACCACCAAAGATCATGTCGCTTAAACTCAAGCTCAATCTCAGTGGAAACAAAGAAAAGAAAAATGCCGACCTGGCAACTGCAACACCAACGCCAACAATAAAAATTAAACCTCCCACTCTAAAACGTGAAGAGTCTAATGGAATACTGAAACCGAAAGCTCTTAAGGAGGTAAAGAAACTCAAAATCAGTCTAGGCCGTGCTTCCTCTGCTGCTGTTGCTGACAGAACATCAATTCCTACTAAACCCGTGAGTACTCCCGTAGTCCCAAAACGTGTTCCTAAGCTACGCATCAAGCCAACCAGAATCCCTGGTGAAGGTTACGATTCTGAAGCTCCGGATGTGGAAGATGACCCGCTTTTGGAGCAGGGAATTGCTATTCGGTTTTTAAATGATGCAAATTTGGATTTTGTGCATAGTGCAGTTGACCGCGGCGATCTTACCAATATCAGTATCAAGTGGATTACAAGAGAAAAGGCCGTTGTTAATGTGAATCTGACATTATACCTGGCCCGACTAATTGACTTGCCCACCATCACCGAAATATATAAGACGGTGGACAAGAAAAACATATTTAAAACCATCGACATCAGTCAGATTCTCTTGGTTCTACGCACAATCAATCCCAAACTGTTGAATATGGAGGTGGATTTCGAAGTTCCTCTGGAGTACACCTATATACATCCTTTGTATACCTTGTCGGTAAACAACGAGATCAAGCCAAGCAAGACTGTTTTCAAACATGGACTTTCGGCATCACTCGAAGACGTTTACCGCCGTTTCAGGCCACGCAAGACAAACCATAGAGTCATGACGGATGTGGAGCTGCGGGTAGATGACCTTGTTCGTCGTGATACAGAAGCCGAAGAAACTCATTACGAGTATGTCAACCCCAAGAAACTGATTCCTAAGTTTTCTGATGGAACCCGGCCAGCATTTAACGCATCACTTTCCCGTGCTGGTGAATCGGATAGAATGTCTATCGACTACCAGCCACAAGCTTCCGGGGAACAAACGGATATCGAGGACCAAGAAGAGTTACACGATCAATTGGCTCAAGATCTTGAAGCAGATTTGGACAATGTATTAGAGCGGGAGTTGGCTGACGCCTTGGATTCAACTTCCAATACCACAGCAGCCACAGTTTTGATGAAATCGGAATATGATAATGAAGACGATGCTGATGGTGATGAGTTGCCAGGTGAAGATGAGGAAGATGATGACGATGACGACGATGACGACGATGACGAAGACCCCAATAAGGAAGACGATTCTCGCGCCAAGAAATTGGAAGAAGAAATTGCAGAACTTCAAAAGGCAACAGAAAAGCAAAAGCATTTATTGGCAACTGCCTCGTACAAGATGATGCGTATGAAATTCCAGTCCAACTACAACCACTTGAAGACTCAGCTTGACCAAAAGAAGAGAGAATTGATCAAGGTCCGCGAGCAGCAGCAGAAGCAACAGAACTTAACAAATCCTCTGCACGCACCACCTATACGTGCTGCTCAAGAAGAAGAAGATGAAGATGAGCCAGAAGACGACGAGCCAGATGAAGATGATGAAGAAGAAGACGACGAGGCTAACCAAAACAAAGAGCAAAGCTTGGAAGAGGATAATATCGATGACGGAGATAAAGGAGACGATTTTGACGATTTCCAAGGACTATTTTAAAAATCCGATACCCTCTTACCTCTTCTACATTTTTTTTGTCTCCCTCTTTTTCTTTTTGACTCTTAATGGCTGCAAATCTGCAGGCAGTAGCACCTACTCCTCTCATGTACCCTTGCCGCCTTGCAAATGTTCAAACCAAGACTTGATCCGAAAATTTATATACCGAATTTTCAGACTCTCATTCCGGGAACAAAAAAAAAAACAGAGCCAATCAAAATCTCCGTCTTATCGTATTTTTGTTCCCTTTGGTTCTTGGTTAAACATCCCATCGGACTGCCTGCAGGATATGGGTAAAAAAATCCTTACTGCAATTAATTACACTCCACTGTTCTCCACGGATCCAGAATCTCGGAAAAGTCTTCCTTCAACGTCTCATATACTGTTGTGTACTGTGTCAGTGAATTGGCCAATCAGATTCCGTGAAAGTCGTTTGCTACCTCGGTCAACTCTTCGGTTCTATCTTTAACGAACCTGCTTCCCCACATGTCATCCAATTCTATCAAATTACTAGCCTCTGACGTCCATCGTGGACTTGCTGAGCTTGTTGCGTCTCGTCTTGGGCTCAAGCTTACTCCCAGCGAACTCAAAAGAGATTCAACTGGAGAGGTGACGTTCAGCATCTCTGAGAGTGTGAGAGATGAAGACATCTTCATCATTTGCCAAATCGGGTCAGGAGTTGTCAACGATCGTGTGTTGGAGCTCTTGATCATGATTAATGCCTGTAAGACCGCCAGTGCTCGTAGAATCACTGTCATCTTGCCTAACTTCCCTTATGCTAGACAGGATAGAAAGGACAAGAGTAGAGCGCCAATTACTGCCAAGCTTATGGCCGACATGTTGACCACCGCCGGTTGTAATCATGTTATTACCATGGATTTGCACGCCTCGCAAATCCAAGGTTTCTTCGATGTCCCCGTGGACAACTTGTATGCCGAGCCCAGTGTTGTTAGATACATTCGGGAAAACGTCAGCTATAAAGAGGCCATTATAATCTCCCCTGATGCCGGTGGAGCTAAGAGAGCTGCTGGTTTGGCCGACAGGCTTGACTTGAACTTTGCTTTGATCCACAAGGAGAGAGCCAGAGCCAACGAGGTGTCTAGAATGGTATTGGTAGGTGATGTGACTGACAAGATTTGTATTATTGTGGACGATATGGCAGACACTTGTGGTACTTTGGCCAAGGCTGCTGAAGTTTTGTTGGACAATAATGCCAAGGAGGTGATTGCCATTGTTACCCATGGTATCTTGTCTGGTAATGCGGTTAAGAATATCAACAACTCCAAGCTTAAAGCTATTGTGTGTACCAACACTGTGCCATTTGAGGAAAAGCTCGATCTTTGTCCAAAGCTAGATACTATTGATATCTCCAGTGTGTTAGCTGAAGCAGTTAGAAGACTCCACAACGGTGAGAGTATCTCGTACTTGTTCAAGCACGCTCCATTGTAAACATTGATCAAGAATGTTCTCTGGTAAATTGATCAAGAACTTTCGTTTTCTTTGTTACTTGAAGGTCTTTCTCTTGTAACTTGGTCAAAAGTGTTGCCTTTATTGACTCTTTGGTCCGCAGTTTACACTCTTCTCTTCCTCTTTCTGGCAAGGTGTGTTTATTTAGACACTACGGATCAGACTAGAATTTGTCGCCGATGACAATTAATAATAAAACATTTCAGATGTTGACTGGATTCTAGTTTCCTCGTTTTCCGAATCACTTCACTACAATTCAGAAAGTCTCTGAACTAGTTTATTATGAAAGTCTGCAAGACTTTTTGAAAATATTTAAAATGTATGCTTATAAATGACCCTTTGTTGCTTTTTAATGTGAAAAAAAAATAATGTCAGTCATAATCTTCCAAATCGATAACTTTCATATTCATTGAGCCAATTAGGCTTCACACAAGTGTAAGCATTAAACAATGCACATAAAGGTGGATTCTTTTGAGAAGATCGTAGCTTAAACACATAGCTTCAAGAGAAGGTATTTTCTAGGTCAAGATACAGAAAGAAGTTAACCAAATCACGTTCTTTTGAATTTTCGTTCAAGAAATCATTAGAAATAGCCTAAAAAAGAAATATTTTCGTGGCCCGGATCTTCTTCTTGTTTTGTCCAATGGCTGCAAAATAGAGATACACTAGTTATTGCAACCACAATGAGGATGAACAAAACAAAAAACGAAAACAATAATTAACAAACAAAAACAAACAAAACAAAACAAAAATAAAAAAAATAGTTAAACCAAATCGTCGATTCTAGACTGCAATTTCTTGAATTACTCTGAAATCACACCTCTCCACAGATCTCCCTCACTCTAAGCTACTCTATCAACCAAGGATCATTACATACTTTGATAACCACACGAGTAGAAAAACGGTCATAACATGGATTCAAAAGAAGTTCCGAAGAAATACAGAGCCTGTCTATTTGGTAAGTACTATTTAATTGCACACAATGGGCGGAAATTGGCGGAAATTGGCGGATAATAGCGGGAGAAACGAAAAAGTTGGAGGAAAAAAGGTAGAACTTGCCAAAAAATAGATTAGAAGGCCAGAAACTGAAACCATTAATTAAATATCCCACTTTTGATTCCTTCCACAAATGAAAACTAACATTTAGATATGGATGGGACCCTCCTTAACACCGAAGATCTCTATACTGAGGCCTCATCGACCGTATTGCAGCGTTACGGCAAGGGTGACTTAAGCTGGGACATCAAACTTGATCTTCAAGGACGTCCTGGTCTAGAGGCCACCAAGAGACTTTTGGCACACTATAAATTGGACGTTTCAGCTGAACAATTTGCCTCAGAGACCGCAGAGGTACAGAGTAAGCTCTGGCACAAAGCACTGTTCTTAGATGGAGCATTAGAATTAATCCAGGCACTCAAGGCTAAAGGAATCCCCATAGCATTGGGGACCAGCTCTGCAAAGGATAAGTACGAGGCCAAGACTCAGAATCATCAAGAAACATTCAAGTTGTTTGATGGGCACATTGTTACTGGTGACGATATTAGAATCCCTACGGGAAGAGGCAAGCCGCATCCTGATATCTGGCATGTTTGTCTTGATAGCATCAATCAGGAACGTATCACCAAAGGTCTTGAAACAATCTCCATTGAGGACTGTCTTATCTTTGAGGATGGGATTCCTGGTGTGGTTTCGGCGCAAAATGCCAATGCTCATGTGATTTGGATTCCTCATCCGGACGCAGTTGTTGCTTTGAACGGGCGTGAGTTGGAGATTCTTCCAGAAAAGGGTGAGCTTCTTACCTCACTCAAAGAATTTGATGCTTCCAAGTATGGACTTTGATTGGATTAGGTGTGGAGTTTTAGTAAGACAACCACTTTTGGTCATCATCAAATTGTTGAGACATTAATGATCGAGTCAGAATACTATTGAACTGGAAAACTATAGAGCTGGAAAAATATCGAGCTGGAAAACCATTGAAATGCTGAACTGTTGAACAGCTGAACTTTTGGGGTGTCAAGTTGGACCATCTATCTCTTACTAACATTAGCCAAGTTGAAGATTAAGATCATTTTTTTCCTTAAAATTCTTTAACTAAATTTCCAGGGAAATGAAAAGATTCTTTTCTTTTCATCCATCTTTCATACATGATTTTCCAACGATGCTTCCTCCATGGTAATCTCAGTCTCCACTTTACCATCGCTGAACATGTTCGGATCAGAGTTCTATCGAATCACAATAGACCTCAGTTCGTCCAAACCGAAGAAAAATTCATTTGCTACATCTTCTTCGGACTACAGGTTCTCGGAAATCTCTATTCTGGGCTACGATATCCCCACAATGGCTCTAGACTCAGTATCCAGCTTGGAGCCATTGAAAGCGAAGCTGCTTGGAAACGGCATAATCCATTTGTTTCGTGAATTCTCCCCCGATGATGCTATTGACAATAATCTGGCCGCTGCTACACATCTGGGCGATGATACAATGTTATCGATCCTAGCTGTGCCTACTTATTATACTGCTTCCGATATCCTAGGGTTCATTGGAGACTATTATATGGAAAACTTGACCCACTTACGGATATTAAAAAGCGAAAGACCCAATAGATTTTTGGTCTTGTTGAAATTCAAAGACGCCGTTAAAGCGGCAGAGTTCCAGTACCATTATGATGGGAAACCATTTAATGCTATGGAGCCTGAGGTGTGTCATGTAGTGTTTGTGAACTCTGTGACAATTGAGGCTGATGAGCCAGATGTAGCAAATGGTCAAATTCCATTTCTTCTTCGAGATCCATTTACATCTTTTCGACTGTCTTTTGAAGATGTACTGTTGAGTCCAGATGCTCCAGTCGATTCAGAAGATATATTATCATCCAACCAAGCTGTTCAAGTCGAACTACCTACATGCCCCGTATGTCTCGAAAGGCTAGATTATGATATTTCTGGTCTCCTTACAATTCCATGTCAACACACGTTCCATTGTATGTGTTTGTCTAAGTGGAGAGATGACACATGTCCCGTGTGTAGATACACCAATGATGCATCTAACCATTCGATTCGCCGGTCAGTTCGGCGGTTGCTGCAACTTAATCTGCGAATGCAGCAACTCCAAGTACAAGAGGAAGGGTACCTGCTGCCCTTGACCGAAGGGATGAGTCTGGCTGAAACTTGTATGGCGTGTAGTGCTCTGGAGCACTTATGGGTATGTTTGATTTGTGGTAACGTGGGATGCAGCAGGTATGCACCAGAACAACATTCAATCAAGCATTTTGTAGAAACGGGCCACTGTTTTGCTATGGAAATCTCTACGTCGCGGGTCTGGGACTACGCTGGCGATAAGTATGTCCATCGGTTGGTGGCTAGCGAGACAGATGGGAAAATTGTCGAGTTGCCCGAAAAGGAGTCCAGCTCCAGTAAAACTCACATGAAAGAGGAAGATAGCGAGTACTCCGAGCTTTTGCTCCTGCAATTGATTAGTCAAAGAGAGTATTACGAGTTGTTACTCAATGAAAAAGGCCTGGGCGGGAAACGTCTGCGTCGTGGACTGTCTTTCCATGATAACCTGGTTGCGTCCAAGCACATTGGCGAATTGGAGTCTAAAGTGAAAGAATTGTCTGCTTCAGTAGATAAGATGAACCAATCGGTCATTCCCGCTTTCAAGAAGAAAATTGATATGTTGGTTATTTCATCCAAGCTAGCAGCAGACGAGCTTATCGAGAGTAATGCATTGAATGAGGGGTTATCGGCTAAAATCGATTACCTAACTGAGGAAAACAAAAATTTGAAGGCGACAAATGAGGATTTGTCCGAGCAAGTGAAAGATTTGATGTTTTTTTTGGAGGCCCAAGAGAAGTTTAAGGACCAGCCCGATGACGTTAGGGAGGGTACGTTGGTGATGAAGAAGAAGCCCACCACAAAGAAGAAGAGAAAGTAATTCTCAACCATTTACATAAACTTAGTTATTTAATTTCAATATCATCTGTTACAAAAAAAATCCTGGTTAATATTTCTCAAAATGGGAGTTTCCAGGGCCCTGTAAGGCCTGCACTCAAGGTGCACAAGAAGAACAGACAAAGAAGTCCAAAAAGAAAAAAAAAGACTAAAAAGAAAAAGATAGAAAAGTCTTTGAACGATTTGAGAAACTTCATCTTTTCAGAAACCCCAGCTTATTCCGTTTTTGTTTCCTTAAGTTTGAACATCGCTGCCTGCAGCACCTCATCCCTCATCGCATTGGGAATTTTTCATAAAGTACAAGCTACTCCAACATCAAAGCTCACTCCCCACCAAAAATCGTTGCAAAATGGACTCCACTTCTGCATCTAAACTTAGCAGTAGTGACGTTTCGTTCCCCAGAGGTGGTGGCTCTGTGTTGTCTCAGGTGGAGCTTAAAACCATTGCCAACAAGGCCACAGAAGATGTCTTGTTTGAGCAGAAGGCCGCCACCAAGACAAAAAAGAGAGCTGCTACCAACGATGCTAAGACGAGAAAGAAGCATAAGAAGAAAACCACATCGGATGAAACCGCCGAAACTGAAGAAAAAACCATCGATGTGGCCCATTTCCTGTTCAAGAACTTGATTGCCGGAGCCGAGGTTCTTGGTCAAGTTAGATACACCAACTTCAGCGGAATTTCTTTGTCTTTAGGAGACAATTTGTTTGGTTTTGTGCCTATCACATCCATCAGTGAAGAGATCACTGACCAACTAGAGAAGTACGCTGCTGGTCAGGAATCTTCTGATGAAGAAGACGACATGGAAGAAAATATGGCAGCTACGTCCTCGTTCAAGCCTGAAATGCCTAAACTTGAAACCATTTTTAAGCCAGGTCAATGGCTCCGTGCAATTGTTCTTCCTGTGGAAACATCTAAGAAATCCATTAATCTTACCATTAACCCAGCTGACGTCAATGCCAGTATAGCATCTGAAGATTTGACTCCTGGAAACGCTATTCAAGCTTCGGTTAAATCCATTGAAGATCATGGTGTTGTCTTTAATATCGGTGTATCCAATCTTTCCGGTTTCATGTCCAGGAAGGAACTCAAAAAGGCTAACATTGAAATACTGGACTACAAGCCTGGTCAAGTGCATCTTCTATCAATAATAAGTGCCAATGAGCGTACTGTTACCTTGCGTCCTGTTGAAAATGAAAATTTCAGCAAAAAGACCGCAGTCACTACAATTTCATCCATTGACGCTGTCCATCCTGGTATTGTTGTCAACGCAACCATTTCTGATGTCTCTGAAAATGGTGTCATTGCAAGAATTTTCGGCATGGCCGATGCCACCATTAGTCTTGCTCACGCACAAGAATACACCGTTGAAAAATTGAAGAATCACTACGCTATTGGATCTAACGTAAGAACCAGAGTCATTGGTGTTATCGCAGAAGAAGGTGCCAAGAAGTTCTTATTATCTCGTGCTTCTAGACTTATTGACTTGAAGCCAGTCGTCGATACCGAAATCCAAGAGGCCTTCCCTATCGGTTTTGTCTTCGCAGACATGGTCGAAGTTGTTGGTAGCGATAGCCAATTCATTTATGTTTCGACTGGAACCGCCCAATTCTATGGTCAAGTACATAAATCCAATGTCGACCCAGAGAAAGAGGCCAATATCGAATACCCACTTGGTTCCCGACACAAAGCTCGTGTTTTGGGATACAATGAGTTTGATGGTTTGTTGCGACTCACTTTCAACCCAACTCAGATTGAATCCAAGTTTGCATCCGTGGATGACATTCCCGTAGGTGAGTACATTCCTTTGGTCGAAATCATACAAATGCTTCCAGATAACAAAGGTGCTCAGGTCAAAATCTTCGGCCAGTTTGATGCCATTGTTCCAATGAAACATTTGTCTGACATCAAGTTGGTGTACCCAGAGCGTAAGTTCAAGGTTGGTGCTAAGTTCAAGGGAAGAGTCTTAAGCAAGAGAGGCAGAAAAGTCAACGTTACCTTGCGTAAAACCCTTGTTAACATGGAAGATGATGCCGTTGTTTCAAAGATGGATGATTTATCAATTGGCTTGAAAACGGTTGCCGTTGTCGAAAAATTCGTTTCTGGCGGTGCTGTTGTTTCATTTTTCAGCCAAATGAAGGCATTCTTACCTAACAACGAAATCTCTGAGTCATTTGTCAAAAATGCAAGTGATTACTTGAAAGAATCGCAGGCTGTTTCAGTTCGTATTCTTTCGTTTTCTCCAGAGAACGACAAGATCTCAGTAACTTTAAGACAATCTTCTGAATTGAGTGACAAACAGGCTGCTCATTTGGAAAAAATCGAGATCGGTCGTTCTATTGTATCTGCAGTGGTCGTCGAGAAGGCCAAAGAGTCTATAGTCGTTGAGTTGGAAGGTTCCAACTTGAGAGGTGTCATTGCTACATGTCAATTATCCGATGGAAATTACGAGGAAAACAGAGTTATTTTCAAGTCTCTTGCTATCAGCAGTTCCATGGATGTTGTGATTCTTGAAAAGGATATGAGAAACAGACTAGTTACTGCCTCTGCTAAGAAGTCCTTAATCAACGCAGCTAAGCTGGAAACACTTCCGGTCCATTACGAGGATCTTCACGTTGGATCCATTGTTCCAGGCTACGTCAAGTCTGTTACAAACATGGGTATCTTTGTTCGTTTTTGTGGACGTTTAACTGGTTTGGTATTGCCAAAGAACTCCAACACCGATCCTGCGGAAGATCTCTCCAAGCAATTTTTCAAAGATCAATCTGTCTCGTGCCAAGTTCTCAAGCTCGACGATGAAAACAAAAGATTCTTGTTAGCTTTTGGTGCCGGTACCGAGAAACAAAGCAATTCCATCAAGTTGAAGAAACCTGTCGATTCCAAAAAGAGATTTGCTTCTGATTATGCTGCCAACGACACCACTGTCGGTGTGATTGATCTGATTGAAGGTGATCACTTAAGAGTTCGTCTTGCTGACAACTTGTTTGGTAGAGTTCATGCCAGTCAATGTGTCGAGTCTTGGGACAGTATTAAAGACCCAAGAGCTCCTTTAGCCCAATTCAAGGTTGGTAAAGAGATCAAAGCTAAGATCATCGGCTTCTTCAACGAAAAGAACAGCAAATTCTATCTTTCCAGCACCATCACTGCCAACACCTTGATCGAGTTGTCCCTCCTTAAGAGCGAGATCTCCTCCAAGAAACCTTTCCAACCAGTTGCGTTGGAAGACTTCACCGTTGGTTCAGAGTACACAGTCTACATTAACAGATTTGAGCATGGTGTTGCTTGCGTCAATGTTGCCCCTGGTACTGAGGGACATGTTTCTGTCTACGACTTGTCTGCTGATGTTAACGCTTATACTAACTTTGACAAGAACTTCCCAATTGGTACTGCTTTGAAGGTGAAACTCATCAGACATGAGCACAAGTTCAGAAAGTTAATCTTCTCAGCCAGAGAGTCCGAGATCGAATCAGTTGACCAATTGTCAGTTGGTGACAAAATTCCCGCTCGTGTTTTTAAAATCACCGAAGCTTTCCTCTTGTTGGAGCTCGGAAAGAATGTCAATGCTTTGAGTGACATCCACGAGGCTTTAAGTGACTACGATCAATCTCTTCAGGATGTTTTCCAGGTCGACCAAGCTGTTGTTGCTACAGTTACTTCCATTGACAAAGCTAACCAAAAAGTTACAGTTAGCTTGCGTGACGAGAAGAATGCCAAGGACAGATTCATCAAATCTGCTTCTGAATTGAAGCGTGGCGATTTAGTCAAGGGTTTTGTTAAGAGCATTGCTGACATTGGACTTCACGTTGCTTTGGGAAGAAATGTCTCAGCTCTTGTTCGTGTTTCTGATATTTCTGATGCTTTCTTGTCAGACTGGAAGAAGTTCTTCAGACCTAACCAGTGTGTCTTGGGTAAAATTTCTCAATGTAAAGAGGGAAGAATCTTGTTGACTTTGAAGGAGAGTGAGGTCAATGGCGAGTTGACCTCTTTTAAGACCTTTGACGAACTTGAAGTTGGCCAGAACTATGACGGTAGCGTTAGGCAAGCCATGGACTTTGGTGTCTTTGTCAAACTCGATGGCACTGCTAACATTAGTGGTCTTTGTCATCGTTCCGAAATCTCTGATAATGTTGTGGAAAATGCTTCTACACTTTTCAGTGTTGGTGACCGTGTCAAAGTGAAGATCTTGAAAATCGACCCTGACAAGAAGCAGCTCTCCTTGGGTATGAAGGCTTCTTACTTCACTGACATCCAAGATGACAGCGACAATGAGGATATAGAAATGGCTGATTCCGAAGAAGAACAAAACGAGGATGAAGAAATGGTTGATTTTGATAACGAGAACAATGACAGCGAGTCTGAGGATGAGAATGTCGAAAGTCAAAAGTCAACTGTCGCAACTGGTTTGTCAACTAACGGTTTTGACTGGACTGCTTCTATTTTGGATCAAGTTGAGGACGAGGAATCTTCTGATGATGATGCCGAAAACTTCATGAACACAGACAAGAAGAGAAGAAAGGCCAAGAAGCAAGTCGAGGATAAAACTGCTGAGATCAACTCCAGGGCTCCACAATCTGTCAGCGACTTTGAGCGTTTGCTTGTTGGTAACCCCAACTCTTCCATTTTGTGGATGAACTACATGTCTTTCCAATTGCAATTAGGTGAAATCGAAAAATCCCGTGAAATTGCCGAGAGAGCTTTGAAGACCATTAACTACCGTGACGAGCAAGAGAAATTGAACATTTGGATTGCTATTCTTAACTTGGAAAACAGTTTTGGTACTGATGAGTCGTTAGCTGAGGCTTTCAAGCGTTCTGTTCAATACATGGATTCCTTGACCATGCATCAGAAATTGATTGGAATTTACCAATT
This sequence comes from Australozyma robnettiae, assembly GCA_030568975.1. Taxonomy (NCBI): domain Eukaryota; kingdom Fungi; phylum Ascomycota; class Pichiomycetes; order Serinales; family Metschnikowiaceae; genus Australozyma; species Australozyma robnettiae. Next base: position 49,542 of record JAJMJD010000003.1, on the reverse strand, counting down.
GTCTGAAAAGTTGGACAAGGCAGAAGATCTTTTCAAGACCATGACCAAAAAGTTCAGTCAAAATGTTTCTGTTTGGGTTTCCAATGGATCTTTCTACTTCAAGCGTCAAATGGCCGAAGAAGCTCACCAAGTTTTGGCCCGTGCTTTACAATCGTTGCCAAAGCGTGAACATATCGAAGTTGTCCGTAAATTCGGTCAGCTTGAGTTCAACGACGGCGACCCAGAACAAGGTAGATCCTTGTTTGAAGGTTTGATTACCGATGCACCAAAGAGAATCGATTTATGGAACGTTTATATCGATCAGGAAATCAAGCAAGGTGACCGTGAAAGAGTTGAGGCTTTGTTCGAGAGAGTTGTTACCAAGAAGTTGTCTAAGAAACAGGCTAAGTTCTTTTTCTCGAAGTGGCTCTCCTTCGAGGAAGACAAGGGTGACGAACAAGCTTCTGCTCGTGTTAAGGCGTTGGCTATTGAGTTTGTCCAAAATCTGTTGAAGGCGGAAGAGTAAATTTGTGTATATTATAGAGCGGCACGCCGCATTCGTTGAACGATACGTATTTTCATAGTTGTACATATCAATCAACAAACTGGAATATAGTAATGTATGACATATCAGTTCATTTTCTCCAAAAATCCTAACCAGGTCTTTGTCTGTTTGTCAACTTTTGCGACCAAAATTGTTTAGCTCACCAAAGGAAGAAAAATAATTACAGTCCCCTTGTCATTTTCCATAAAAGTAATGGGTTCAGCCACTCCATCGACTTGTTTTTAGCTAGAGGTTAGAATCTAGCGACTCCGTAGGCTTCTTAGGTGAAGAAATATCAATTTCAGGAAATAGTTGCAGAATGGTAACATCAATAATTTTGAAGAACAAGTCCCTGTTCATGTAATCATTTTGAATCATTTCCAATATATGCCCACTAGCAAGGTTAGTATGACGAGAACCAAATATCTTCGAGCAAGTTTCATCCATGAAAACAGTAAAAATAGAGAAGGCTTCTTGTCTTGTTGTAAGTTGTTCAATTCGAGTTCTCGGCTCCGGTGGGCTCCTGAACTTCTCATTAGGAAAAAGCATCCCAGTGAGCGAGTCCAACAGCAGAACAAGTTTCACCTCTTGCTCAAAAACACCATTAATCACGGATGTTAGAGTCTTTTCGATAGTGGATCCCAAAACCTGTTGAATAATCACCAAAAGAGCACGCCCACGAAGCCAGTTCTTGGACCCTAGGTCAAAAAGGGCCATTATCAATTCAAAGATTGGCTTGATAAAGGGGAGTTTACCCATCGCTGACTTATCAATATCGTCGAACTGCCGTAACTCTCGTTCCATTTCCTTAATATTCTGAAGCATTTCTTCATTCCGAGCTTGACCAGTTGAACCACTTGACGATTGATAAGACCCAACTTTAGGTGCAACTTCTTGGTAGAACCTATTAAAAATTCCATCCGGCCCCTTTTTTCTCTCTTTCCGGTCCACATCGAAGTGTTCAGAAGATAAAAACGATCGGAACACTGGATTAGAGCATACCTCTGGGATGGAAAGCAATTCTCGAAGATAACGTTCGAGTAATGGCTTCCTATATTCAATTTGCTGCATCTTTTGGAACTTCGAATACGGTACAGTCTTTTTTGGAAACTTGAGCCCAGAAACGGAAGGACACTTCTGCTTTAGATATTCATGTAGCTTGAAAAATTGACTGAATCGTCTGGCAACAACCCAACCTGCAACAATTTCCGAAGGATCTTCACTGGAAAACTTCTGAACTTCAATGATATAAAGCACAAAAGAACTATATTCCTCCGAATTAAGAAAACAGGACTGGATCCGAATACTTGATTTGCCAAACAAACTATTCTCGTTCTCCTGGACAATATATTGCTCTTTTTGAAGTTCTTTGGAACTAATTTCTCTTTCCAAACTAGCAATAGACCTTCTTATGATTTTGAGTTCGCTTACATTATTAGTGAGTTCAGCCTTCTTTATAAGGGATTTCAAAATTTCAGATTGTTCGGCAAGCACTTCTATGTCTTTGTCAAGCGTTGCAATTTGTTCTTCTAGTTTCAACTCACCAGGTCCAGCGAGCAAGATTTCCAGGTCTGCAAGTTGCAGATTAGATAAATTTACAGACAGCTTCAATTCGGTTGAATCTGACAAGGTATCATCAAAATCCGAGTCACTGTTCTCTTCGAATAGTCTTGATAGCCTATTTTGCGGATCTTTCTGAGGTTCACTCCAGTTATTGAGTTTGCCATACAGTGCACTGTAGAAGAAATTTGATTTCTCTGCAAGTTCCGGAAACTCCGTCTTGCTTTCCATGTTTGGTGAATTTTTCATTATTTTCTCAAAGGCTGATTCCACCGCCGTCACTACCGCGGGACTTATCCTGGATTCTGCCGTCAACGGATCAGAATCATCCTTAATAGCGACATCTTTAAATGCTATTGTAGGCGTATCAGGCAGAAGTGGAGGTTTGGTTGTACGTCCCTTTAGATCTTCAAACCCTTCAGATTCCTCGAACTCGGGGAAAAAGTCAGAGTTGAGCCTTTGGAAGATAATATCTTGTAACTTCAATAAAGATTCTCGAGAACTGTTGTATAGGGTAGCATCGGCCAAGTTTGAATTGACAAAGGCGATAACTGGATCTCTTATAAAACCAGGGATTTCAAGATCGACAATCGAGAAGTATTTGTCGTAAATGCGCACAATCTTATCTTTATTGGAGAATTCAAGTTTCAAGGATATTGTTGTCAGTTCAACGTCCTCCAAAGGTGCTTTAATGTTCTCGATTTCAGTCCAGGCATCAAGTAGGTAGTCTTTTTTAATTCCTCGTAAAAAGTCCTTGAAAAGACGGTTTTTCTTTTGGTCAGCAAGAATGGATTCTAAAGAAGTAGATCTTAGACCCAAACAAGATGTAATGACAGAAGTAATTTGATTCAACGAGTCAATATCAGCAGTTGAACAATTGCGATTATTGTTTAATTCGATTCTTGCAGTATTAGTGACTTCTAGTAGGCTTTCAAGAGAAGATCTAGACCCACAATCTCGAGCAGCATCTATCCATTGATTGAGGGTTTGGGAAGTTATTGGAAACAGAAGTGGGGGGAGATTTTGTACATCCATTGGAGGTGTTCGTTTTGTGTGTTTTTCAAGGGCTGCTCTTAGTCTTCTGACTTGTTTTCTTCTTTCTAGACTGGAACCAATCAAGTTTACTATTATCTGATTGAGTAAGTCACCTTCGCTTAGAGCATCAATCAAGGAAGCCAAAATCGTACATGAAAGTAATTCCCGGACCAAATCCGTGACAATTGGGCTATTCGCCTCATTTTCAGAAAGCAATAAAGGCAAGATCTGACCCATTATGTGGCGAAAATGTTCCTTTTCCTTCTTACGAGAGTTGGGGCCAGGAAGCATCAAAGACACACCTGGATGACCAAAGCCCGATTTCATTGATTTGTAGAGGTCAAGTTTACTTTCAATTGAATACAGTAAATCGTGTGAACGGGAAGACTCAACAAACGCTGTATAATGGGCAGTTAGAAGAGGAACAACAGAATAGACAAGAAACTCAGGAACATTCACCTCAGCGAGACGTGAGTGAAGTCTTGTAAGAATATGCTTGAGCTCATTTCGAACAGAAATGACAAAAATCCCCTGGGATGAAATTTGCAGGTACCAGCCCTGAATAAAGTTGGAAATGACCAACTCGATTAATCCATCTAAGCGGTCCGATACAAGCGGCATAGACTCCACAATTGGAACATCCTGCAGCCCACAGGATATTTTTTCCCGATCGAGATATTGTTTCCATTGATTTGCTTCAAGAAATTTGAACCGTTTGGGTTTTCTGCGGCTTTGTTCGGGTGTCCGCCGGTGCATGACCAACCTGACAAGAACAAAGAGAAAGAAAGCGACATTTAGTAGAATTGCGCCAAAGACTAGTTTTCCATACGATAGAAGTAAAATTGAAACGATACCAATTTGAAAATGTGTTGATTTTAGCCAGCTAAGGACGTTTGGCCCGTTTGCAGCCATGTAGATGGGGTACAGGGTGTGTGGAGTAGTAGAGGAGTAGAAGGGTAGTACAAGGAAAAGATTAGGAATAGTTAGATTAGCACAACTATACCGAAAAGGGAATTTTAATTTTATCTTTGTATTTTGGTTTTTGTAATATTCGAAGTTTCATTTGAAAATTTAACTTTGTTTGCGGGAAAGAGTGGGTATCTAGGCCTGTTGATTAGATCAAGGAAGAAAAGAATAATGCTAACGTATCAAGAAATGCTAAGGAAATCAAAGAAGATCAGAAATGGTTTTCAATAAGATTCATTAATTCAGCTTTTTGCTCTTTTTGCGCCTTGACAGTTCATGCTCGGATTCATTTGAACGTTTTTTGTCATTTTTCTTTGACTTCAGAGTGATCACTTTTTCTTCTTTTATCTTCTCTTTCTTCTCTTTCTTCTCTTTCTTCTCTTTCTTCTCTTTCTTCTCTTTCTTCTCTTTCTTCTCTTTCTTCTCTTTCTTCTCTTTCTTCTCCTTTTTCTCCTTCTCTTTCTTCTCCTTTTTCTCCTTCTCTTTCTTCTCCTTAGATTTCTCTCCCATAACCCGTTCAACGGTATCTAGAACATCAACTGCATTCATCTTGACCGATCCAACATGAGCATTATCCGTCTTACCAACTGTTCCCGCGAGACCTTCTCCCCTAACAAACATACGGTACAATGGTGACGTGGCTTTTCGTAAATGGTCTTCGGTCTTTTGCTGATTTTGCTCAAAACTAACACCGGTAGAGTTGTTACTAACTTCTAGGTTCTTTAATTGTCCATCAAAAAGTGTTTCCCACCACATGTCAGCATCGTTTCTTTCGGAACCTAAACCCTTGGTATCCTTTTTGTGCTTCACCAATATGGGCTTTTTGATACCTCCCTTTTGTAGAGCCTCTCCTTCTTTCCAGCCGAAGGAGCCTAGGTATAGACTGGCATTCATGATAATTCTATAAGTTTAGAAAAATATAGCTTCTTTTAGCGAATAGCTGTTTTAATGACACTTTCTCTGTAAATATAGCTTTGTATCTGGGAAGAATGTATCACAATTGACAATACTTGTTAATAAACCCAACACGATTGTCAATACACGATGAAATTTGTCAATACAGAACAGAAAATCGTAATGATTGAATCACAATTGTTTATGAAAAATCAAAAAAAACCGTAGTTAAAGGCTGCAAGATTGGTTTTAATGAAGACAATTAGATGTAATCAGATGCAAATAGGATGATCTGAAGAATGGAAGATCGGAGAATCGATGATTGATGATCGGATCACCGGATGTAAATATGAAGGAACTCTTCAAAAGAACCAAACAAGAACTCACGAAAGAGCGATACAAAGGAATCAAAAAGAAAAGCTTGAGGCTATGAACACAATCCTCTGTCTTGATACTTTGCGATGCTCATCTCCATCCCGTATAATGTGACAGCTGCAGGACCAGACACTCCGATACACCAAACAACAACAAAATGGAGACATATGAAGAACTTTTGTTATTGATTGAGGGAACCCTCCATTCGGACCCATACAATTGTGAATTCCTACAAAAATTGTCTAATCTCTGTGGAGAAAAGGCAGAACGAACTGCTACAGATTGGCAACTTCTCTCTCATTATGAGCTACTCAAAAGAAGTGACTATGAACTCTGGCATGCTGCGGAAAATCGACAAAATCGAAATGGCACAAATCAAAATTACACTTCTAGAAATGTATGGTCAACTGCCAGCAAGTCTATGCCGACTGCTTATAATATCATGAGGAGTTTAACTGAAGCTCAGCTGTCATTGGATACTATCATAGCTGGGTACAATAAATGCTCTATGGATTTTATTGGTAGTCAACCGATCTTCAAAATGATTACTGATGAGCTCATTGCCAAAGAAAACTGCACTCTTGCACGGCAAATGTACGAAAAACGTCTACAAGTTCCACACATGCAACTACAAGAAACGTTCGACTCATACTCTCAATTTGTGTCGAAATACTTTTCAGACCAGTATAATGTAATTATGAGAGCTCAAAGTCGAGTCAAAAGTGACACTGAAAAGTATCAGAAGTATTATGAAGCATTTGAGTTTAAACTTCAACTAAACGCTGCCGATGATGCTGGGCTCTGGATGCAATATATGGAGAATGTTTTTCAATATGCTCCAAATGAAGAGCTCAAAAAAGGCTATGCATCAATTTTCTATCGTTCTCTCGAATTTGTTAACAAACACAAGTCATGGAATGGTGTTTTCGAAACCGCCCTTTCCTGTGCAAGGAACGATACTTCTACCACAGAGTTGAAAAAGTTGATTAGCACTAACTGGCTAAAAGCATTTCCTTACTCTTTTAAGGCATTAGAGGGTTTGGCACTCGTTTCTGAAACTGAATTTGAGTTAGCAAGCATCTCAGACTGTATTCAGGGTCATGTTGATAACACAACAGAGTGCTTAAACGCTGTGAAAGCTGTTCTTTCCGCACAATACGTCAAATGTTCTGACACACCGCAAGTCCTGCTTGGTATACGTCACGCTTTGGGAACATACACCGATACGTTTCCCAACAGTTTCGACGTTATGCTTTTGGCAGTTACTGTAGCAAGTAAATTTTCAGATTGCAGACCAGGTGATTTGGTTTTAAAATACTTTGGTAACAACCAACACAAGGCTGCTTTTTACAATTATGCGCTTCGTTATTTTTCGATCAGCGAAGAAGATGAAGGCAGTTTCGATATGATCTTACGGCATTTCGAGACAGACGCAGAGAAATTCGATGATCCATTTGAAGTTTTGCCATATATCGAAAATTATTACCTTCTAGTGTCCGAAACAAGCTCCTATCAGGAGTACATTGATAAAATGGAGAATTTAAGACGTCGAATTTCATCTCAGAAAAGTACTAAACGTCTATTGAGTGATACCGAAGTGGAAAAGAACACAGAGATTTCTGTTGAAGTTGATGAATGTAGCGGCCCTGAGGTCAAAAGAATAAAGGAAAACGTTCCTCTGAAAGAGGTTCAGCACAGAAACAGAGAACAATTCTCAATTATGGTGACAGGGTTTGATAGCACAGTTACTGAATCTCAAATAAGGCACTTTTTTGATGGCTATGGAAACCCTGTTTCGGTAACTATTTCTCAATATCCTCGTTTATCTGCAACAGTTGAGCTTCTGTCGGAACAAGAGGTTTTGACATGTTTAACAAGAACTGAAAAGAGTTTAGCTGGTCAAACGGTACAAGTAGAGCGAGTTTTCGGAAGCACCTTATGGCTCACAAACTATCCGCCAAGGTACGGTACTCAACAGATTGAAACATTGATTCTGGACAAAACTGGCTCTAAGCCCTTGTCAATAAGGCTCCCAACACAGGTAACATCCAGAGAACGTAGATTCTGTTATGTGGATTTCGCCAATCCTGAAATCACTGCAAAGGTCAAAAAGGAACTTGACGGTATGGAAATCGAACACTTCGTTCTTAGAGCAGAGATTTCAAATCCAGCACTCAAAAGAGACCGAGGTATTACTTCGCCTAAGCATCAGATATACATCAGAAATCTTGATTTTGTGCGCACATCGAAAGAAACGTTGCAAAATGCATTTTCTGCATTTGGAAGTATTGATTCGATCTCCATGCCATTGAAAGCCCAGCATCAGGGCTCGCTTAATAGTGGATACGCATTCATAACATTCCGAGATGAAAAAAGTGTCACCTCGGCAACAAATACCAAGTTCATTGAAATTGACGGACGCACAGTTGAGATTTATCCACTGAAACCTCGCGAAGCTCACGAAAGAGATGCACGGTCGTTTGATGAACAGAAGCTGGTCACGATCCAAAACCTTAGCAGTTCTGTGACAGCCAAACAATTATCAGGATATCTTGAAACTGTTGTGGGACCTGTGAAACGTGCTAACTTAAATTCAAGCCGAGGAACAGCATTGGTTGAGTTTGAAAGTGTTTCAGATGCTGGGAAAGCAGGCATTCTCATTCCGGGCCTGAAATTTGAGGATCGAACTCTTCTGGTGACGGACAAAAGTGGATTTTTCGAAACGGAAACTACAACAAAAGTACCTATGATGGTTTCCCCAATGATGATGAGACGCAGAGGAAAGAGATAAGCTTAAGAGCAGAGGTATAAGACGAACTGGCTGGAACAGAACAAAGGAACAAAGAAAATATCTAATTCTTTTATCTTAAGAAAACACAATGGTATTGAAATAAAAGTGGAATTACGCAAATCTGGATATCTTCAAACGCTTATACGTTCAAACGCTTGGGCGCATGAGTCATAAAGATCTAAACAAGAAGATATATATGAAGATTGAAGAAATTAAATCATTGAAAAAGAATAAAAGATTTCGTAAGCTAAAATTGTACCCGTCATCACCATTTTGTAACCTTTTCTATCTATTTTGTCATTCCCTGGACCAACTACCCCAACACCCATTCCACCATCAGAATTTTTCACTTCTCCCCTATTACTACTCCAGCCATGAGTTCCACCATTAAATTGGAAAAAACAGACAGGAGAGATACTCTCGTGGCCATCGAGCAGAAATACCAACAGTACTGGCAAGAAAATAAGTTCTTTGAAGTCGATGCCCCCTCTTTGGAAGAAGACCCAGAACAAGATGGTTGTGAGTTAAGAGAAACCCACCCTAAGCACTTCGCCACTATGGCTTACCCTTACATGAATGGTGTTTTGCATGTCGGACACTCTTTTACTTTGTCCAAGGTTGAGTTTGCCACTGGATTCGAGAGAATGAATGGTAAGAGAGCCTTGTTCCCATTGGGATTCCACTGCACTGGTATGCCAATTAAGACTTCTGCAGACAAGATCAAGAGAGAAGTTGAGCAGTTTGGTGAAGATTTTTCTGGTGTTCCAACTGAAGAGGAAACTGCTGAGCCTGTTGTAGAAGAGAAGAGAGAGAAGGCTGACATCACTAAGTTCACTGCTAAGAAGTCCAAGGCTGTTGCCAAGCAGGGAAGAGGTAAGTATCAATTTGAGATTATGATGCAACTTGGTTTGAAAAAGGAGGAGGTTGCTGCTTTTGCTGACCCTCAACATTGGCTCAACTACTTTCCTCACTTGGTTCGTCGTGACGTTACTGCTTTTGGTGGCCGTGTCGATTGGAGAAGATCTATGGTCACCACTCCTGCTAACCTTTATTACGATGCTTTTGTTCGTTGGCAAATCAACAGATTAAGAGACGTTGGTAAGATTAAGTTCGGTGAGAGATACACCATTTACTCCGAAAAGGATGGCCAGGCTTGTTTGGACCACGACAGACAATCTGGTGAAGGTGTCAACCCTCAAGAATACGTTGGTATCAAGATTGAAGTTACTGAATTCGCTCCTGAGGCTGAAAAGATCTTCGCTGAGAATAACTTCGATCTTTCTGCTAACAAGGTCTACTTGGTTGCTGCCACTTTGAGACCAGAGACCATGTACGGACAAACCTGTTGTTTCGTTTCTCCTAAGATCACCTATGGTGTTTTCAAAGCTGCCGAGGGCGTTTACTTCATTACCACCAAGCGTGCTTTCAAGAACATGTCCTTCCAAAAGATTACCCCTACCAGAGGTGACTACACTGCTGCTTTGGAGGTTCCAGGAAGTGCCATTGTTGGTTCTAAGATTAACCCTCCCTTGGCTATTTTGCCTAACTTGCGTGTTCTTCCTATGGAATCTATTCTTCCAAACAAGGGTACTGGTGTTGTCACATGTGTTCCTTCTGACTCCCCTGATGACTTCGTTACGACCAGAGACTTAGCCAACAAGCCAGAGTACTACAAGATTGAAAAGGAGTGGGTTCAAACTGATATTGTTCCTATCGTTCAAACAACCAAGTACGGTAACAAGTGTGCCGAGTTTTTGGTCAACGAATTGAAGATTCAATCTCCAAAGGATTCTGTGCAATTGGCTGAAGCTAAGGAGCTCTCTTACAAGGAGGGTTTCTATAACGGTACTATGCTTGTCGGTAAATATAAGGAGGAGAGCGTTGAAGTCGCTAAGCCAAAGGTTAAGGCCGACTTGATTGCCAGTGGTGATGCCTTCGTCTACAACGAGCCTGAAAACTTGGTTATGTCCAGATCCGGTGACGAGTGTGTTGTCTCTTTGGAAGACCAATGGTACATCGACTACGGTGAGGAGGAATGGAAGGGTCAAGCTTTGGAATGTCTTGCAAGCATGGAGACATACAGTAAGGAGGCTAGAAACAGTTTCGAGGCCGTTTTGGACTGGCTTAAGAACTGGGCCCTTACCAGAACTTATGGTTTGGGTACCAAGTGTCCATGGGATGAGAGTCAATTGATTGAGTCCTTGTCGGACTCCACTGTCTACATGGCCTACTACACTATCGCTAGATTCCTTCATTCGGACTACTACGGTAAGGTCCAAGGTAAGTTTGACATTAAACCAGAGCAAATGACTGACGAAGTCTTTGACTACATTTTCGCTGGCCGTGAAGGTTTGAAGACTGACATCCCAATGGAGCAATTAAACGAGATCAAGAGAGAGTTTGAGTACTTCTACCCACTTGATGTTCGTGTTTCTGGTAAGGATTTGGTTCCAAACCACTTGACATTCTTCATTTACACTCATGTTGCTTTGTTCCCTAAAAAGTTCTGGCCACGTAGTGTTCGTGTCAACGGTCACTTGATGTTGAATAATGCCAAGATGTCTAAGTCCACTGGTAACTTCTTGACTTTGCAAGAAATTGTTGAGAAGTTTGGTGCTGATGCTTCTAGAATCGCTATGGCTGACGCTGGTGACACTGTTGAAGATGCTAACTTCGACGAGTCTAATGCCAATGCTGCTATTTTGCGTTTGACCACATTGAAAGAGTGGTGTGAAGAGATCACCGCTTCCAAGGATACTTTGAGAACTGGTGCTTTGGACTCTTTCTTCGACATGGCCTTCGAAAATGAAATGGACTACTTGGTGGAACAAACATACGAGGCTTACTCTCAAACCAACTACAAGGCTGCCCTTAAATTTGGTTTGTTCGATTTCCAAACTGCTAGAGACTACTACAGAGACTCTGTTGCAACCATGCACAAGGACTTGGTTCTCAAGTATATTAAGCTCCAAGCTTTGTTATTGGCCCCAATTGCTCCTCATTTTGCTGAGCACTTGTACAAAGAGGTTTTAGGAAACTCTGGATCCATTCAAATCGCCCAATTCCCAAGAGCCTCTAAGCCAATTTCCCAGGGATTGTTGGACTCTTTGGATTATGTCAAGGAATTGGCCAGATCTGTCCGTGACGCCGAGAGCGTTGTGTTGAAGTCTAAGAAGGGTAAGGCTGAGGTGGATGCTACCAAGCCTGCTTCTTTGACTTTGCTTGTGGCCACTTCTTTCCCAGATTGGCAAGAACAGTACATTGAGCTTGTTCGTGAATTGTTCGAGTCTCTGACCTTGAGTGACAACAAGGCCATCAAGGAGCGTGTTGGAAAGGATATGAAGAGAGCCATGCCTTTCATCAACTTCCTTAAACAGAGATTGGTCAAGGAAGACCCAAAGATTGTTTTCAACAGACAGTTGACTTTCAACGAGGGTGAACTCTTAGCTCAGGTCTTGGACATTATCCAGAAATCTACTACTACTATCAAGGTGGACAAGGTTAATGTTATTACTTTCCCATATGGAAGCAAGAAGGGTGTTGATGTTGCTACTGGAGCTGAAGTTGATGTTCCTGGCTCGGGTAAGGTTGTTGAAGCTGCCGTTCCTGGTCAGCCCGGTATTGTTATTCGTAACATTGAGTAGATAGATAAGCAGTAATATAAATCTCGTTAATGGTCTTTTTTCTACTTGCCGGTGTCAATATTGGTACCAAGTGATGCCATCTTTCACGCTTCTATTCATTTTGAATTGACGAACCTGGTCAACTGAAGAACCAGGTAAAGAGAGTAAGTATTTTTAATTTTTTATTTTGTTTTGTGAATTCTCAACCTCGTTGCTCTATCGATTTTCAATTTTTCAACAATTCTCTCTCTTATTTTTGGACTTTACAAGATAAGAGAGTGTACATTCTGAAATTTCAAACTTGTGTAAGGTAACTCGTAATATCGTTAGAGACGCAAAGGACAAAACGAAAAAAACGAAAGGAGGAACAACGAAATCAAAACACGCCGAATTGAAAAACGAAGTTTTTTTTATTCTGTTGCAGTTTCTAGAACTGCCCTAATTCTTATAGTATTTCGTTTTCCATCCCTTTACTAGAAACTATGGATCCACCAAAAGATATACATCAATTCAAAAAAATAATGATTCATTACGCCAAAACCGTTCACTATGTACAGTATCATATCTAAGAAAAGCGCCCGGTTCCTTCCGGGAGTGAATCATTCTCCGGAATCGTCCTATCCTACAAAGGGTCCTGTAGTCGCTTAGTGACTTGGTTCAGTTAGCTGATGTTTTTTACTTACGTTACAGAAAAGAGTTAGAAAAATACACGATACTCGTACTTTCCAAGGATAGAATCACCTGAAAATTTGCATCTTTTGATGTTGAAAAAACGGAAAGAAGCGTTTTTTTCCTTTGACTTGCTCAAATTTTCATGTTATTGACCAGTATATTGTTATTTTGCAGCCACGCTGTGCAGTCCTGCAGGAACGTATAGTCGCATAACTGTACATATTTTACCAACCTTGCTTCTCTTTGACAAACAACAAGTTACAAAGTTCAACTTTTCAATTTATGAGACGTGTTGAATCTTGGGCAAGAAACTTAGCCATCTGAATATTAAATCGGGTCTTCGTTTCCTGCTTAACTTCATTTCCCCGCCAAATGTAATTGCTGTCCTGTACTGCTAGTACAGTGTTTGGTACACAAATGCAAGTACGCTGCAGGGCGATATGTATGTTCTGTATAATAGCGTGATGATTCTTCATGCGATAAGATATACTCATTATTGAAACGACAGCTGAAGAATGTTATATAATCAAGGAATGCCCAGGCAACTTTCAGAGAGATGTAATTGATAACAATAAATCTAAATCTGCAATGTCTGACTCTCATAGAACGGAAAGTGATCCGGATATACCTAACTCGCTCCATTCATCGGATGCATCCTTTGATATATCGCTGCATACCTCTCAGATCCAAGATCCTGAACCATTACATCCAAGTATAAGTCTTGAACCAACAAAAGAGGATCTGTCTGGCAGTATTACACCGGAACATCCCGAGCTCGAATATGTTCCAAGAAAAGATAGGCGTGGAGTGCTTCTGTCATGGACTCTTATCCCTGAAGCTGCTAATGCAAAAACGTACCTGAACAGGGTAAAATTTACAATTACACTAGTAGTTGCATTTGCAGCTATTTCAGGTCCAATGGGAACTTCTATTCTCTTGCCTGCAATTAACGATTTGGTTGACGAACTTAATACAACCACAACGATGGCTAATGTTTCCGTTGGAATCTATATCATATCACTTGGAGTGTTCCCACTATGGTGGTCTTCTTTGTGTGAACGAATAGGCCGTCGGACTGTCTATGTCATCTCCTTCTCTTGGTTCTTTGCTTTCTCTATCGGATGTGCGTTGGCTCCCAATATCACAGCATTAATAATTCTAAGGCTATTTGCTGGTATTGGTGGCTCTGCTGTACAAGCTTGTGGTGCTGGTACAATATCTGATATGTACGTCCAAGAAGAGCGTGGAACAGCTCTTGGAGTTTTTTATTTGGGTCCACTTTTGGGCCCGTTTGTATCTCCTATCATGGGAGGTGCTGTTGCTGTAAAATGGGGTTGGCGCTCGACCATGTGGATCATGGTTATAGTTTGCGGCTTAAATGTTCTTACTATTCTCTTACTTCTCCCAGAAACGCTTTTGATGGACTTTGATATCGCTGCTTTAAAAAAGCAATTGGAAGAACAGTTCATGGATGTTGATTCCAATGAGAAGAATATTGATTTAGAACGTATGGCCACCAATTTATCCCAAAGCACATCATTTCGCCGAATGAATGTTTTGGATGATACCCCCATTGATGCTCTTATGCCCTCAGTGTCAAGACATATGACGAACCAATCCTCATACTCCAGATCAGTCTTACAGAAAGAGCTATCTCGTGTTCAGTCTCAATTAGATGAAGAGGAATATTCTTGGGCCACACTGTTGTACAATCTATTCATAAGACCACTTCATTCTTTGATCTTGTTCCGATATCCTCCTGTCGCTCTCGCCATTGTCTTTGCTGGTGTGTCCTTTGCTGGAATATATCTTTTGAATATTGCCATTTCTGTTCAGTATAGCAAAGCACCATACAACTTCACTAGCATCATTGTTGGACTCATGTACATTCCCAACTCCATTACCTATCTTCTAGCATCAGTTTATGGAGGAAAATGGAACGATAGACTTTTGAAAAGAGCTGCATTAAGAGATGGCGGTGTTTTAACTCCTGAGGCTCGTATCTCATGGAATTCAGTTCTTGCCGTTTGTCTCTATCCTCCGCTGTGTTTGATATTCGGATGGTGTATGCAAAAGCAGACCTTCTGGGTATTTCCTTTGATTGGAACAGCTCTATTTGGAGCATCTTCCATGCTCACAATTGGCCTTGTTGTTACTTATTTGGTAGACATTCTCCCAGGAAGAGGTTCGACAGGTATTGCCTTGAACAACCTCTGCAGACAAATTCTTGCAGCCATTGCCACATTTGTTGCTGAGCCTTTAATCAATGCATTGGGTGTTGGAGTTTTGTTTTCAATCTACTGTGGAATATTCTTGGTTTTTGCTACTCTAATGTGGCAACTCAAGAAGAAGGGAGCCTACTACAGAGAAAAATATGATTTGACTGACTTTTATGCTCATCTTTAGTTGAAGATTACAGCTTCAAATTTATCATAATTCCAAAGATATGGGGTCTCTGGGTGCTAATTCTGTTTGCTGATATTGATCAATGATGTTGATACTGATCTATAATGCTGATGATGATCAAAGTGATATTATTCTCAACTTATAGATGTTGTTTACTGGAGTACTACAAATTTCTCATCGAAAAATGTCATTCTACTGCGGAAAATAATCGTTTCCTTTGCATTCCTGTCCCAATTTGAGTTTCAGTCCAACTGGCTATATTTATAACATACTTAGCATTACATAGTTTACCTGTGGGTAATTTTTAATAGTAATATTTTCGAATTGATATTTGTTCAATATTAGATAACAAAATCAAAGAAAGAAACAGGAGTGTTTGTGTTTTAAATAACAGTTTTTGGAAAGTGTCTTTCTATGCACTAGAAGCAATACCATGCTTTATTGAATACAATTTGTTGATAATTATCTGAATACTATTTCAAAAAATGGTTTCTTATGAAGCAATGTTTGGATACAAATCAAAACCTTTGATACGGATGACTTCTGTTTGACAATACCCTCTTCAAGACTAAACACAACATCTAAGCCTTCTTCAAACCATTCCTTCAATTGCTTCTCTTCTCCCAAGATTCTGCAGCTATCATTTGTTCCGTTTATCCCGTTTCCTGATAATTACCCTCACTTATTAACTCGTTCAGCCGTACTCTTAAGCATCCCACCCAAGAATGTTCAACTCTCTTTAAATTACTTCAATTAACTTCAAATCTTTTTATAATACATCAAAATTGTAATCGAAACAAATTCTGCATACATCAAAACCAAATTTTTCTAGGAAAAAAGGTTCTGGTCTAATATTGTTTGGCCCATATGCCAGTTTCAAGTTTGCAGCCTTAACGCCGACGCAGAACCAACTAAGCGTACTATGAGAACAGATAAAGAAAAAGATGAGGAAAAACCAAAAATATCATAAATATAGATCTGTATCCAAAATTGTTTTTATTTTTTACCGATTTGTTCGTTTTTCTCCCTCCATCCACCACATTATCACCCCAGTCCGACCTGTACCTATTCATATAGTTCCTCCCCCGTCCACTAGTGTCCATACTAGTCTTCTCTAGACCACTTGAACAGTGAAGCCAACAACATTTCGTAGTAACCACCACAGTCAAGTTTTGGCACCGCCTAAACAGGAAACCCGAACTCCCAAATATCGTAAAACAAACCCGTTCATCCGAACGGCCGCGCCGCTAATCCATCGCTCCCTTCGTCTCTTTCCTCAAGTATTTTAACTCCCACACAGCTGCCCGTTATCACACACTTGAAACCCGACAATGACACATGGCCCTCCACAGTATCCGCTTCTGCTGGTAACTCCAATCTTCGATTTGAAGATGCACGAACCCGGTGGCAAAGTTACTTTTGGCCCACTCACTGATCAGTTTCCTCTGTTCTCGCTCTCTCATACCACCAGTGCTACCACTAAAGAGTCCCGGAAACGGTACCGTACAACAGCCACTGCAAGCAATAGCCCTGGTCCAGAAACTGTTGTGGAAACCAACTGTGCTGACTCCGGTGATGATATGGTCACTTCGGAGTCAGAACTGTTGGCTACAGCACCACCTGGCGATCTGGATATTCCCTCTATCCACCGCTCAAAGCGCAGATTGACAGTTCTCACGCTGGAAGATAATTTTGCACAAATTCATATGAGCTCACAAACAGAAGATATGATTCCAGTCTCTGTGCCTGCTGTTGCACCTGCTGAGTCGCTGTTCTCTATGCCAACCTCGGCTGTTTCAGTAATGACAGTAGTCACTCCGGCCGAACGTGACCCCCTTCATCCTTGTACACCCACAGCGATAGATTTGATGACTGGGACCCCTGTTTCGGATGTAGATGAACTGACCTCTCAGCATTTGGTCCTTCCCCTGCCCCTGGCGTCTCCTGTTCAAGCTGCCAGTAACAAGGCCTCGACCCAAGAGTGGATGGGACAGTACTTACACAAAATGCCCGCAACTCAAGGTGAATTGGTTGAGCTCATTTCAAGGCTTAGTCTGTTCGTTCTGCCTCTAAACAGAAGCAATTTGTCCTTTCAAGTTTTACGACTGTTAGAAAGGCTGCAACTACTGTCGCTTTGCGGTTTTGTTCAAAGAAGTTTACAACACGATTTGATCACCAGCTTACCGTTGGAAATTACTCTAAATATTTTTTCTCGTCTCGACGCTCCCTCCGTTTTGAACGCATCGTTAGTTTGTCGCCTGTGGTTCCGCTTGCTTGACAATAACAAATTGTGGTGTAATTTGCTTCGAAGAGACAAATTAGTCACTGATGAACAACACTTGGTGCGTGAACTCTCTGATCCTGCTCGTCTAATATCTGAATGGTCCACCCTGTCCTTGAGGGTACAACCTACCAGCTTAGCACAATTATTGTACAAGAAGAGACACATCATAATGAAACGCTGGATGAATGAACATTATGAACCTCGCAGAATTAGTATCAGTGGTCATGGTGCTAATATTGTTACCTGTCTTCAACATGATGAAGAGAAAGTCATCACTGGAATAGAAGGGAAAGTTATTCATGTTCACCTGACTAAGACTGGCAAACTCCTACGTCTTTTGAAGGGTCACGAGGGCGGAGTATGGGCTCTCAAGTATTTTTCCAATACCTTGGTCAGTGGATCAACCGATCGTGATGTCAGAGTTTGGAATATCCGTACTGGTAAATGCACCCATATTTTTAGAGGTCATACTTCTACTGTCAGATGTCTTGATATCTTGCATCCTGTCCCAATAGGTGTTGATCAAAACGGTGAGCCCATAGTTTTTCCTGAAGTACCACTTTTAGTAACTGGCTCCAGGGATCACAATCTTCATGTATGGAAGCTTCCTTTGCTGAACGAAAACGAATCTTGTGATTCATCTGACAAAATCCTTGAACCTGTGATTTACGACTCCAAAGATCCAGAAAACCCGTACTTTGTGTCTGTCCTTGTTGGCCACACACAATCCGTTAGATCAGTTACAGGTTATGGAAACATTGTCATTTCTGGGCTGTACGATACTACCGTTCGTGTGTGGGATTTACGTGAAGACGGTCGATGCAAACACGTCTTGGAGGGTCACAATGACAAGATTTACTCCACTGCACTCAATTTCAAAAGCAAGCGCTGCTATTCGGGATCAATGGATCTGTCGATCAATGTCTGGGACTTTGAAAAAGGCAAACTCTTATATTCTTTGGAAGGGCATAATTCTCTTGTGGGTCTTTTGGAGCTTTCGGAAAACTATCTAGTTTCTGCTGCTGCCGATTCAACATTGCGTGTGTGGGACTCAAGAACTGGAGAAAACCTTAGCAAATTACGGCGTCATAACAGTGCTATAACCTGCTTTCAGCATGACGACCATAGAATAGTCTCTGGTAGTGAGCGAATGCTCAAGCTCTGGGATATCCGGACAGGTCGTTTTGTTAGAGATTTCTTGTCAGATATCACAGGAAGTATATGGCAGGTGAGCTTTGACCAAGATAGATGTGTTGCTGCTGTTCAAAATAGTAAGGATGGTCGTGATGAGACGTACATTGAGATCCTTGATTTCAGTACTCCATTGAACCGGCCGCTTAATTACGGAAGCAGGCTGCCCGTATTACTATCCCCGGCTATGGACTAGAAAGTTGGAACTTTTGTTTCCCTGTGACTAGGATTGCAAATTTGGTTTTTTCAGCGTCCTTGGAGCGTTTTCATGGGCTATTTGGCCCAAAGAGGAAGTTGTTTTATTCTTCTATTTTCAAATCAGAATTTTCTTTACTGAGCTTGGATGCTCGAGATTTTTTTTTAAATTTAAAGGAAATGAGTGTTTTTCACTTGTATTAATAGGTTGGGCTATATAATCGAAGGCATTATTATCAAAGAAAGACAAAAGAGTGTTTTCCATAGAGTCACCATATTGAAAAAAATGCTTCAAAAGTTTAGTTCACAAAGTACATTTTCCGTAGTTTGGTAAAACGGTCTAAACCCTCGTTGATATCTAAGCTTTCTCTTCGTTTCCTACTGGCAGTCACTGAGTCCATGTCAAATGTTGACTCCTTGTCAACAAGATACTCACCATGAGGACCAATCAAGCACTCCAGCAGGATGATCATTTTCTGTGAATATTCGAAAAAACTCGAGCTTCCCATTGGAACAGATCTAGAGCACCAGGTTTTGTGGAATAATAATCCTGACAGGTCACCATTCAGATTTTGCTCTTGCTCGACAAAAAGCCTTTGGTTGCAGCTACGGCATGCCATGATGAGTACAGAAGTATCAGCATACGGCTGAAGGGATAAATTCCATCCCATGGCGGCCACTTTGTATACCCATTGTGGACAGGCGAAATCGAGCACAGCAGCAAAGTTTTCTTTTGTCTCTGAGTAAAAGCGGTCCAAAAACCACATTTTTGAAACTCGAACGAATACTTCATCGATTTCTGTTGAAGGTGGTGGAATCAACTTCTGGCAGAAGGAGGCCATGCTTTCTAGAACGGGTAGGTTGTCTATAAGATTCTTAAGAGTGTCTAGATACTCAGCAATCAAAACACTGTTTGTTGCACCAATATAAGGAGTGAGATAGTACGTTCCCCTAAGAGAACACATGAGTGTTTTCCACGGACACGAAGAAGAATGGGCACCTTGTTTGATTTCCGAGAGATATGACGTCTTCATATTATCATTTAAACGAGCTATATCTTCCATATCAAACAGAAATTGTCCATAGCTCTCTTCATCTACAGAATTGAACCGCAAAATAAGCTGGGCTCCACATGCGGAACACTTCAAATGGTTGGTAAAGTTGTTATGTCTTGAGATGGGTTCACATGTCCAGCCATTAGATGCACAGAATAGTTCGTTGAGGGTCAGAGCCAGAGTCGCCAGGGTTTCTTGAAATATCAGAGGTTCCAGAAATACCGGAGCTGCCGGAGTTTCAGACGTTCTGTTTAAATCTCTTGACGGCGGTATGTTCCAGTTCAAAGCATTATAAGTTGATAATCTCTCAAGAAGTAACGCTCGAGAGTATGGATCAAAGCCGCCGGTGCTCGTAAGATTGGAATTTCGATTTAATGGATCGCAATTCATTTGGTTTTTTTGTTTATGATACTCAAAATGATGTTTCCTCTTTATCGATGAAAAAAATTGGATATCAGGATGAGACGAATATTTGCTTAACGGCGTCACCGGAGCCGATAGAGATGGTTCTAAAGAGGGACGTTCGTGATTCTGGTCGAAAAGGGCGAGACACTGATCTAAAATATACGGAGTGGTGGCGGAGACTTCCAGATTATGCATTGGTTGGTGGATAAGGAAGGATCTTGAAAAATATTGTATTTGGGCATATCACGTGACATGATAAAATCCGGGGTTCGATGATTTCCAGATATTGGGGTATGTTTTTATCTAGGGTATACGATCTGAGATTATGAGTTGCTTTTGGGTTGTGAGAGTGATATGTGATATTTATATTGTTGGGAAACAGATTTTGTATCGATGTTTCTGTTGAAGAAGAGGTATTCCTTATCGTGTTCTTGACTGCAGTACTGGCTGCAATACTGGCTGCAATACTGGCTGCAAAAAACTGTATAACGATTTGTGAATGAAATGAGGTTATACTCAAGATAAGAACTGTTAAAATTATTTCAATGGAGGTAAGAAAAAAAATATGGTGAACATTTTTACATATTGATTTAGCCCAATCCAATGATCAGGGGGTATTGTTGAGCAGAGTGATTGGTTCTATACAGTGACACAAGATTGGAAAGAAAAAGATAAAAACGAAAAAGATGCACGAAAAAAAATAAGGAAAACCAAAAGAGAAAGAAAAGAAAAGAAATTGACTGGATCTTCAGGATATGTTGATAAGCGGGATAACAATTATCGAATGTCCAAAGGTTATGAATAGAAGGAATGCATCCTCATACTCATCCAACAGTGAATCGTCAGAATTGGGTTTCAATCTAATAATCTATACACTAATTCATTACATCGTTTATTTACCGAAGTACAACAACACTGTTGATTCTGGCCACATTGACAAGTGAAGCGGTGGTTGAGGTAATGGAAGCGGAAGAAGCACATGGAGAAGGAGATGATCCAGAAACTGAAGAAGGAACTAATCCTCCTTGAGTACTTGTTGATTTTGTCCGAAAAAAACTTGACTTGAAGTAACGGAGCCACCAGCAGAACTGGTTGGGACAACATTGACAGTTTCTGTAGCTGCTGATATTGGACAATACCTTATGTTACAATGATCAGGTTTTCTGTTCTGGTGGCAATCGATAGCAGCAGCGGAAGAACTAAGTGAACAACACGATTGGAGCATTTGGTAACTACAGTATTAGTTGTCTCAAAAGAAGTGACTTCCTGTGTCAACGTAGTGTCTCCTGAAATATGCTCAAACTAGTGAGTGAGGTGCCTGTCGTAGCTTCAGCCATAGCATTTCCAGTAGACGATGTTTCTGAAATAGTTCCAGAATGAGAGTTAGAGTTTGAAAAAAAAAAAGAAAATGAGGATTACCGACTCAATGAGGTCGTAGGCAAAGTTACTTGGGAGCTGGATGAAGTAGAAACGGTATCAGAATGCGAATCTTCTCAAGAAGCTGATGAACCACAACTTGAATTTCCAGATAAAGTATTAGAACTGGAGGTGGATGTGAGCAAACTATTTGAAGTGATACTCGAGGAACTTGCAGACGAACTTGTACTTGACGCAGAAGAACTCGAGGACGTAGAACTCGAGGACGAAGAAGTTTCAGAAGATGAACTTGAAGATGTAGAGCTAGTAGTAGCGGATGGGCAGGGACACTTGCAATACAATGGTCAAGGGGTGATTAGGCAGGATTTGGAGTACCCAGATATTGTATAACGACAGGTAAATTAGCCAACCTGGTAGTGATGAAAAGAGCTATATCATAGCCAGAACCGATGGCAAAAGAATATGAAGTTGCTGAATGTATCATGATATCTAAATTGCCATCTAATAACTTAATTCGGTAATTTCCTTGTCAAACAGAACTTAGTTTCCATTTCCGAATCCGAAAAGCTGAATATTGGGTTTTGTAAGATACAATCAGGATTCTAAACACCAAAGTCAGTTCAGAAGGGTAAACGCTTTGAGTGGTAAACCGGTATCTGTCAAGAAATCTGAATGTGGCATTGTTACTAATCACAATGGTACCATCCCCAGAGGGCCCTCCATTGTGAAATCTGAGTGTAGCAGCCAGCAAAGAAATCCATCCATCATTCACAAGGGCCGTAGTCTCGGTAGTGGTTGAAGTGCAACAATGAAGCCAATGGGATCTAACCTGTAAAATTAAATGCCGCCTGAATTGGTCCAGGTTTCACCTTGGATTTTTACAAAGCCATTGAGACTTTTACTGCCTGTATTAACCAGGGACGCCTATTATTAAATTCCCGAACACGAGCGTTAAAAGTCGATACATCTGAGGTCAAAAGTGAATTGAACACTAATGAACCGGGATTGTTCAACAGATCGGTTGTCACTACCAAGTCCATTGAATTTTTCTGTCCCGTAGCAAAGTAAAACATTTTGCCCTGGTCCAGTATTGCAGCAGAGGCACCTCCAATGTTAAGTTGGCTTGCATCGACAAAGGACAATTGGATTTGTGGATTAAACGTCATTGATTCGGTAGTTGGCATTGATGAATTAATGATTGTATTGCGAACAGCATCAGTACTAGCACCAGAAGTTTCATGATCAAAACAAAGGAAGAAGAAGCGGTGATCTGTAAATTTTTCACCTGAACTGAACTGAGGCGGGCTAGTGGTATTTGTGTATCAATTGTTCAAATAGCCCGAATTCGTACTTCGTGCTGCGAAGAGTGTACATGTATGGGAAATGGAAGATATGTGCAGTATATATGTAGCTCCATGTAACTTACTGTTTGACTTTAAGTACATGCAATCCAGGAACATTCAGGAACATGGGACAGAGAAGGTTATGTGACAGAATAAGGAATAAGACATGAAAAGGGAATTCTAAATTGGGATCTCTTTGAGTGACGCAAAATCAACCGGAATCCCAATGGTGTCAATTATCAGGCGTCAGTAAAGTAAATTAATGTAATTGGGCATATAACCATTTCTCTTCTGTTGTCTGCAGTTCTTAGCAGGAATACGAACTCTAAATAGTATATACATGCGTTGAAATGCAGTTATATGCAAGAGAGTCTTATTCCCATTAGGATGGATCTCAAGTTCAAAAGGCTATACAATAGCCACACAGCATTAGATAAGATTTGGAATGTTAGACTTTTAGGTACTATAGAACTTTAGAAATACTAATTGTTAATAATAGCTGTAAGTCTCACATGAAATTAGAAGTCACATAACATAATCAGTCACTTTGCAGTATTTTAAGAGTTATGATTGTATTTGTTAGTTTCTAAATTATATTCAATTATAAATGGTTATTATTTTCGTTTTTAAAAGTTAGAATCTTTTGATAAAAGTTTTTTGAACTTCTCACATTCTTTTGATCTTTGATGCCCACCTTTGTTCTTAATTCTATGACTTGGTTTCCTAGTCGTACCTTGTTGCTATTTATTCTCCTTTTAATATTTCATTTCCCTTTGTTTCTTTGTTTACCTTTTCATTTGTTTATCTTTTCGCTCAACAAAGTTTTTGTAGATTACTATCCTCTGAATTTTCCCTTTTTCCCATTCTCCTGCTTCTTTTCCAAAGGCAGTCTCCATCGGCATTTTCAATAACCAATACGTTTCAATTCATAAACAAACAATTAGAAAAAGAAGAAAAAAGAGATAAATAACAGTAAAAAGAACTTGTTTTGTCAAGATTTTCTTCTCTCTTTGTATTAGCAGACTCCTAAGTTTTTCTATTTCTTACCTCCACCTTTTTTTCCTCCACATAACGTCAGTGGAAAATCACGAATTCTTTCAAGACGTCACAAAACGTCATACAAAAATTCCCCCAAAACAACACAAATCTTCACAAAATGTCCAAAAGACCAGTTTTAGAAGAGGTCGATGATGACGATATCGATAACATGGACATGGATATAGCTCAGTTTGACCCATCGCTCCGCACACCAATTGCTCCCATCAACAAACCAGTAATTACTCGGTCACAAGACTCGGAACCATCTTTGCCACTTTTCCCTCCGGCACAAGCCGACTCATCATCAGGTTTCTTCGAAGATGGCAAGCTGAAGGAAGTTATCAATCTCAGCAAGTTCACTGACGAAGAGAAGAGTGAAATCAAGAAGATGCAACTCATTTACCCTTGTTACTTCGACATTAACCGATCCCATAAGGAGGGCCGTAGAGTGAGCCGAGAGTTAGCAGTTGAAAATCCTCTTGCCAAGACAATCTGTAATTGCTTACGTAAGCTTCAACTTCCTGTGCTTCTTGAGTTGGAGAAGTGTCATCCACAGGACTTTGGAAACCCAGGAAGGGTTCGTGTTTTAATAAAAGAAGACGGAGAATCTGTTGCTAGCGAGTTCTCCAACAAAAGAGCTCTTTTTCGGGAGATTTCGCGTTATTTGAAGAGTAATCCAACCACTTTAAGGAGTATTGGAAAGGACCAAGGGCTCCCGTACCCACGGGAATTTGAACAAGGTTTTGAGCCCGAAGAAATACCCAAGGTGAAGGGTTTTCGCATGAACACAATTGCTCCAGTTCACTCTAGTTTGACGATGAAACATCCAATTACCAAGCTGATTTATGACCCTGAACCAGATGCTATTGCTGCTCCAGTGGTTCCAAAAGCCTCTAAGACACCAAAGAAGAAAGTCATGAAAATCAGAGGATGATTTGTTGGTAAACATTAAGGTTTCATTCTGACAATACATTTATAATAGTTAACCAATATGTGACGGAATTTAATACGTAGATAATGAAGTAAAAGGAAAAGACAACGAACAAACATAACAGAAAGAACGCAAATAGAAAATGAAAATGAAGAAGAAGAAATGGAAAGAACGAGAAGAAAAATGAAAAAAAAAAAAGTGGTTGTGTGGTCCAATCAAATTGAATTGTTCACCTATCTACAAAAGACCCACTCTTTTCTGAAGATACTCAGGTAAAAGTTACCAAATTTAGACTTTGACCAATATCTAAGCCAAGTTAGAAGGAGAGTAGTTGGCACGGTACTCTTGGATGGAAGCCAACTGCTCGGCAGTCAACTTCTCCTTCAAATGGTCAATAATGTTAGTCAAAGACACAATAGAGACAACGGGAACGCCGTATCTCTCACTAACAGCCTGGGTAGCAGACTTGTCGGAACCAGCAATAGTCTCTTGTCTGTCCAAAGCAATAATACAGCCAACGACGGCACCTTTCTCTTGGGCGATGATACCGAAAGCCTCATTGATGGCAGTTCCAGCAGTCATAACATCATCAATGATCATGACTCTCTTACCAGTCAATTCACTACCAACAATGGAACCACCCTCGCCGTGATCCTTCTTCTCCTTTCTGTTGAAAGAGTAGCCGACATCACCATAGTTCTCTGGGTCAAGTTCAGCAAGCTTAGCAACAGTAATAGCGGCCAAAGGGATACCCTTATAAGCTGGACCAAAAAGAACATCGAATTTAATTCCTGAATCAATGATAGATTTGGCAAAAGAAGTGGCCAAGGCCAGTAATAACCGTCCACTGTTGAACAATCCCAAGTTGAAGAAGTATGGCGATTGACGTCCTGACTTCAATGTGAAACTTCCGAATTTGAGGGCGTGCGCATCAATGGCACGATCGAGGAAAGCAGTTTGAAATTCTTGCATTTTGTATGTTTTACTGGGGTAGATAAACCTGATGTGGTACGAGATGCGGTGAATTATGATCAGTGGAGAAGAGAAGAGATGAGGTGACGATGACGTAACAGAGTCGATGATGTTGGTAGTGTTTTATTTGTGAGACTTTTATTTTTTGTTTTGTTTTTTTTGCGTAACGGAAACATATCCCCTTTGGATTTGATTTCTTTTATATTTCCCTTTTGGGATCATTTTTTGTGTTTTTATCCCAGATCTTTGATTTAAGTAGACAGGGGAACTGAATAGTAGTAGGAAAGCGAAAAAGATTAGACAAAAAAAAACTTAAAGAAAAGTTATCGGAAACATCAAAAATTGAAAAGTCTGAAGATTGTCGTTGAAATGGTTGACCTTCCCCTCTTAACCTATGCTTTACTGGTTTCAGGGTTTCCTTCGTCAATAACGTACAACTCCAGCTAAAACATTACACATGTTACAGAGAAAGAAGAAAGAAAATTTGGTTTAGTGGTGATGATTAAGTATTTCAAAAAGAATCCTGCATCTAATACCCCTTTCTATTGTTTCCATTGTTTTGATACTGCCCCACACCTTCTCATACCTACTACTTCTTGATCTACTTATCTACTTACATTCCTTAGAAGATCCATTTCATTCTTTGTTCCTAGTTATTGAACTTTTTATTCTTTTCTTCTTTTTTCCTTCTTCCTAATATTGGATTATCTTCCATTTTTTGCATATTCCTGAATCGTTTTACATTATCTTGATTCTTCTTTGTTCTTTCCTAATTTGGATCTTCTCTTCCTTGGTTGTATAAATTGTTGACTGTCAGATATCGATTTTTTATTGTCTGTGATGAATTCAACTCGTCAAATCGATAATGAAATCGAGACGTTGGAATCGTCAACAAGAAACGATTTGGCTGCTCATCTATATCTGACGTTTCTTCTCCATCAGATCAATCCACTCTTTCCAACCGAGAAATGGGCTAGTTGGCCCAATAGACTAGCTGCTGATCCTACAATAAGAGAGGATTACGAAGATGGGCTTCTAGATGTTGTAAATGACTTTACAACCACCAATCCAAACAGAGATGTGGACTTTGGTGAAACTACAGCTGTTGAAAAGGAAGGTGATGAACAAGAAGAGGATGAAGAGCGTAAACTAAAAGGCAAATCAACCTTTCATTCTAATTCAAGCAATTCAGTCATCCACTCAAAAGCGAACTCAAATATCAATTCAGTCTATTCAGTCAATTCAGACGAAGAAATTGATAATAAGATCCGGTTTTTTCGCTCAAATACTTCCCGTGTTCGAATTAAGAAAATCGCTCGTCAAAAAACTCACCCAAAAACAACGTTGGTCAACGAACTTCATGCGTTACTACAACATAGAATAACCAAGAAACTAGCCTCCTCTGGAAGACCCTACGGTAACCATATGATCGATGCTGAGTCCCCAGTCTTACGCAACATGGCACTTACAATGGCAAACAAAATGGGTAGGGTTATGGCTCGACTCAAACAGCAAAGGCTTTTGAGCAAAGTAGCACCCGATGATAAGCTTCTCCTCGGGACCCTGGAATATCGTAGATACTTCAAACAGAACTGGCAAGATGTGGCAATAGCTGACCTCAAATGCTCAGATAGAGCTGCATTAGTCAATTTGAAAAGATGTAGAGACTTTTACGCCCGAGGCAAAAGGTTATTTGTGGATTATCGTTATGATTACGGTTATGATCCAGAGAAGTACGACGACAAATCTGAAATCCCAGAATTTGACGTTGAGAAACATCTCCGTGCAATTGGGGAACAATCTGACTATATTAAGGCATCTGTGAGTCCTATGGAGCTCATAAAGGAACATCAAAAGTTGCTGGAGTATAGGGAAAACCTATTTATTAAGTTGTGCGACCAAGTGGCGACTGCTCAACTGCTTTCATACAAAAGTGATGATTCTCCGCAGGAGAACAAGAATTGTTCTGAATCTCTAGAAAACTCGGGGTTGTCCGAACACTTGAAGAGGAACGGCCTTCAAGAGAGTGACTTCTTGTTGGACTCTTCCTTGTAATAACTCTCTCCATCTCCTCAAAGAACGATAGTTGGAGGAAGTAGCGATGTTTGAAGGAATTTCTGTAATATTTCATTTTCTTTGGTATGGCCCTTGATTTATTGTGTGTCCAAAACAGTCTCTTTCGTTTGAACTTCAGTTTCGAGGCCCTTTTTCAAGTAAAGTTCTTAAACTCTTGAAGATAGATCAAAATATATCTCTTTTTTGGGTCAAAACAATCCTTAGCATTTACCTTGAGAGTCCAGATACTCTCAAAGACTCAATCCTAACCGGATTCACATCAATCCAAATCTCTTCCGAGAAGTTATTCTCGAATTTTGAACATTGTTCTCGACAGAAATTCGTCGATTGAAGGAAAATTTCAGAAAGACGATTGTGGAAAAAAACGAATGTGTCTAAAACCATATTTCAGAGCTGTTCTTGACTCTTAAGTTACTTCAGTCCAGAAAGTACAACCAAGCTGTTTCTTTCGTCCGCTACAAAAAAACATCCACCTTTCAGATACCCAATTCATTTTTATTTTGAAATCGATATAATTTAGTCGAAAAGAATTTTAATCGGAACGTGGAATGTTGGATGTTTAGTATGTAATCACTCATCGGGGTTATCGGGGTTATCGGGTTTAATTATCTGCAGTGCTCTCTGGAGTTATCGATTTGAATACTAATTCAAATTGATTTGTAATGAAGAGTACGAAAACAAAAGTATATAAGGACTGATGATATTGCTGCAAATATTTTATTTCATCATTATCAACCAATCCCTATAAGTTTTTCTTCTTAAACTTCAACAACCTTAACAACTACTTCAACAATGTCTCTTCAAGGAAAAGTCTTCAAGTTATCCAACGGTCAAACCATTCCAGCTGTCGCTTATGGTGCTGGAACAAAGTGGTTTAAGTGGGGTAACTCTGAAATTAGTGAGCCTGCTGTGAACGCGATGAAGTATGCTCTTGGACATGGGTTTAACCATATTGATGGAGCATTGATCTACGGAACTGATCAAGAAATTGGTTCTGTTCTTTCAACTGTGGACAGATCTTCTGTCTATGTCACTAACAAGTACTTTGCGACTGTTGGTGAAATGAAAACTCCTTATGAGAATCCCTATGTGTCTTTGACCAAACAGTTGCAGGATTTGAAGACAGATTACGTTGATTTGTATTTACTTCACCATCCTGTTGTTTCAAAAGAAGCCAATGGTCACGATTTGAAAGAAATGTGGGAGTTCATGGAACAAATTGTTGATGATGGACTTGCTAAAGCCATTGGTGTTTCCAACTTTGCTGTTGATGATGTTAAAACCGTATTGGAGACTGCTCGTATCAAGCCTGTTGTCAATCAGATTGAGTTTAGTGCATATTTGCAAAATCAGTCGCCTGGTATTGTGGACTATTGTCAGAAGAATGATATCTTGGTGGCTGCTTATAGTCCATTATCTCCACTTTTCCAGAATAAACGTGGCAAATTGCACGAGTTTATCGATGAAGTGGCTTCAAAATACGAAAAGACCCCAGGCCAAGTGTTATTGAGATGGGTGTTGCAAAAGGGTGTTTTGCCTGTAACAACTTCATCCAACGAGACAAGAATTGCCCAATTAAGCGATCTTTTCAGCTTTGAGTTGACAGACGAAGAATTCAATCAAATCTCCGAGATTGGAGAATCTCATCCTAACTTTAGAATTTACTGGAAAGAGATTTATGGTCAATACGATTAGAGGCCATGGTTCATGGTCATGGTTTGTCCGTATAAGTATTATATTTTCATTCTAATACTCAATTGATATTAATTTATCTTTCAGTTATATATGAGATTTAAATGATAGGTTTAAGTCTATTTCATGGTTAGAAGCAGGTTGTTTGTTTATTATTGACATTTCGAAGGTATACAAAAAACTCAACCAATAGAAACACCCCAAAACAAGTATGCAAACATCATTTAATTGATTGGATAACTTGTTGAACATAAAAACTTTGAATAATGCAAATATCTTATTTATGTTATTCTATAGGATAGACAAAGGGGTACCTGAAATTGACTGAGAAAACAAAAAAGAAAGGCACGCTAAATACAAGACTGCTAACATAAAGGGGCATAAAGGAAATCATAGAGCGGAAAAAGGAAACTTTTTTCCGTTGCATCTATGCTCTCTTTTGGTACGTAGAATCAATGAGGGTGCCGAAAATGACATCCCAGAAAGTGCTGGTGACACCAAAACCCAATTCATAATTCTTATAGTGATGCTCCAAATGAGCCTTCTTGAGCTTTTGCAAGAACTGAGGTAACTTGGTGTGATGCAAGACGTAGTGGGTCACATCGTACATGATGTATCCCAAAGTGCCACCGGCAAAACCAGAACATGCCATGTAGAAAGGAAGGAGTGCAAACACCAATTTATAGAATGGATAGGCCAAAATAATGAATAAGGCAGGTGGTAAGACCAACCGGTAACGATCCATTGGCAAGTAGTGATGGACACCATGTAAGAGGAAATGCAAGGTCAAGAAGGTTGGGTGGTCGGGCAAGTAGTGGTCCAAATGGAACACGAAGCGGTGCAAACAGTATTCCACAAATGTCCACACGAATAAACCCATGACCCAAAGACTCAAAGCAGTAACTGCATCCTGGTTCTTGAAACCAACATAGAAGAAGGCAAAGTTACATGGAAGCCACACAAGTGGCACAACCCACCAAGGTGTCAAGGAAAGAGGTTCCAAGAAGTTTCCAAATAACTGAGCGGATCCCTTACCATAATGACGTGGTCTGTGGACTTCCTCCAAATAGAATTCCTTAGAGAAGTTGGAGGTGATCATTTGAGGAAGAAGAGGCTTGCTCAAGTCCAAAAACTTGTGCTTCTTAATATCCAGAGAGAAATCAGTCTGAACAGACATTTGTGCCTCTGGGGGCAACTCGTCGTGGAACTCAGTGAGATCGAAGCCAGGGTCCGTTTTTACAGCTCCCAGAGAAAGCTTGACTTCAACAGGAACCTTGTTACGGTTATCAAGGAGGTTTATCTCTTCCTCGGGGGTAGCCAAATATGCCACAAGCATATCCTCATCAAGAATGTCGTAAGCGCTTTCGGAGTGTTCGTGGGAGGCCAAATCTGCCATGATCTCGGTCACATCCTTACCAGCGTGTTCCAAAACAATATCTGCACCGCCAGGATGTTCATCAATGAACTTGGTCACGTTGTAAACTTTTCTATTGTAAAGCGAAACCCAACAGTCGTCGCTGGTATTGTGCTTTCCCAACGAAGAGATGGAGATGAGCGGTAGTGATCTTGCCATTTTGAAGATATCGGAAGAATAAAACGGTCAAAAGAGACTTGAAAAGATCAGAAGATACTAAATCGATATCAAAAGACCAAAAGATACTAAGAAAAGATCAAATCCACGAGTTAAATTTCGTTGTAGTTACGAAAGAAAAGTGGTATGGTCCAGTATTTATACATCATGGTCCTTTATAGTGTCGTGTCGAATATGCGACTACGCGGAACTTACGCAGTGGAGTTGTTCCGACCCAAGGGCAGCAATAGAAGGTGCAAAACTGGGACTTTTCCTTTTTTTGTCTTTTTTATTCTTTTCATTTTTGTTTGGTTTTTTTTTGTTTTCTTCCTTTTGTTTCTTTCTTTTTGTTTCTTTCTTTTTGATATGGGGTATTTTCTAAATGCATGTTCTATCTCTGTCTTGAGTTTATTGCCTAGAGTTGTGGTTCCACCCAATTTGCAGCCACTCAGGTTAGAGAAGATCCGAGCTTACTCAAGGATAGCGGTGATGATGATTCGCTCGATGAATAGAATTTCGGAAGTTCTTTTGTTCCGATCAATTTGTTAGGACAATTGTTGGAATAGGTTTGATGTTTCTCTTTCGGTCTTAATGGGCTCTTAATGTTCCATTAACCGTGACCCGATGTTTCTTCTTTCGGCTATATCGGTGTCATTGAATGTGGAAACTGGCAATCCCTCCTGAAGTTAAAAAGAAAGAGGACGAAAAACCACTAAAATATTTCTGTGACATATTTCAGTTTGTTTTTCGTTATTTTTGTTTTCTTGCTTTTTTTGTCGCTTGTTTCCACGATTATATCGTCCATAACCCTAACGTTGTTCGGTGCCCCCTAATTGTTTTGCCAGTACAAACCATAGAAGACACAGCAACAGAAATCTTTAGGTCATTCTCATGGTTTTAATATGAGTAGCACTACCGGGTAGAATGAATGAATGAGTTGTAGCTGTAGATCGGCTTAGACAATGAATACTCGTTCAAATCAGACCGGCTTAAAAAGAGGATGCTAGTTCAAATCAAATCGGCTTGACTTCATCAAATCATTACCGATGACTCCTATTTTTCAACTTCAAAAGACTAGTATCTTCTGTTCCACAGTATCTCTCGTAAATATCTTTAAGTATCAATCAATCTTTTTTCAAAACCCTTAGACATTTTTCTTCCATGCGAACAGCGGCTCTATACGGAGATTTGGTCTCTCATATCCAAATCCAATTTCACTGAATCAAACTCCTCTTCCTCGAGAGACTCTGCTTCAAATTCGGTATCAATATCCTGCGTTCCCAACAAGTCCATGTCCTTATCTGGGTGAACAAGCTCCTCCTCTTCTCCCATCTGCTGCTCTAAGTGCAATGTATGATCAACTAAGTTTAAGTACGCATACATAAAATTGGAAAGAAGAACCTGCTCTCGTAGAGATCTTTTTGGATTGGCAAGCTTGAGATGTGAAAGTCGATAAATTGCCCTTTCCACATGCACTGGAAATCTATAGTCGATCATCACTAAAGTTGAATGAGAAGGGGGAGGAAGTGGAAAACCAAATGCTGAGTCTGTAAACTCGATTGGCTGGTTTGCCCGAGAGGTCCTCTTGATGGATTTCTTGAGGCGTTCTTGAACTTCAATTGTCGACATTGCTTTGGCACAATCTGTGGCACCATCAACCTCCTCCGTCGCAGGTTCCTCGGGAATCAGTGGCTCCTCTGCACTTTCAATCTTGTGTTCATAATTCTTCTTGATGTTCTTTAACTTTTGTTTGATTCTTGTTTGAACATTTTCTGATCCAGAAACAGTCTGTTCAACCAGATGCAATGAAGATTTTGACTCTTTAGAAGCTCTTGATAGCCTCTTTTCCTGTTGCAGAGTTTCACTGCCTTCGCTAATAGATGTACGACGAGTTGGGTCGATAGCCTGTTTTTCACCAGAAGAAGACTGGCTTCTCTTCTTTTTGAAAAGCTTTGTTATCACATTGTCTTTAACGACAGTTTCTGTTTCTGGTACTTTGGTATCTCCACCACGACTAGAAATACCAAGATCTGGGTTAGATACTGATCTAACAGCCTTTCTGGGAACCTCTGAAGTACTTTCTTTCTTCTCCTTAGACCATGGCCATGGCTTCTTGCTGCCTTTTTTCTTCTCGGGATCCAGCTTTGAAATAAGCAGACTTGAAGATGCTTTCTTTTTCAACTGCTTTGAGATTTTCAGTTTGGACAATTGTGGAGTTAAAACTTGCTCTTCTTTCAAATTTGAAGTTAGAGTCGAACGAGAAATATTGTGGGTGAGAGGAGTTACTTGGACATCCAAATCTTTCTCTGAGGCTGTCAAAATTTGGTGATTCTCTTGTGGAAAAGGATTTGACTCTCCCAAAACTTCGCTTTCTTCATTGATACCACCGCCTGTCCGATCTGCGGGCCAATCTTTACCATTATTGGAGACATATTGATTATTCTTGTACTCGGCCTTCTCAAAAGGTTCGCTGAAATCTTCGTCTAGTTTGGTAATAATCAAAGGCTCAGTGGCTACCACTGGTGTGATTTCATGTTTTATTTCCTTCTCGATAGCCAAGGAGTCCTCGTAGCTGACATCATGTGTCGTAAGATCGAAGCTCAAGTCTGGAATTGCTTCTTTTTCTTCCCCTTCTTCTGTCTCGCGTCCGTGGTCTAGTTTCTTATAAGACTCGTTTCGAGAAAGACTTTCTTTAAACTCGTTGATTTCGTTTCTGAGAAGATCCAAGTTTTCATTGAGTCCACTCCGTTGATCGCGGTTTTGAAAGTTTCTTTCACCATCAAAAGTTCCGTTGGATCGTGGATCAGTCTGATGATCAGTGGGTCTTGTATTATTGTCGGATTCATTTTGACTCCTCCAGTTTTTAGGCCTTGAAGATGTTCGAGGATTATTGTGATCATTCTCAAAGTCACCCTGAGAACCATTGAGACCATGTTGGTAGTGTCTCTCGGGGTATTGCTGATAGAGAGTATTATAATTGTTCCTGTTTCTTTGATTTTGCGGTTCCGATGAATAGTGAGACTGATGTGATGCTTTCCTTTGTTGGCTTGCATGGTAATTGTTTGAATGCTGTTGCGATTGTTGTTGCAATTGTTGCGATTGATGTTGCAATTGTTTTGCTTGTTGCTGAGATTGGTGTTCAGAGTGAAGAACTAAATATCCATTTTGCCCACCAGAATGCCAATATCCACCAGATGTTGCACCCAGTTGGCTTTGCTGATTTGAAAACAGATCACTAGATGACCTTAATGGGACATTTTGCCAATTTGGATTGTGGTTATACGTTGCTCCCGTACTCATGGATCTCATTTTCATGTTTCTTCTATCTTCGTAATTTGGACGCCCATCCGAACCATCGACAACACATCTTTCGGTTTTGGAAACATTACGTGACTGATTCATTGATCGGGAATTCTGTGAACTTACTTGATAAACATTTTGAGAAGTACTTCTTCCAGAAGACAGTAAATAGTATGGACCATCGATTGGGCTAAGAGGAACGGAATTATTGGAGTAATTCAATGATTGGTATTTTGCTTGATTTTTAGACCCGTGATTGACTCTTTGTTTTTCGGGGTTTGCCTGATGATTAATGGAAGAAGAAGATGGGTACAGATAGGGTAGTGATTTATTACCATAATTTTGCCTCTGTGGGTAAACGTTAACTCTGTTTCCAGTTTGATGATCCCCGATGAAGTCATCGCTAGTTTGTCCTGACTCATGGTCTCTTGGAGAGTATGGCAGTGTAGAACCTCCTTGATTACCAAAAGAAGGAGTATATTGGGCAGTAGGGGGGTTTCTTTGATGTCCTGAACTGTGATTTGCAGCAGTCGTTGGGTACTGGGACACAGTTTGGCCGTGGTGTAATGAAGGAACTTGTGTTAAATTTGAAGACACAAGAGACTGACGAAGATCCGCGAGCTTTCCTGCTTTATTACTTTGGAGTTGGGATCCTAGATGCTGTACACTGAGAAAATTTTGCGGCGAATTACCCTTTCTGTAGTCGGGGCGGCGAGATCTTCGTAGCAGAAAATCATCAGAGGAAGGCAGTTTAAGCTCTTGTGAACGGGGTGTGTGGGTTCCGGTAGAAGGAAGTACATTTCTTGGGGACACATTTTGCGAATAATGCAGTTTTTGCTGGTCAAGTATCGCATCCAGAGTATTTAGGTACAACTTAGGAAGTTGACGATTCTGAGAACGATTACCATCATAATCGTCGGTAATGGGGCGTTCTGATTGATAAATGCTCTTTTCAATTTGCTGAGGGTTACCTAATTCGTCAAATGCTTGCCGTTCTACATCACTGTATCCCATTGATGCTGAAGACAAGGTGCGTGCCAAGGTGACAGTATCAGTTGCATCCATACCCGCGAGACGTGACATAGCCTGGAGTTCTGAAGTCAATTCTCGAAGTGAGGGTTTGGAAAATTGTTTCTTTTGCTGTTCAGGAAGAGGCACCTTGTCTTCTTCTTCTTGTATGAGAACAGTAGAGTCATCAGGGTCAGTATCAGTGACAGAGAATGAGAGAGACGAACGTTTTGAGCGAGATTTTGATAAATTCCGAGAGATTTTCTGCTCTAGAAGATCGTCAATGGTTGATTTAATATGCATTTTGAACTGCTGCGGATTGATCTCGGGATGCACATTGGCAGGCACCCACAACAGCTCAGGGTCCAAGGGAGAATCTTCAGAAACAATGGACACGGGACGGCTACTTCGAAGCAGTTCACTAGAAAGGTTACGATCTCGAGCACTACGTGCATGCCGTAAAATAGGCGAACCAGAGCGTTCAATATGATCATGAATATCTTCAGTGGAAGGGGTCTCTAATCCAGGATAGTAGTTCAGTTCCGCGAATGAGTATCGTTTCGACAGACCACTAGAAGATATGTGAGTTTCGCCCAGCGAATCATCGCGGAAGGCCAGAGATTCTTCAACGCCCAAGTGATCCAAGGCTAGAGGGTAACTTGAAGAATCTATGTTCGGTAAATCGGGATCATGGTTCATAAGATGGCCGATTGAAAATCGTTTAAGTGCCGCCACCATTTGCTTCTCCTGTTTGATTTCATTGGCCGCAGATGCATAAGTATCTAGGCTCCTATTCGGCGATGTTGACTTCAGTTTTGTGGAGGGCATTCTGATTCGTATTTGTGCATGTAAGGGGGTTGAAAATGAGCGAAATATCCACAGTGATTCGTAAGTATAGTATAGTCAATTTGGTCACGGCTTTGGTAATTCTTCACCCGATTTTGGATTGTTTGGACCCCAGATCAGGAGGGGAGTGGAGAATTTGAGATACAAAGAAGGATGCTTGAAAACTTGGTCTCAAACGGTACAGTAGGGGGTGATTTTAGAGAGAAAAATAACGAGATCCTATTGGTTCAGGTCAAAACTTGCGTTGAAGGAATTTACCGAGCACGAAAGGTGTGTTTGGTGTTTTTTTTGCCCAAGAGAAAGGCTACTACTGTCGTGTTTTCCTTATTTGACTGTATGCACACAGATCACAGGCAAAAAGGTGAAAATGAAGGAGAAGGAGATTTTTTTAAGAGAATGTAAGATTTTATTTATATTCATGAAGAAGTTTGGAAGTAAAATCGGATGGCTTTAATGTTTTAAAAGCTTTTGCAAGTATTGTAGTTTCTATTCTAAATATGAGTTATGTGGTTACTTTGGGATTTAACCATCAGAAGTTTTGTTTTCACAAGTTTATGATCCTTAGATCTTTTAATCTTTTGATCTTTTGATCTTTTGGTCCTTCTTTGTTTTTGCTTGTTCTTGTGATCTTATTATCCTTGTTTCTTTTTATTCTTTTCATGTGAAAACCATCTTCCAAAAAGAGTAAATACCCACACACAATAAAACACAGTACACATAAAACCATCTAGGATGACTTGACAGCATTTCAAAAGATGGGAATCCCAAAAGATTACATATTCCATGCATCAAGATAACAGTCCACAAGTTGCAATGGGTGGCCAAGTAGATTTTGTTCGCTAGAAGCCCGAAGACTGTGGTGTAAGCCAATTGGGCCAAAACATGCAATAAAGTATGAGATAACGAAAACCCATCGTTATAAAACAATTGAAACCCATGATGCAAATGTGCTACTCCAAACAAAAGTGGCAGCCACTTCAAAATATTTTTTTCAGCCACTACTGGCTCAAGCGTTGCAACCACTGCTCCTCGATACACAAACTCTTCAGTAATGGGAGCAAAGATATGATCTCGAAAACCGGTAAGAACAGTAAACAGAAAGAAAAAGTCATTTCTGATATTTTGTCTTTCTGCATAAATGTAGTGTGCAATTGGACCCATATACAATAGGCACATTGCAGCTAGTGTGGTGAGAATATTCTTACCATCTAACCAGAAATTACCACTTTGGGAAATTCCTGGAATGAGTCCAAACTGTTTGATTACATCACTTGGCAGCTCATACGACTTCAACCCATACAGAAGCAACGGCGGAAGGAAAACAAGAATGCCTCCGCAAAGTACTAGGATACGGGAAATACGATACCTTATGACGGCTGGATCGTTTCTGTCTGCAGCACGAAGAAGTACTGGAACTTTTATTTTAATGGCTGCGACATATGATGACGCTAGCAGTGTGGCCAATACGATGTGGGCCAACATATAATGTATTGCTTATGACTTTGTTTCAGAAGTAGAAGTGGGAAGTAATAAGTCGGGAGCTTACTCGAGATGCTCAAGGAAGTAGCAATGTTGCAGGGAGTAGAAATGTCAAAGAGAGTGTTTTTTATTGGGGAGTTTGTTTCGAGGATCTTGGACGAAAGGATTTGTTTTTCTTTTTTTTTTCTTTTTTGCATTTGGGTTGTCTTCCTTTCTCTTTGTTGTTCATGTATGTACTGGTTTGGGTGTGCGGCTGCAAATTTGGGAAAAACAGTCATTAACAAGGGTTTCATATTTGTTTGAATTCAATTTTTATGGGGTATTTGAAGATGTATTTGCTTTCAATTTCTGGATTGGTTTTGGGTCTAGTTAAAGGGCTGAAAGTTGGAAAATGGGAAACTCTGAACTTCTGAACTTATGAACATCTGAAGGAATGAAGGTATGATCATCTGAAGCTCGGAAAGATCTATTGAGGTTACTAGTTTCATATTTCAATAAGAGTTAGAACTGGCAACAAATTGACAAGATTTCTTTTCACTAAGTTTCCTCTCTCTTCTTCGAAATACTGGACAAAGATATTGCATTCACCTATTGACAAACCAGACTGTTTTGTCAAGGTTATCTATCTCTGACTGACACGATTTCATAACTTTATCTCTTTTATCAAAGTTATCTATACTCTAACTGACATTATTTCATGATTTTATGTGTTTTGTCAATAATCTGACTAGAAGTGCTTTCATTTTTGAACTTTTAGAGCTGTTTGGCTTGTTTTTCTGCGCTCTTATCTTTGAAGAAACCGTTAATTCAACGGAAATAACACAAAATAGGAAACATTGGTGCTTTTATACTTTTCTCGATTAAATGATAATACTGATTTACAAGGATTCGTTGGACACAGAAGTAATTAACGACCGCATTATTCAATTAGTACTTCTAAGTTTACATAATGCCCTATAACTACCATGCCTATGGGATTTAAAGGTTATTGAATTGGTGTGGTCTTGAGTATGACTATTGGATATACAATTATTTAACGAGTCCAAGAAATTCATGTTGATGTGATATGTTCCACCACTTTTCTTTATTGTCGCTTGACTCTAGTCTTTAAAATAAGGTCAAAAGGTTGAAAAATTAAATATTTATGTACATCTCCAATATATGATACTACAGATTTAAATTTCAAAATCTTTTTTAAAAAGATTACCACTATTTCGAGTGGTGTTATGTCTGGTGTGTATATAGTAATATCTAAGAATGTTATTCCTGTGTAAAAGATACTTACAGGCTCTGGACGCATGTAACGGAAGAACCGATAAATAATCCGCTTACCTTCAAACCATATTGTTTGGATATGAGCTTTCGTATTCTGGGAGCATGAATTATGGCCTTTGTCTTTTCTTTTTAAATTTCTAAGTTTTGAATTCCAATTAAATCTTTTTGTTTTTTAATGAATGTACCTCATTTGCATGAAGTTTTACAGTTTTCGACAGTTTCATCACGTGTGGAACAAAAACCAAACCGCCAAAAGTAAACAAAATAAACATTAACAAACAAAAATAGAAAAAAATGAAATACAAGGAAACATTTCAGTTCATCGCACAAAAATCGAAAAAACTCAAAACTATTACATTACTTTCCTTTAACCCATTTATTCTGTCTTTGTGATTCCATTTCATGCTTCAACCTACTCCACAATTTCCTCTCCAAATATATAATAAATAAGCCCATTCTCCATTGTCGCTGAACTGATAAAAACACCAACACCAGTCCAATTGCAATTCCAGAAAACTGATGATTGTACTTCCGAATACACCCTCCTCTCCAAAACCATTGGATAGTTCTGAAGCTGTTCTTCCACCATATGTTCTTGCCCTTCGTTCCACCATCGATCCGAATATCCCCACAAACCATGGCGAAAGCGTGCGTTACGTAATGAAGGTACAAGAGTATATAGAGGGCATTTTCAAGTATCTCGTGAGCCAATCAGGAAGCAAGGAATTGGCAGTAGTTGCTGCATTGGCAGAACAAATGCTGTTGGGCTCTAATGTTCCTTGGACCAACATCAAACCCGAGAAACTTAAGAAGGGATCATTGTGGAAATTAGATAACGAGATTCTTGTTGCCGTCATTACGGCTTCGTTCATGTATACTCGTCTTGGTGCAGAACTCGCTAATGAACTCATTGAAGGTGAGGAGATAGAAGATCATGATGCCAAATGGAAGGCGGTAACAGCTTATTATAAAACTGCAATTGGACTTTGTCTGTTTGGAGCTCAGTTCAGAGCTTGCTGTCAACCCCAAGAAAGGGCTCCTCTTATCAGTGCACAAGTGTTCATTGCTTTAGATGAGGTTTGTAATATAGGTATCCAGATGCTGCTTTTGTGCAAATCCCTGTGGCTTAACCGACTATCGTTCACCAATAATGATAGTTTTCAGTCTTCCAATAACGGGGTCCTTTGTCGAGTTGCCATATGGGTCTTTGACGAGATCAGAAATTGTCAGAATATCGCTCGAGACCTCATAGCATCTGCCAAGGATAACAAGGATTCTAAAGATCTCCATCTTTGTTACGACAACTGGGTTGTATACCTCGGGATTCTTGAGAAATACGCTGCTTCCTACGCAGCCTTGTTTCTCTCCATAGAGTATTACCAGAAAGACAAAATTGGCCATGCTTTGGGTTTGGTAAATTATGCTTTATTATCAATTCAAAGCAAAAACATAGGATCAGCTCCAAGCAATAGGAAGCATCTCGTCTCTCTTCTCAAGAGCAAGTTGGCGGAGAAACGCAATGACCGTTACATTTCCAATCTTCAGTCTATAACGTCTCTTCGCATAGACAAGTCTGCATTTATGGATCTGTCAGGGGTAGTACTTAATGATTTGAACTATATTTTTGATCAGTTAATTCTTTTCCGTGTTAAGTTGCAGAAGGAAAATGATAATATAAGGTTTGACCCTGTGGTTGACTGGCTGGATGTTCACACCGATTCCAAATGGCCCTTAGGTTGCAAAATCCCGGTTCTGGCAATTTCGGATTATGTTCCAAAGGCCCTTGAGAATAATGTTTCTGAGGCAGAGGTCGATTCTGAGTTTTCAACGCGGCAATACTTCTGAGAGGTGTGGAATGATATGAACACTAAACAAAAAGAGTTATTTTCTCACTTGAACAATTGTTTATCTTTCACACGACTGTTTTTCTTTTGCACAATTGTTACTCACTTGTACAAAAGACTTTCACCGAGAATGAAATGCTTACTGAGAATCGTAGGAAAGTAATTCTCATGGTGTTAGGTGGAAGATAGTCAAGCAAATGCTAAACACCAAATTAGGAAACCCCTGAGGTGAAGTTGGAAATGGAAGTTGCCTCTATACCATAAGCTATCGCCTTTCTCTATAGGGAACAGACAGCCACATCGAGCTGATGAGCGCAATATATATAAAGGCATGTTTGTTCACCGTCTTCCTTGACAGGAAAAACACAATATTGTTTATAAGCAATAGACAAGTGAATCAATATTCTAACTGTGACTCTCATTAATCCTTCAACTATTTGTGATTATTGTCACTTCACGTCTTCGGATTCCTATCTATGATTTTCACTTTACTTTCTTATGGTTGATTACTTATTTAAGGTAATTATTTTCTATTGGTAAATTAACTTTTCATGATCAAATATTTTGTCATTGTTTGAAACAGTATCCAAAAATTCAAATTTTGTTCTGTAGTTGATCTAAGAAACAACTTACAGTATATGGTCCGATGAGTAAGTGGGAAATCTGAACCTATATAGGTAACAATGTCCCGACGATATTATGCAGGGCGATAAAGACGATGTATTCATTCGCTGCAAAAATCTACATTCTTTACCTTGTAAATGCCTAAAATTCGAAGAGTCCGCACCGGCTGCTGGACTTGCAAGGAAAGGTAAGTGTTTTTCTCAACGGTTTATTCTCTGGATTGTGCTAACTCCAGGCATCGCAGGTGTGACGAAACAAAGCCATTTTGCAACAACTGTACATCCACAAACAGAAAATGTTTAGGGTATAAGGTGAATATTGTCTTTAATACAGATGGTCAGACAATTAAAGACGCAACTTTGAAAAAGAGAGCGACCCGGAAGAAAGTGTCCCTAAAGGAGGGAATGGGAATAGGGATGTATGTATCTTCTTCTATGGAAAACACAACCAGCACCCTAAGCACTCTAAGCAGTAATTCTACAAACTTGGATTCTGAAACTGTCAAATTCAAAAAGGGGAATGCATCCAGCGAATATGATTCTAGTCTCTTGAACACTTTGAGTTTAGGACACTCAGATAGCTTGGACAGAACAGCTGTAAGCAGCTTGGAAATACCTGCGACTACACAACCTATAGTTCCCAAAAAGGAAGTGAAGAACGATAATTCGGAAGATGAAACGTCAAATTTCGTCGACTTCAACACAAAAATCTTCGAGAATCTAGATCTGTTTCTACCTTCGTCAGTCAACTTCTCTCAGTTACCACAAGAAGGTGAAGCCGTTGTCAGATCTCCTTTAACATTATTATTCGACGATCTTCTCACTGAATCCAACATTAAAATCGAGTCGTCTGAGGATAAGAGCCCGCCTCCTAAAGAGCTTGTGCAACTCATGGCGCTCAACAATGTCTTTGATGGACCCACTGAGCGGTCAGAAGACCAAAAGAGCGCTCTTAACATGTCATACCAAGAAGAAAACAAAATGCTTAAACACTTCTTCAAAAAACTTCTTCCACTTCTAGACGCACACCCACGGTCTCCATGGCCCGATTTGGCGCTACGCTATTGTGACTTCGACGTCGCTAGAAGCTGTTTTATTTCTTTGGCATGCATCCACATTTACGAGAGCCGAGAAGG
The DNA here is from genome assembly GCA_030568975.1 of Australozyma robnettiae. Lineage (NCBI taxonomy): Eukaryota > Fungi > Ascomycota > Pichiomycetes > Serinales > Metschnikowiaceae > Australozyma > Australozyma robnettiae. The sequence goes on along the minus strand of JAJMJD010000003.1, from coordinate 7,057 downwards.
AGGAAACGAATATTACAAACAGGGAATCGTCCACATGCACAGAACTATGAATCATCTCATTCAGTCGATCTCCTCGAAAGATACACCTAATGGGGAGGAAGGAGCCGAAGGAGCCAATTCTGCAAACATTCGGTCCTTCGTCATCATTGTTCTTGTAAACGTACACATTCTCTTTGCAGTGTTAGAGAAAGGAAAGCTGTCACTTTCTCGCTACTTGTTCCAAGTGTTTGCATCCTTATGCGAGGGTGCAGAATTTTACGAGTATCTCAAAGAAAATGAAAACAAATGGAGTTTGGTCCTGGTACTTTCATGGTATGATACAGTCAGCGCTATTGTATCTCCTGATTGCAGACTCCCTTATTGTAGCCCTGAATGGTATGGAACGTTGAACGACGACTTTTCCACTATTCAGATGATGGGCTGTCCAGGAGAGATTTTCAAAGCTATGCTGGAAGTGTGCTATCTTCGACATGAGGTTCATGAAGGGTTCATGGAAGATGACAGTGCGTTTGAAAATGAATTGGAAAGAGTTAAGCTTCAATTGCTTCGGTACAGAGACTACATCAAGTACGACTCTAGCCGTGAGTATATCTTACAGCTCAAAGGTGCTCAATGCTGGGCTTTGGCTGTGTATGTGACTATTCTTAGGATATTTAAGAACGAGGAACGTCAGAGGGCAATTTCGGCCGCAGTCAACGAATTCATAGATATTTATGGGTCTATGCCTTCTGAATCACCTACTGTCACACAGATGGTTTGGCCAATATATGCAATCAGCTGCGAGTGTGTCACCCTCAGTGAAAGGGCAGAATTGCATAGATACATGGTGAAGCTCTACGATACGGCGCAAATGGGAACACTTGGCCTGTTGCGGTGGATCGTGGAACAGGTTTGGGAAAAAGGTCTCACCCAAGAAGAGATTCTTCTGGAGTGGCTTGAAACAGGTGTCGATTACCTTCCGTTGTAGTTTTGAACATCATGAAAGCCAGTGCTTTCGGAAAAGTTCACCAGATCCATTTCCTAGATCTGTCATGACACGATGGCATTTGACTTTGACACAAATCTATTCAAAAATTTCAATAGTATAAGAAAGTCTTTAACAGTTCTCTTCAAATCCTTTCAAATGGCAATACAAACACCATTTTGACATTTTAGACAAGCCGAGATCAAGCCGAGATGGCTTCCGATTCATCAACTGAACGAGACACTTATAAAGTAAATGTATTAGACGATTTCCTATTGCAATTGTTACGTATTGGACATCATAGCACTATGGGCATAAGTATGATGTTCCAAATACATCATCAAGATTCTAATGAACTACGAAAAAGGCTCACTCTGTTGCAATATCTGAAATCATTGCAGAAGATTTTCACTCAAAGAACATAACGTTGCTTTTGATCGTTTCAAAAGGACTATGAATAGCCTTAATGCCCAGCTACAACAGATTACAATTCATAAAATTATTTATTCCACAAGGCAAGAAAAGCATTAATTCATCTACAACTTTTGCATAGCAGCAATGTCGGTAGATTGGACGTGGTCCTCATCCTCCTCAATGTTGCTTTGCAACTCATCCAAAGAGACCTTGGAGTCCTCAACAACCAAGTTGATTTGCAACTTCTTGATACCGAAACCAACAGGGATCCATTGGTGGGCACCCCAGACCAAACCGTCCATCTCAATAGCCTTAACGTTAGCCAACAATTGCTCCAAGTCGGTCTCGTCATCCCATGGCTTAACATCCAAGGTGACAATAGACTTAGCAGCAGGCTTAGGACCCTTAGAAGCCTTCTTGGCAGCGTACTCAGCCAATCTTTGTTGCTTCAACTTCTCGGCCTCCTCATCGACCTCGTCGTCGGAACCGAACAAGTCAACATCGTCATCGTCTTCCTCCTCCTCAGCGGCAGCAGCAGCAGCAGGAGCAGAACCAGCTGGCAAGGAAGCGAAGTCTTCAGTGAAGGAAGCAATGTGGTTGAACCATCTGGCGAAGTTTGGGTAAGTCTTTTGGAAAGACTCGTAGACGGTCACATCAGCTTGGGTAGCAGCAGTACTAAGATAGTTAGTATATGGATGGACAAATTACTATCTCTAGTTGAACAATTCCATACGAAGACAACTTTCCAACATCACCGCAAATAGAACTTTCAAACAAATGTTCAAGGGGTAAAAGTGACGATTCAGGGATTTTATTTAAATCTTCTTTGTCACTCATACGGTGGGTCTTGAGGCCACCTCATAAACACGGACCAAAGATTATGATCATCATTAAGACACAATTACCCACAGAAACAATTCAACAATGAAAGCCAATTGCAATTGACAAAAAGTGATAAAAAGCAAAACATTCCAAAAATTCTCTTACACATTGAAAATGTGTCAGTTGAACTGAGTTGGAGCACGATTTTTCACCGCAATGCCATGTCAAGAAACTTAATGGAAAAGAACAAATTCGGCCTTCAATTGGCCAGGAAAACATACCCATCAACGTAAGACTTGTCAGCCAAGAAGTCGTTAAGAGACTTAATGGATTCGACCTTAGAGAAATCAGAAAAGGACATTTTCGAGTGTGGAATGAAAAATTTTCCCTCTCAATTTGTAGGTCGAGAAAGGGAGGGAGAGTTGGTGGAGACACGACCATTAATAGTTAGGGCTTTGGTGAACACGAGGTCGGGTAAGATGGGAGATAAATTTGGGTGAGGAAAATAGCGAAAATGATTTTTTAGTACTTTTAAGATGGAGGTGCTAATTTGTAGTGGGATCTTTTTGATTTTTTTGAAGTCCTGTAGAAACGTGTGGCGGATAAATTCCAATAGTTTTTCCGGAATGAATTCCGTTGAGACGAGGGTGAATGTTGTATTAAAGGTGAGGTAGGTTAGAGAGGTGAGAAAAGATAAACTTAATGAAGAAAAAAATTATTGAAAGTATAAAAAGTTTCGAAACTTTTGACAGTCTTGAAAGTTTTGAAAGTTAAAGAAATTTTAAAAAAGTCTTGATAATTCTGCAAATTGGGGGTTCTGCTTTCTCTCTGAGGTATTCGTGAGGGACATGTATTAGGGATTACAGGCAAGAGACAGTAGAATTAGTAACTGTTTTTTTGAGATGAAAAGTAGTCATTGAAATATTAAATTACTAACTTACGACAGTAGAGTTTGTTTTATCCATGAATCTTGCAAGTATTTAGTGGATGATACTTATTCTCCTTATTAATACGAATTGATGATGAATAAGCAAACTGATGAAATTAAGGAAGATGAAAGAAATCAAATTTCGGTATCCTACTACTTGGTTAGCAACACGTAGTAGAAGAAGAGGTAGAAATAAGTAGAAGTAGAAGTAGAAGTAGAAGTAGAAGTAGAAGTAGAAGTAGAAGTAGAAGTAGAAGTAGAAGTAGAAGTAGAAGCAGAAGCAGAAGCAGAACCATTTCCTACAAGAAAGTCTATCAATTATAACCAATTTAATCAATTATAATCAATAAGATTCAATCCAATCAATTGTAATCAATTGAAATCAATAAGATCCAAGACTAATTAATACAAAACAATCTCTTCTTCCAGATGTATCTGTCTATATATTATCGTCAAATTTCCATTCATCACACTCAAAGGATGCATAACAACGGAACTCATTACTTAAACCATTTTTGTGCTGTGGCAAGAAGGAAGTGGGCCGGGTCTCAGGATATGTTTCGGCAATAGTGTATCTCATCCTTTCACCAGTGCAAGAGACCAACTTGAATAGTTTATCGCCAGTGGCAGAGACCTGTCCATCATCCTTCACCAATAGGTTACGTGCAGCCTGAGCCGATTTCGTTTGACATTCCTCCTCTAAAAATGGAGGATCTATCAATAACCGGTGGCATTTGTTGCGTAGAACATCAGGAACTTTGTCTGGAGTGTTGTAATCATACTGGAAGAAGTGTTCTTTTCCAGCCATGACCTCAAAACGAGAATCAAACTCTAGCAAGTAGATTTGAGTTGTAGGCAAGTCCTCTTCGGGAATACGGGTTATGGCAGCGTATACAGCTGGTGCACTAGCAATACAGATCACAGTGTCTTTGTCTGCACCGGCAAGAAGCGCCTTAGCAAGAATGTCAGAAGTTTCATCCGAGTACCAGAACTGAGAGAGTTGCCAGTCTTCTTTGAACTGATCAATGGAGAATTGACGTCTCTCGAATCTCTCTTCCAGCTGCTTGAACAACTTGTTAAAGTCCTCCTTTCGAGTTTCTTCCTCCTGCTTGAACTCCTGGAGAGCCGCTAGAGCATGTGCGCTAAGGGTAATAGGTTCGTCGTCGTAGTCCATGTTGGTATCAATCGACCTTGTTGGCAAACTGTTGTTGGAGATGGCTGAAAAATCACTTGTGTGGAGGAAGTGATGGGAAATGAAGGTGATGAGAAAGTGCACATAAATATTGAATATTATGGATTTGATTTGTGAAACTTTCATAAAATTATCAAACTCTTTTGTTTCTTTTGAAGTGAGAATTGGTGTTGATGTTGTTGATGCTGTTGATGTCAATAGGAGTAGAGGTTGTCGATAGAGGCAGATATTTTCAGAACCTAAGAAACCAGAAGTCGTGTTTGATTAATTTGATCAATAAATAAAGATTATTAGAAATTATTAATTACCCGGGTGAATTCGTTTTCATGAGTTTACGGGCTCATCGTGTCAAGTAGACTGTGCTCAAAGTTGAATGTTCAGCATTTGTATGATATTCTTTCATAACATTATTCTTACTTTAAGTAAGTCATACAAGATAATCAGATTGTCTCAGGTAAAATTCGATTTGGTTGTTGAGACTCGTTGCTTTGTATTGCTGATGTATTGCCTAAGAGATTAACCTGCTACTGGGATAGCCAAACAAGAATCGCTTTAAAACGGCTATACTCTAAAGTCTTTGACTAAAATCTTTTGAAACAGAATCTAAATTAATTCTTTGCCCAACTTCACTAGTACAGATTTTCTTTGCCATGATTCAGCTGTAATTACGTTCAATTTAGTCGAGAATAAGCTAAGGGACTTCGTTGTTTTTCATTTTTTCCGACAACGAAACAAATGTCCGAACTAGAATTGAATATTAGTACAAAAATTTATGAATGCTGGTTATGCATCAAAATCTTCGTGATAGAATTGTCTAAGGTGAGCCCTTCTTGTAGCATGTTCCAAAAGCAGAAAAAAGATCGACCAAAAATCAAGATCTCGGAAAAAGAACTTTCTAGACAATTTTTTTTGATTCTCTTGTATCTATTTCGGCGATTTCGAGAAAAAAAAACTTACCATTTTTGCTGTATTTTTGCACCCTATTTGAAACATGACCTCTCCTACTGATATTGGCTGCAACTTCTTACTTGATCCAGCCCAAAACCACCATGAAAGGATCAAAATCAGGTAAAAATAGTACTAATTCCATCTCTTCTTACCATTACTACAATCCTTATTCAACAGATCTAGATATTAATCCCGCATTTACTGGGAATTATATGAGACCTGGCACCGCCGAGTCAAGCCTGAGTAGTTCACCTTCTGAACAGAAAAGCAACCATTCCCCAGCAAAGAAAACTTGGAGTTGGTGGCAAGAACCTAAAAAAAGTGTTCCTGTGGCTGAAACATTTGATTCTCTTTCTACAATAAGCCAATTGGCCCTTCTAGCTGACCCACTGTGTCGTACCTCTCTTCAGACCGCAGAAGAGATCTTTCTTCATCGATATTTGATCAATAGGTCATTCACAAAGCCGAGAAAATTCTACAATCAATGGAAGTTTTGGTTTCGCAATGGAGAGTTTGTGGAGACCATGTACTGGGAAGATTCCATGTATTTGGTGGAAACAGAGGTCCAGCTTAAATATGCTTTGAAGAGGATTCTTGGTATGGGAAGCCAGCAAATCTATTTTCTACGAAATTTAGTCAGTCCAGTCATTCAATGTAATAAGATTAAAATGACTGTGTCAAAATCGAAAGATTCCCAGGTTTTCTCGGCTTTTCTAAGTCTTGTGGCATCTGGATCGCTTCTGTGGTCTCTGAAAGTATCAGGTATGTTTTCTTTTCTCCATGATAGTTAATAATGTTTTAATATTTTTCTTATTTAAAACTAACAACAGCGCCTATAACTGGGCTTTCACTCTCTTTCTACGACGAAAGTGAATCCATTTTGTGTGTATTTTTGGGGAAGAACACAGACCCAAATGTTTCTTCTGAGCACCTTATGGCCACATTACTCAAGGCTGTCGAGGAGAAATTGGGTTCTCTTTTCATAGATTCTGTCATGTGTGCTGACCACATCACACTCATTGATGGTATTTAGATGTGTCTTGCAGCAAAATGTCAAAATGTCAAGATTTCAAAACGCCGAAACGTAATTTAAGAACGGCTTGCGTCATGGTTTCGGTTAGAGTTTCTCTACAACTATTATATAAAAGTGTTTAAAAAATACTTTACGAATATCCGATAGAACTTCGCTTTGTTTTATTGTTCCCCAATAGACTACTTGAAGATTGTTATCAATATGCCCAATTTGTGAGAACATGAGTCATCTTGTTAAATTAGAAAATGTTTTCATGCACTCATTCCTGAACTTTGTAATCTCAAGTCGACTCTTTATGGCTTGACTATAGATGCTACTGCAGCCATCTAAGGGACCAGATCTTAACATAATTAGGTATTAGTTCTAAATTACAATATTGAAAACTCGAAGTGTCTTTAAAGTTCCCTCAATTTTTTCTTTCTTATGACTTTTCTTTTTGTTTGTTTCTTTGATATTTTCAACTGAACCTCTTGTTGTAAAGGTGTGGTGAACGGTGAAAATGAAAGGGGTATATCCTTGTCAAAATCGTAATGGCTAGAATACTTCTAGTAAACAATTAACCGACCTGTTTCTGTATCTTCTTAACTTTTAGTAAAGGCTACTATTTCCCAGGCTTTTACCTACTCTTCTACAGCACAACCTGGAACCCTCAATTCCTTGATAACACCAATATTCTAAGGATATTCTTTTCAAGAAAAAATCAAAAAGATTGCAGCACCACAATTTCACACATGGTCTCCCACTGCATTACTCAGT